>RZGK01000015.1:1200000-1537702 GCA_004011705.1 Ascochyta lentis | reverse complement strand
ACCCTAACCTAACCCTAACCCTAACCCTAACCCTAACCCTAACCCTAACCCTAACCCTAACCCTAACCCTAACCCTAACCCTAACCCTAACCCTAACCCTAAACCCTAAACCCTAACCCTAACCCTACGTACGAAAGAGCTGTAAGGAAAACTTAGGAATTTAAGTCTTTACTGCTAGTATAAAGGATATCTAGAAGGCCTTAAAACTAAAGACCTAGATAACTATATAGGAGGTTAAAGCAGTGCTACCTGCGTACCTTTAGTTGTATGTTAAGTTGTTTGTCCTAAAAGAAGGTAACAAACTACCTCTCTACTATAGCCTAACAGTAGACTATATAATTAAGCTAAATAAAGTAGACAGTAAGACCCTAGAGGTTTTGTACAGTCTCCTCTACGCTATGTCTTAGGATAAGCTCTTAGTCCTATGCTGTATATTACTAGATTTGTTAGAAAAAGGGTTTATTAGGGCTAGTAACTCTCTAGCTATATTACTAGTACTATTTGTATAGAAGCTAGGAGGCAGGTTACAGTTCTGTGTAGACTACAGAGTACTAAATGCCCTAACTAAGAAGGACTAGTATCCTCTTTCTCTAATTAAGGAGACCCTAAATATAATTAGATAAGCTACCTAGTACACTAAACTAGACGTTATAGCTACCTTCTATAAGATTAGGATAGCAGAAGGACAGGAATAGATAACTGCCTTCTATACGCGATTTAGTTTGTACAAGTAGCTAGTAACACCTTTTAGATTAGCTAACGCTTCTAGTACCTTCTAGAGGTATATTAACTAGGCCCTTAGAGAGTTTCTAGACAACTTTACCTTAGCGTACTTAGACAATATATTAATTTTTACTAAGGGTTCTCTATATAAACACTATAAGCACATACAATAGGTAATTAAACGCCTATAAGAAGCTAGGTTAAATTTAGAACTTAGTAAATACAAATTTAACGTACAGCGTACAAAGTACCTAGGATTTATCTTAGAAGTAGGAAAGGGTATATTAATAGACCCTAAAAAAGTACAAGCTATTTAGGAATAGTAAGCACCTACTACAGTTAAAGGCGTATAAGGGTTTCTTAGGTTTGCAAACTTCTATTAGAAGTTTATTAAAGACTTTGCTATACTGTTAGAACTGCTTATACGACTTACTAAGAAGGATCTCTCTTTTAAATAGACAGAGGAACAAGATTAAGCTTTCTAGGCCCTAAAAGAAGCCTTCCTGTTAGACAAGGTCCTTGCTACCCTTAACTCTAAGCAGAGAGCTGTAGTAGAATATAATTCTTCTAGCTTTGCTATAGGAGCTACCCTTTTATAAGAAGACGTATCTAGCAATCTTTGTATAGTAGCATACCTCTCTTAGAAATTCCTGCCTTATAAAGCAAACTACTCTATCTATAATAAAGAACTTCTTATAGTAATATTCTGCTTACAGGAATAAAATGCTAAATTACAAAGCGTATAGGAGTTTAAAGTTGTTACTAACTATAAAAACCTAGAGTACTTTATAAAGAAACAGAAGCTTACTAAAAGACATATATAATAGGCTTAGATTATATTACAGTTTAGTAATATAAAGATATAATACCGACCTAGTAAGGACAACGTATAAGCAGATGCCCTCTTAAGAAGAGATTAAGACATACCTAAAGGAGAGGATAATAAAAGACTTGCTAGTAGAGAGTTTATAATGCTTGTCCTATCTAATTAATAAGACCTAACATACGCTGTACCTATACAGGCGCTAACACTTACGCTAGAAGGCTCTATCCTACTAAATTATCTGCCTTAACTACTATTCTTAGACAACCTAATAACCTAGCACTAGAACTAAGCAGTAGAATAAGATAAAACTTACTAAGCTGTATAACAGGCTGTATAAAGTAGCGCAAGGTCTCTTAACACTATTATAAAGAAGCTTACAGTCTCTCTAGGCAACTGTATAGTAACAGGTAACAACAAGCTTTAATAGAGAAACTAGATATAGGTACCTAATAGCAAGCTAATCTGTACAGAGATTATATAGTAAGCACACCTTACTGTCTAGACAGGACACCCTAGAAGAGAAGAGACATACTGCATAATTGCAAGAATATAGTACTAGCTAGGGATAAGCAAAGATAACTACTGTTTTGTACAGAATTATAACATCTGCTAACAAAGTACCCCTTAGAGAGATAGGAAATATAGCTACCTATAACTATTACTAGTGCTAAGCCGTACGTAGTAAGACCTTACTATTAACTTTATTACAGGTCTTCTACTCTTCTTAGGCTGTGTAAACCTTATAGTTATAAAAGACTAACTAAGTAAGGGTACAATCTTAGTCCCTCTAGAGAAGATTAAGGCAGATAATATTGCCTAGGCATTTATATAAGAAGTATACTAGCTACACAGACTTCTAAAATTAATTATATTAGATAGAGGTACTTAGTTTATTAGTAAACTCTAGGGAAGAGTGTGCAAACTTCTAGGCGTATAACAGAACCTTTCTACTGCATTCTACCTATAAACAGATAGACTTACTAAGAGAGCTAATAGCGATATTAAAGTAGTAGCACGTATATACGCAAACTAAGCGCAAGACAACTAGGCTATACTTACTCTAATACTAGAACTAATGCTTAACACCTGTACAAGCTTAACAACTAGAGTCTTACTCTTCTTTCTTTAACACAGGTTTAAGAATACTCTGTTCTCTCTAGACCTGCTAGATAACCTAGCTAAAGGCAACCTAATAGATTATACAACAGATCTAAAAAAGCAGGCTAAAACAATTAGACAGACCTTATACTAAGTAGTAGACTAGGTAATCTTAGCAATAACATACGCCTAATAACAATAGGAAGCTTAGGCTAACTATATAAGACAACTAGCGCCTAAATACTAAGTTAGAGACTAGGTCTAGCTAAACCTAAAGAATGTTTAGACTAACAGACCTAGTAAAAAGCTAGATTAGAAAAATAGAAAGTTCTAAGTAGCCTGCATACAAGACCCCTACTAGGTTGAACTTAATGTCCTATAGCAGACTAAGTCCTACTATGTTAACTTACTACAACCTGCTGCAACTAATCTGCTGCCCTTATAATATAATAATTAAGTACTAGAAGCAGTTGTTATACAAGATAAAGACTAAGAGGAACACTTAGAATACCTTATTAAAGGCATTGTTAACAAATACGTACAGAATAATTAACTATAATATTAAGTTAAGTAGGTAGGCTATAAAGCTCTAACTTAGGAGCTAAGAGCTAATGTTATTAACACTAAAGCTTATAGAAGTTAGATAGCTTATATAAGAGATATACAGCTACCTACAGGAAGACTAGCTAGAAACTAGAGGAAGAACCTTACCTATATTGTAAACAGTAACTGTACAGAAGGACCTTACATACTACTAAGAGCCTACTTAGCATTGCTAAAGTATCCCTCCTCTACTAGAGCAGCAACAGCCTGTCTGCTAGAACAACTAAAGGCACTAGAAGTACTGTTAGTAGACTTAGAGGAACTACCTATATAAGAGTTAGTAAAGCAGTATTAAGTACTACTATTACTCTACACATAGTTAGAGCAAGCCCTATTCTACTCTCTACTAATAGACACGCAGCTAAGGAAAGCTGTAAATGTCTTCTTACCTTAAACAGCAGCAGCGCAGTTATTAGTATAACTAGTAAGGTTAACAGCACTACAGAAGTAAATAATAAAAGCCTTAAGGTAGGAGGGGCGCTAGGTAAGTAGCTAGTAAGCGTAAACAGTTGTATAAGCAATAATAGGGGAGTAATTATAAACACTAGTACTAAAAACAGCGTTGTATAAGGACTAGTTGCAAGAACAGAGGAAGTA
This sequence comes from Ascochyta lentis, assembly GCA_004011705.1. Taxonomy (NCBI): domain Eukaryota; kingdom Fungi; phylum Ascomycota; class Dothideomycetes; order Pleosporales; family Didymellaceae; genus Ascochyta; species Ascochyta lentis. The sequence goes on along the minus strand of RZGK01000015.1, from coordinate 1,533,855 downwards.
GTTAGTAATATAACAGATATTAATCTGTATAGAGTGTTAGTAAAGAAAAAGACTGTAAAAAGAAGAGCACTGTACAGGAGTAAACGTAAGAATCTAGCAGATCTTGTTAGCAACAGCCTTGTCTATAATATACTATACAGTGTAGTGCTAGTTAAAGTTAGTAGGACCTTAAGGAATGTTAATGTTAGCTAGGATAACGCTTCTAGCAGTTGTATAAGTAATAAGCTAGTAAGTAACGTTAACAAGGTAGTTAAAGGCAGCAGAGTAAGTGCTGTTTACAGAGCTACTAGTAGAACCTTAAAGATAGTTAAGGCTACTACCTAGCTAGCTACTAGGACCCTATATACTGCAAGCGGGAGCAGATATAATAACGTACAGAAGTAGAAGATTACTAAAGAGAAAGACTTCTAGAAAAGCATATAAAACCTATAGAATAATTAATAAGTTAAGTGCAAGGTACAGAAAGAGAAGAGCCTCTAGAGAGGGGTCTGTACAGTTTATATAGAAGACTTAGACCTATATACCCCTGCTAAGGCTATAGAGGTCTTAAGGTAAAGTTAACAGACTAACAGTTACTATATAGGAGAGCAATTGCAAGTTAAGTTACAAGATAAGGTAATATAACTATTTAGGACTGCTGTTAGTGCTAAAGCTGTACGCAAACAGACTATAATTAGCTAGTGCTGTATAAGTGCAAGTAAAGAAGCACGTATATAACAAGATTACAGCCCTACAGCAAAATCTAGATTACCTAATTTAGACGCTGTGCCTTGTTTTAAGAATAGTAGGCTCTAGGCAACTATTTTACTGTTACGTTACTGCTCTAAGTTTTATATATAAGCAAACGCGTTAAAGTAAAGGAGAGGGGTATTGTAATAGGCTAAGCCCTAAGTATACGAGACTATGCACTAAACTTACGCACGTAATTATAGAGCACAGCTTAGCATCTTACTATATCTTGTATAAGAAGAGGCAATCTATCTTTCTTTCTTATCTTTCTGCTTCTATAGTATAGGACAAATGCATACTTGTTAGAAGGCTACTTTAACCCTTAACATCTACTTCTGTTCTCTCTATTACAAATTAGAAGGATCTAGAATAGTTATTACAAATAGATGCTTAGAAATTAAGAGTAGATTTCTAAGCAGATTGCGTAGGCAATTACGCAACCTACTAGCAGATTACGTAGGTGTACACATAACCTACTAGTAAAGGCAACGTGTTCTTAAGCTATTTATAGTAAGAAAGCTAACTCTAGATCTAGTAAAGCTATAGCTATAATAAGTACATCTTTCTAATGCTCTCTAGTTAGGTATTCTTTAGATAGTACTTTACTAGATTAGGTAAGAGCTAAACCTAATTAGGAAAGTACCTGTATTTAGGCCTAATATATATATATTTAGGCTAAATAGCTTAAGTTACCTTTTTAGGTAATAACTATTTCTAAAAAGAAAACTATCTAATAAAGATTATAAGAAGAAAGTCTTATAACTTTATAGTATCCTCTAGTACTAGTTGTGCTAATTCTTCTTCTATAGCAGGCCGTGCTTGTCCTTGTAATGTATACGTAGTTTGTTAATATTAATAGTAATAAAGCTGCAGTTCTCTTTACTGCACTAAAAGCTAGCTAGCAGCGCTCTAAGCTCTGCTATTAGTTAGGAGGGCAGGTAGAGCAGGATAATATTCTTTAGCTGTGTAATTGCCTAGTCCTAGAAGCTCTCTACTATCTTGTAACGTAGCTTCTTTAGTGCATAGTAGTGTTTGCGTAGGTACGCGTCTAGGTTCTGTACTGCTGTAGCGTGTTATTTGCTGTAACGGTCTAGGCAAGGCCTAGTAAAAGATATCTATTTCTTAACCACTTTGCTAAAAAAGCAGATACAAGACAACTAGATTAACTAGTTGTCTAGATAGATAATTAATATACTAGCTTAGAAGACTAAGCTATATAAGAGGCTAGCCTAACGCCCTAAACCCTTTAGCTTCTCTCTAAGCTAGATAGGGCTAGACTCTTATATTACCTCCCTTCTCTCCTATCTTGCTCTCTTCCTTTTTTAGCTCACGGAGTAGAGAGATTAATAGGTAAATATATTAACATATCTGCCTAAAAGAAGGCCTAGAAGGCTATCTTTTAGAGCCAGAGTTAAGAAGTGCTTCTGAGAAGATTCGAACCCTAGACCCTTAGTAATCTAGTTGTAATGTAACGGTCTAGGCAAGGCCTAGTAAAAGATATCTATTTCTTAACCACTTTGCTAAAAAAGCAGATACAAGATGGATTTGATAGAGAGCAACCTCCGGGACGGAGGTTGCAGAGTTTTTATAACTCCGTTTCGGACGCGTCAGCTCCGTGGCGGAGCTCTGGTCCATGCTGGGAAGCGCGAGCCGGAGTAGTGCCGAGGCGGTGTACGCCGAGGAGCCAGCACATGGGCCTAGCCCGTTACATTTGCAGATAATTACGCTGTGCTAAGTAAGGTAGCAGATTTAATCTCTAATTACATTATATAAAGATAGTGTGTTGTAGGTAGGCCTATTATCTGCTATAGTTAGAGGATATATGTTTACTGCAGTAGGCGCTTACGCGCGCTAAACAAGTTCTATTAATAATAAATATAACTACTCTAAAGCTGCAACGTACAACACACGCATAAGGTCTGTAAAAAGTAGGCAGAAAGATTGCGCTAGCAATAGAGAGTTAGACGCAGGTATTAGAAGGATAGAAAGTAGATATATAGATAGGTAAATTAGTTAAATAAATTAGAGGAGATTAGGTTTCCTGTTTAGCAGGGAGAAACTCTAACACTATGCCTATCTTAGCGCGATTTCTCCTGCAATTTACAGTATCCTCTTAGTTAGGCAAGCTATTAGTATGTCTCTAAATCCTCTCTTAAATTAGCTTTAATTAAGACCTAAATTCTAGCGTATTACTTAGTGTTTTAGACTCCTACGTGCTGTTGTCTACAGTAGGTAGCGTTAGCGTGTATAGCTACACTTTAAGCTTTAATATTACAGCCTCTAGGTTAAATAGAACTAGGCTAGCACCTTTAAATCCTCTCTAGATATTACTTTCTGTAATTAAGGCGTTAAAAGCTGCTTTAAAGTACAGCAAGAACTTAAGTTTAGTAATACGCGTAATCTTACTATACATTAGCTGCTTAGCTTAGCAGCTATAGGCCTTCTTTAACAGAGAAAAACAGCCTACGTTAAGTAGCTGCAGTAGGTGCGACGAGTATAGAGGCATATACAGGGTAATAATCTTGTATTCCTTGCAGTGCTAGTAGAATTTAACTAAGTTGTAGCTCTTATAGCTGTCTAGAATAAGCAGCTAATAGCTGCTAACAGTGCGCGCCTTTATATGCTTATTAAAGTGCTTTAACTACTTAACTCTAAGCTTATTATTAGTCTAGCTGTTATTAGAGACATTAAGAACCTAGTTGTTAGGTATACTAGGCTCCTTATACTAGGCAGAGAGGTAGTGCTTACTAGAGAAGATAATAAAGGGTAGGATAGACTAGCTCTTTGTGCAGATACCTTAGATAATACTAGTCTACTCTTAGTTGCCCTACTACACTACCTTTAGTCTCCCTTAACGCTTAGAGCCTGTAATAACAGCTCCTATTAATATAACGCCTATTATAAAGCTAGACTTATTAAAGTTGTAGGTGTCTTTATCTTCTATACTATACTTAGCTTTAGTATTCTCTACTAGTTAGTACTAGTCCCTAATTACCTTAGGATCCTTACACAGAGCTCTCTTATAGTTATACTTACAATTAAATTTAACTTTAAGCTCTAGCTAACGTTTAATAAAGTTAGCAGCCTAGTTCTTGCTAACGTAGGGCTAGTAGCGCTTAGCAAGCAGAGAATTAGCTATATCCTCTACATTAGCAAGCTAGGGCGAGTATCCTTGCTTGTCTAGCTTTAATACATATTAGACAATTACCTCCTCTTTAGTACTAATTATTCTTATTATATTAGGCTTGCAATCGCGTTAAGAGAGCTTTCTGTCGCGTTGTTGTTGTAGAGTGCTTTCTAACACCTTATAGATAGCTACAGCGCGTAGCACTATAAGATTCGCGTCTTGTTAGATAGCCTAGAGAGTAAGCTGTATGTCTGCTTTGTTTAACAGCCTCTTTATATTGTTTTGTTAAGGTATAATAGGTAGAGTAAAGTTTAGTGTAGTCTTAGCAAAATCTAGTTACTTGCTTATGCTAGTTACTTACTTATAGAGTACGTTATACTAAATATTACTAAGTATAAAGTTAATAGACCTAAGGCTAAGAGTTACTAGGTTCTAAAGAGGCTATAGCATACTATAATATATTTAGATTAGTAGTGTTAATTATATACTAAATATTATAGAGTATAAGGTTATAAGGCCTAGAAGTTAAAACTAGTAATAGCCTAGCTAAGGCAGGCACTGTAGCTGTAATAAGAAAAAGGTAAGACTCTGCTTAGGCAACTAGAGTTAGAATACGTAAATATTAGGAATACTAAAGAGTCTAGTATGCTAATAATATAGCAGGCTGCAAGCTATAGAGTCTAGAGGAAGTATTAGTAATACTAATATTATAACTAGAGATATTAGTAGCACTAGAGATATAACTTACTTAAGAACTTTACTACTAGTAGAAGTAGAAGTAAGAGTAGTTATAGTAACTATAAAGTAGTTAGAGCTGCTAAAAACTAGTTTTATAGGTGTTTATAATTAAAACTTATAAAAAGAGTATAGCTAAGTAGGCAGAGAGCTTAGAATATAGATAGAAAGAAGTAGAAGGTTAAGATCTATAGGCTATATAGAGTAAGACTATAAAAATTTAAAAAGAGTAATTTAGTAATGTTATAGTTGCTAGCTAGGTTAATAGTATAGCTAATTACCTAAACTAGAGTTAGCTAGTATAATAATTATCTAGGATTACTAAGTATACTTAAGCAAAACACTAATATACTAATACGTTCCTGCACTTAGAATCTTACTTTAGCGCTAGAAGCTAAGATAGCTCCTACTGCTAGAGTAGGCCGACGCTAACAGACGCTAGACGCGGCTAGCGCCAGGTACATCTTATCTCCACCGAACAGTGTTTCATATCAGCGCTAAGGAACGCCACTACAAACTTGTGGCCACTTCACATGTATCTATCTGTCGCTTTCTTCAACGAATCGTCAAATCCCCATGTCGGCACAGCGGGCCCCTGAGTAATAGTCGTTGCCGGACCGCTCACGCCGATACAGTAGTAGTAATCAGGCCACAGGTTTTGGCAATCGCTGCCTGCAGCGGGGTTCCATTCGTAGAATTGGCTGCGCGTTGGTGGTCAGCAGGAGCTCCGCACAGAAGGAATCACCTTGAAGAGAGGGAAGGGAGTCACGTGAAGGGAATACTTACGCCAACGAGATGCCAGCACCATTTGCCATCGCCCAGCAAAGATCGCCGGGTTGCTGCAGGTAGAACCTCACGCAATCTTTCGCCATACCTTCGCGAGCAGGAGAAGGCGTCTGCACAGGCTTCGGTGCAGCTGTGGTTGATGATACGGGTCGACTCGATGCAGCTGTCTGCGTTGTCTGAGTCTTAGACGGCTCCTCGCTTCCGCCGCCTTGGCCGTCGACGCCGACGCCGACGTAATAGTCTGCCGCGAGGCCCGCGCAGGAGCCTACGGTAATAGCTCGATTCCAGTCATGAAAGTTACCCAACGAGATACCGGCTTGCCGCACAATGCTGTCGCATGTAACTTCGGCGCTCACGAGCCAAAACTCGGTGCATGCTGTGGCGATGCCTGACTGCGTGGGCAACGTGCTCGGCACGTTCTGCGTGGGCGACGGTGCGCCCGCGGTACGCGTTGTTAGCGTGGATGGGCGGCCTACGCAGTACCACGCCTCCGGGACAATGCCGCTGCAATCGCTGGACACGGATGGGTTCCAGTTTACGAACTCAGTGATACTGAAGCTGCCAAACATGAGCACGATGAGGTCGCACATTTCTCCACCCGTCGTCTGATACCACCGCACGTAGTCGGCGGGGTACCCCAAAGGAACGTTGCCCTCGGTCGGTTTGGTCGTCCGGTGTGCGGGCAGTGGGAGATTATCATCGGAGTACGGAGGAGCATTTCAAAAGTCTTTTCCCCCCCCCCTTGTCAACGCACGGGGCAGTCAGGGGTAATAGGCCCGATTCAATTCATCTCAATCAGTCCTACGTACATCTCTGCCCTCTTTATACTCATTTCCTCCTTCTAGCTCAATAATCTTTTAAATATGAATTGGGATACGTTTAATCTAACTCTGAATCTTTTCTTAAGGTAGTTTATCCCAACACTGTTTCTATGCCTGAATAGACTAAGCTCTACTCTTAGGTGCTCCTTTCCTTATTGTATGTCTCTTTATCCAGAACCAACAAGGCTTAATAGCATTTAGATCTAGTAAGTTACTACACTAAAGTAGCTGTGCTACGTGCTCTTAGCTATATACTATACGTTGTATATAGTAATTATAAGCAGGTGCTTTGTCCTCTTAAACTAGAGTGCTAGGCCTCTCTTTTATACACTCTTTTGCAAAAGGAATCAGCTTTAGCCGCATAATAATAGACTAGTAGCGCTACTAGTCTATACCTAAGCCTTTGCCTTGTAATAGCTTGCTATTCTTTTAATTCTATCTCTATTAAGGTTTCTTACTAGGCTTTGTACATAGACTAAGCCTTGCTATACCTGTTTTAAGCTCCTACTTCTCCTTTATTAAAGGCTCTATCTCTTAGTTTAACTTATTAATCTCTCTTATAGCCTCTTCCTTCTCTTACTTTGTCTTAGGTGTCTAGCAGTAACAAGGACCTTTCTTCTTATATGTAAAGCAACCCTAGAACATAAACTTAGAGTAGCCTTTCTATCTCTCCCGAATACAGCTTTTAACAATAGCCTTATCTACCTTTCTCTAGACTCTATACCCCCTACGTTAATAAAGGAGTACTATAGCAGTCTTATTAGTCTAGATAACGTTCTTCTAGTCCTTAATAGTCCAATCTTTATGCTTAAGACACTACGCTAGCCTCTCCTTCCTTATCTGTTTTGTTAACCTAGGTTTCCTTATTAGCTTTGTCTTCTTGTAGCCTGCTTTTCTAAGTACTCTCTACACTGTAGAGGCTGAGATGTCTAGGCCATCTTAACTAAGATCGCCAGCAATATCAGCACAGGTCTTCTCTCTACTATAACAATCCTATCTTATAAGGTTTACAACCTTCTTAAAGGCCTCCTGCTGTTTTAAAGGCCTCCTAGATTGTTGTGCATCTTTAACGTGCTTATTTTCTAATTAAATAGGCCTGACAGCAGGATTAAAGCCTCTCTTAATTGCTTGTGCGTAGATTAAGTTGATTGTACGCTTCTTAACACTAGTCAATTAAGTTATCTCTGAATTCGTCTTCCTATCAGCCTTATAGGCTATAATTAGAGCACGAGTTGCAAGATTAAAGACTGGCATTATAGAAGTAGATAGAGTAGATAGAGTAGATAGGGTAGGTGGGGTAGAGGAGGATAGAAGAGAGAAAGCAGAAAGAGAACACGTCATGGAAACCCGGGCCGATTACCCCTGACTGCCCCGTGCGTTGACAAGGGGGGGGGGGGGGGGGGAAAGACTTTTGAAATGCTCCTCCGTAGGCGCCGACACAATACCATGTGTCAAGCCAGAGGCCCAAGCAATTGTCATCAAGAGCTGGGTTCCACGCGAAGAACTGCTGTTGGGAGAAGTAACCGTACATGTTGACCAGGTCGTTACAGTTTTGATTGGCTGTAGCTTGATGGAAGACTTTGCAGTTGAAAGCCATGGGCCCGTGGGAGGGAGTCGGTGTGAAGCTTGAGTCGGCCGTGGGTAGTGTGACTGGTGTGTATTTGGTGGGCTCGGGAGACTCGGTGAACTCGGGTTAGGCCGTCTCCTACTCGAGATCTGTGTTCCCTACTTGCCGTTAGACACGTTACTGCTGCCAGTCATCCCCGCTAGGTAGTAGGAAAAAATTCACCAGACCGCTTTCAAGAATCACTCAAAGCTGTTATAAGATAGATCCTTTACGTTGTGTACCTCATGCCCAACTTCAGACTTGTAGCTCTTGAAAGCAAAAATTGAGCCTATGAAGGGTTACTAATCGCCTGCTGGGAGAACAACATAAAGTTTAGCCCTATGCAGTAGAGAGTTTCATTACATCAAAAATCGCGTAGGATTGTTGCTGCATTCACTTCTAATAGGGGGGTTTCCTAGTCTGATTTGGATATAAGATATAAAGTTTTCTACTAAACTAAAAGCTATTAGAGTAGTAGCAAATCCGCCTAACATAAGCAATTAGGGGGTTACTAGGGGGTTACTAAGCGCTAAGAAGCCTAAGATAGACTATCTTCTACTAAGATAGACTATCTTTAGCTAGCTTCTAGTAGCTTACTAAGAGCAGGCACGTTTAAAATTAACGTTAGTAAGAAGCTTAAGATACCTAGGTTTATTTCTATCTTTCTAGTTTTTAAGTTAAGTTACTTAAAATCTTAAATTACTAGTAAGAAGGTGTAGTACTTCTAATTTAAAATCAAATTAATACAAGATATAAAGCTAGGCTTAGTATAATAGATTTAGACTATTAGTTACTCTACTAGGTTAGAGGTAATAAAAACAGCTGCTACTTATTAAAAGTCAGCTAAAATATTAGATTGCGCACTTTAAATTAAACTGGGAAACCCCCCTAATAAACAAGCCTAGATTTACAGATTGAACCTATGGTGTGGCCAACTTCAGTAGCGTTAAGCGAATGATGACGTTTGTTCTGACACGTCATGCAAAGTCACTATGTACTGCCACGTCGAGCCAAAACACAGATAAAATAGAATGAGGAAGGCTCCAAAATTCAGCATTGAGCCTACGGAATGTCTCTTGCTAATCCTGGATGAGCAGCTAATCTCCCAAGCCATCGCGATCCGAATTCTCTTTCAAATTGCTTGTCGCTTTTAGCGACCCTCATACGGCGCAGGAACTGTATGGAAGTAACCACAGTGGTTCCGGAACCATGCGTGATCTGTCCGCTACGTGGACATCGACGTATTGTAGCACTTCTGTTCCAAAGCATCGAACTCGTTTTGGTAAGAGTACACCGTTTTTTGCTCTCGAGCGTCCCAGTCATTCTGAAAACCACGCGCCAGCTTTTGCTTCCATGACCCCATATCTTCACAGGTTATCTGGAACGCTCGTTTCATGAGAACTTGACCACCTTCATGGGTTTGCAGTGTGCAATTATCAGTACAACTGCTGCTGTATTCGATTGAGGGCTTAAGCTTTCTGTCGCAATTCTCGTATGAAAAGCGGCTCGGTGGCTCTGCGCCGCGAAAATTAGCTCGGCAGTGTACCTTCCAGTCGACCTCATTGTAGGATGTGTATGAGCACTCGAGGTACCAGAAGAGGCATTCGAGTCGCTCTTCACTGACAGGCGGCTCTGCCAATAAGTTTGGTGACGATTGAGTTGACTGATCTGTTGTGCTCAGTTCCTCGCCTGCGTTCCACTCTCATGGAGCCGTTTGACTTTCACCTCCACGACAGGAATTCTCTAATCAAATACTAGTGGGCCCAGCGCAGAAGAGGACTTCAGGCGAATCATAAGCGAATCTTTCCGATGGAACACTGTTACCAAAAAGGATTGTAGTCGAGTATACAACCCGGTACCGTCCGTCTTGTGCCTCATGATTGTATGTACGGTTTCTTCCGATGGCTATGGAGACAAGCTTCGAAAGCTCTCTCTCTCGGACAAGGATTGTCCATGGCTCGATCCAGACACAGTGTAGGTGAGCTAGCAATAGTAGTGTCGATTGGAGTTATTATTCGTATGAAGGATAACCCGAGAGTAGGGAGCTTACGACTCAAGACAGGAGAGAAACTCCTGCGCGAACGAGGAGACGAGGGGTACGTAAGAGGCTGTGCAGTGAAATTGCAGCTCTCTAAGGCCCCAAGGTTGTGAAACTGCCACCTAGTTTGAGCTATCTATCCCTAACATCAGGCGTGAATGATTCCAGAGCCCGTATAGCTAAGGTGTTTTTCACTAGCTGCAAATTCATCGGGCTTTAAGCACTCTACGGACCCTTCACTCACACTTGATTAGCAATATCTTAACGAAGAAATAAAAGCCATGAACATTATCCATAGAACCTTCGTCACGTGCTAACATCGTCATACCTAAGCTACAACCTTCCAGCAACCCCTACGTACTAACCTTCTCGAACCGCATCCCCTCATTCAAGTCACAGTGTTCCGCCTTCCAGCTATCCTTGAAATAATACTCCCTAGGCGTCCAAGGACCCGAGCTCCCACACTTAGGCATCTTGTTCAAACTGCTCTTAACGTACGTGCTACTCAAGGGACTGATACTCTGAGGATCCTTCTTGTCTTCCTCGGAGATGGTTGGGATAGCGGCGGTGTATCCGTTCTCGTTCATATGTTTGATCACGCGGGTGAACAGGCGGGACGCGGTGTCTGAGCCTAGCGTCCATGATGCGTTCCAGTAGCCGATGATTTGGCCCATGTTGGGCACGTTGGAGAGCATGGCAAAACGCCACATGTATTCGCTGGGAACGTCGACTTTTTTGCCGTCGACGGCTAGATCAATACCGCCTAGGAAGCGCAGATTTAGACCTGTGGCCGTGATGATGATGTCAGCGTCCAGCTTCTCGCCGCTGTTAAGAAGGATGCCGTCGCTGACGACAGATTTGATCGTGTCGGTTACGATGCTGGCGTGTCCGCTGTTGAAGCATTTGAAGAAGTCGCCGTCAGGGCATAGACATAGACGCTGTTCCCAAGGGTTGTAACCTGGTTTGAAATGCGGGTCGATAGGGAAGTCTGGGGGAAGCTGCTTCTTCGCCGCGCCCCGGATGAAGGAGGCGGCGCGGTTGGGGAAGTGTATGCAGAAGTAGTAAAGCAGGATTGGGACGAGAGTGAATTGGAAGCCTGTGAGATGTTAGTCAATAGTTTGAAGAAGTGTTTAAGCAACAGTGAACGCACGCTTCCACTTCAACACCATCCACTGCGGCAACAGCCTCTGCCAGAGTGGTGGTGTCGAGTTGTTGCCCGGCTGTGGCAGTCCCATGATGTACGAAGGACTTCTCTGCAGCTGCGTAACATGGCCAACACCGCCCTCGACTAGCGCAGGAAGCAGCGTGATAGCCGTGGCCCCACTGCCAATAACTACAACTTTTTTGCCCTTGTAATCCAGATCTTCCGGCCAGAACTGTGGGTGGATCGTCTGGCCCTTGAAGTTGTCTACTAACCCAGGAATATGAGCAAACATGGGCTTTTTCATAGCTGTAGTACCCCGTGCCCAAAATCATCCACTTAGTCCAATACACAACCCGCTTGGTCTCCTCCTCGCTACGGCCAACATCGACCTGCACCTGCCATCGCTGCTGCTCAGAGCTCCAGTCGGCCGAAGCCACTCTGCTGTTGTAGCGAATGCGTGGCGCAATGTCGAATTTCTGCACCGTGTCCTGCAGATAAGCAAGGATGCTGTCGCCGGTGGCAATGGGATTGCGTGCCTTCCACGGATTGAACTTGAAACCCAGCGTGTGCAGATCTGAATCGGAGCGCACGCCAGGGTACTTGAATTGCGACCAAGTGCCACCGAGTTCATGGCGGCCCTCGAGGACGGCGTAGGACGAGGTGGGCAGCTCTGTTTGCACGCGGTAGGCGGCATTGACGCCGGAAATGCCTGCGCCGATGACGAGCACGTCGAGATGCGTCTCGTTGTCGGCGTAGCCCGCCGTGTGGCGTGATGTGGTGGTGGTGTGGCCGTTCATGATGCGCGTGTGAACCGCTAGTGTCAATGCTGACTGCGGCGACGGAAACGTGGTGTTGTAGAGATGCGGAGTCCGTTTTCGCTGCGATTGTGTGGTGAGAAGTTGAGCAAGTGAAACGGGTTATACGCAATCCTCGTGTGATGCGCGCGAGGGAGGGAGAGGAGACTAATGATTCACGAACAGCGGCAGCACAGATACATACATATATCACACGCCTCCGCGCTCCGTAGCGGCCAACGCTATTGAAGCTGGTCCTCTCCTACCGGCAGCATGCTCGTCCGTAGCCAAGATTTCCGAGGCCAAGCGCCATCATTGGGTTGTCTTGCGCGCGTGGTGGCTCGACGTCTTGTTCAACGTCGTCATCGCTCCAATTCTCTTGCGTTGTGTGCCTCGGCATTTCCAAAAGAGGCAACGTGGCGCAGTGATGGCCGCATTCGGCCTAGTCGGCAAATCGCACTACCGCTGGTGGGCTTCCTTCCACATACAACTCAGGACAAGAGTGCGAGGTGTGACTGTGCCTAGGCAGGTAGCTATGCAGGTCGCCGAGGCTCTCGCATGTTGTATGCTCTTCGGCTGCCGAAGTGACCCTCACATCGTTGAACAGTCATCATCCAGCATTCAACATAGAGTATCAATGCACTACGACACACACGTGGCCTATAAGCTTTGCAAATGCATATGCTAATACAGACCGTGAGCAGTCATCAACACGCAAAGTGGCAAACACATCTGTACAGAGCTATCGAAGCATGCTGATTTTGATTCGATGTTTTCTTTGAAGACCTCCAATTATATCCTCTGCTCAACGCAGGTCTAGTGTATACAAGAAGATTGCACCGCCCATGGCGTTCCTCGTCGGGAGTTTCCACCCCTACAAGTACTTCGCGAACCTGGTCCTGCTGACCCAACCAAGAGCCGGAACCTCGCGCTTGCTCATCTGCTTGACACTCTCAGCGTAGTCACTGGTGCCCTTGCTAGGCTCCGCATCCGCGCTCTTGCACGTAGGCTGCGCGCCATTTTTGCCCAGCTTACCATCCACAGCAGCAAAGTGCTGCTTCTCGGATGTCGTGGCAATCATGTTGGTAGCTGCCTCCTCGGTCCATCCGTTGATGAAGTCGCCGTGGCTGCACCACGCAGCACCGCACGCCAGCTTGCCGGGGAATGTGCCGGACCAGCCGTTGGGCAGCACCTTGCGGAGGTCGTAACGCACGGAGAAGCGCAGCTGCGGCATCGACTTCATGCCTGTGGGGCAGTAGTTTGTGGTTCCGTGCGACTTGGATTTGTACGCTGTCTCGAGCGTCTGTTCGTTGACGCACTGCGGGAAGAAGAGCAATTGCTGCAGATGCGTCGAGCATGTCTTGGATGGGAAGCCATTCTTGTCCAGCGCCGAGGCGTCGTCACCTTCGCAGAACCATGATGCTTTGGCGTCGGCGGGCATGGCGCTCTCGCTGGTTGCGGTGGCGTCGCCAGCCACCATCTTCACGTTTTGGGGGATCGCGACCTCGGCGGGCGTCTCGCCCAGATTGTAGTAAGCGCTGAAGCGCATAACGGGGATGGGCTCGTAGGTAGAGCCATCGGCTGTGTAAAGAGGTGTGGGGATCCAGTACACAGACAGATCGTTGGGGTTCTGTACATTGGTGCAGCCGGCCTGGAGTTCGGCGGAGGTGTTCGTGTTGGCTGTGACGGCGTCGGAGCCAAAGAAGGAGTGCAAGTGCGACTTGTCGTACGAGCCTGGGAACACGATGGGGTCGACGTTCTTGTACATGAAAGGAGAGGCGATGTTGACCTGGGTGTAGGCGCTGGCGAGCTGGGCGAGCAGACCAGCGCTCAGAAGGAGGGTGTTGGAAGGAGACATCCTGTGTCTGTTGTTTGAAACGAATGTGATTACTGAAAGTAAAGAACGAAAGTGGGAGAGAGAATTGAATGGGTGAACTGCTGGAAGAAAGAAACGCGTTCTGGCAGCACGTATTTATTCCTCAGGCACGCGCTGCGAGGCATGCCGCTGCGCAGCAACATACTCTTCCTCTTTTGGTGCAGGCTCTCCTAACTCGGTTTCATGATGCTCGCACATCTCCCGTTAAAGCAAGCATTATGAGCCGCATTGCCGCTTCAGTTCACCTCGCCTTGACATCGTAACCGAGGAGAGAGCCACAGCTTGTCTGAGAACGATCGTACGGTGGAGACAGAGCATGAACGCGGGACGCCGCTGGGATCCGCTTGTCTTCTGACAGGCACGTTGATTGGCTGTCGTCGCGACTCAAAACAGTAGCTCCCGTGTTGACAGTTTTGAAACAATCCCATTCATTTTGTTCCAAACGCCAAGGATGATACTGGCAATGCCTTTGTAAGGGTGTCTGTGGCTCGGTCGTCTTTAAAAGGTATATGCTCCGCGAAGTCTCTTTCGACGCGATCTAGACGAGGTCGCTACGAGAGGGTCTTATATGTTGATGAGGCTCGAGAGCGAAGTCCGAGAGCGAAATCCGAGAGCGAAATCCGAGAGCGAGGTCTTCTTCTGAAAACAGTCACAGCAGTATTGTACATCTAAAGTTTCTCTAGTCATTGCGAGTTGTTGTACATACCTGACGACAAATCCTCATTCACGCGTATTTGCGGCAACATGATTGAGACGAATAATGCGGCATCGCGAAAGTTCGACGCGAGTGCGACCCAGAAAAGATTGAATCTAAGGCTGCGAGCGCGACGCTGCGAGCACTGCGAAGGGGTTTCAGGGGTCGAACCATTCCGAAGGCGCGGTGAGGCTTGTCGATAACCGTGAGCAACACTATGGATGTGCATTTTGCGGCCGTTGCATCATAATTCTACTGCTAATCTTGAGATGAACTTAGCTAGGCGGTGAGTTGAACGGCGTTCGCGACGCTAGGAAAGCAATTCGAAGTTCATCGTCGACATTAAGTACCGGAAGCGGCTAATGCAGCTCCGCATACGTCACAGCCTACTATACTTCGATAAACCACCACAGTCTTTCTCTCACGACAATCTCAACATGAGGGCCTGACATTTTCAATTGCTAGTCATCAAATGCTTGGCCATGCGCAAACAGCAGACTCCTCTTATCCGTCGCTAGCTAAACTACGCTGGATTATATCAAACAATCTCTAAGACATGAATTTCTTAACACGCGACTCTGATCAATTATAAGCGCTTGGCTAGCTCCAAAATGGATCATGGCTTGAAAACAGGCCAGCCTCTACTACACGCTATTGTGCGTCCAACCAAGTCGTTGTTCTTCTCTCCGACCTGTGATTTACTGAGCTTTTAAAACGCATTCGTCTACTCCGAAATCTATCTCTTCTTCACGACAATCACCTTCCTGTTTATTAAAGCCTACGACTCCAGCGAGGGCATAAGGGGACTGTCATATATTGGTTTGGGTATTGGTATGGTGGGCGGCATGATCGTTTACGGTTTGACTTCAGAGAGGTTGACCCAGAATTCCACCAAGTACGGCGTTGAGCGACCAAAGCCAGAGTATCGCCTGTCTCTTACCATGTCTGAATTGCCTCTTATCCCCGATAGCCTGTTTCTCTACGGCTGGGCATTGCAACACCACGTTCACTAAGCACTACCGTTGCTGGGGACTCTTCTGATAGGCTTTGGATTCACCATTGTCGTATCCTCCGCTGCGAGTTAGATGATCGAACCTTTACCGTTTCCAGATGAAGCTATAGACTCAATATAGTATTGTCTTGGGTGCGAGTAGGTGTTTGTACATCGAAACCTGTTGGAGGAGGTCCGATCTCAAGCGCGAGACGAAATGAAATAATGCCGTGGGGAGATTGTAGAGACAATCGCGTTGTGCGAGGAATAACACTGAAGAGACGAGGCTGATAGATGTTAGAGCAAACCTTGAAGGTCACCTTACGTTCATAAAAGAAAAGAGTTTATGAGAAGCTGATGTTGCAGTGAGAGTATTGTCTCGAGCCGTAATTTGGTTAATTGGGATAGCGCCAGTTTCTGGGCGATAAGTTTGCTTTCAGGTAGAAACAAGGCCTTGAACTTGCTGAGATTCATGTGGCTGACTCTGCTGGTTTTGTATCATTGGTGCTTGGTCTCTTTTTATGCCCTGCGTCCACACAAGAGGAAAGGGTGGGGTGCATATTGTAAGCGAGCGGAGACAGGGTCCGGCCTGAAGCGCTGAGTGGGGTGCCGTGGGGCTGAGCCGAACGCTTAGGCAGTCTTTATGGCGGCTTCGCACCAACAAGCCTTCGAGTGCACGACTACACATCAACGAATGAGGTGTGGGCTGAGTATCACATGGACATGCATCGCCTTTCCGCATTCCAGCGTTTGCGCACATTGCTTGCCAGCGTTAGCTCGGAAATGGACGTCCTGTGTACACGGCGCCGCCGATGAGCGATTTTTCAAAATTCTTTTCATGGACAGATCCTCAACTTGCGCTCTACTCACTACCGGAACGTCCCTGAATTTCTCGAGCAGGCTACAACAAACAAAAGTGAAGCCTGGAAGACAGTCAGCATAATGTTTTCTGTGATGTTGTGGGCGCATGTGACCCATCAGTACGATATCCTGCTTTCGGCCTCTATTCGAAAATCCCTCAACATCGACATGCAGTCGCCTGCCTGGAACACCATCGGACTAACT
Organism: Ascochyta lentis; assembly: GCA_004011705.1. Lineage (NCBI taxonomy): Eukaryota > Fungi > Ascomycota > Dothideomycetes > Pleosporales > Didymellaceae > Ascochyta > Ascochyta lentis. The sequence continues at coordinate 1,517,449 of RZGK01000015.1, read as the reverse complement.
GTACATGGGAAAATGCCGCAAAAGATAAGCTTACTTGCAGAGAACCAACCAAAGCTTTAGACCGGGTTGGACATCCAGTTGTCACAGATTCTGTCACGGCTTGAGGTTCTGGTAGAGATAAAGTCTTGGTATAAATGTCTTTCTGACGACCACTGGTTGTTTTCGACTGGATCACAAGAATCAATGGACAGTTCGAGTCAGGTACCGGAAGAGGCTCTGCGCCCAGTACGGTCGTACAATACCCAGGCTGTCGGCGGAGTGGTCCACCTACGCTCTCATGCAAAGTTACCAGGTCACAAAAACTCCGTCGATCTCGCGCAGGCCAAGGACTTCGAGGATCCCGAAGACGAGGATGCGGGTCTACGCGATGAGCGCGATTTCAAGCGCAGCCAGGTACGCAGGTCTTCCATTGGCCCAATGATATCACTGACAGTGCCCAGTCCTTTAGCCTCAGCCAGATCTTTCTACTGGCGTACCAGTCAGTCGGCGTAATCTACGGTGACATTGGCACCTCGCCTCTTTACGTATTTTCGTCCACGTTTACAGAGGCGCCGGACCGCGCAGACCTTCTTGGAGCTCTGTCCCTCATCCTCTGGGCCGTGACTTGTATGGTGACGATCAAATACATCTTGGTTATCCTTCACGCGGACAATGATGGCGAGGGTGGCACTTTCAGTACTTACTCGCTGTTGTCAAGATACGTGAGCATCTCAAGATCTTAAACTCCAACCTAATTACTAAACATGTGCAGGCAAACATCGCTAATCGTGATCCACGAGAGGCTACCATGATTCGTGCGTTTTTCTCTTACCAGATTCGGCATTCATACTGATGCTGTACAGGAATGCAAAGACATGCCACCGACGATCTGGGTCGTTCCACCAAGACTATTCGGTCGTCCATTGAGAACTCCAGGTTCTTTCGCGGCCTCTTGAAAACCATTGGCGTACTCGCAGTTTCAATGGTCATGGCTGATGGTGTCTTGACCCCCGCTCAGTCCGTGCTCGGTGCAGTACAAGGCTTGACAGTAGTTAAGGATGACATCTCGAAGTCGACTATTGTTGGTGTCACGTGCGCAATCCTTATATCGCTATTTGTGGTTCAGCCGCTAGGAATCAACAAACTCACAAGGGTGTTTTCGCCCATTGTTATAGTTTGGCTTTTGTTGAATGCTGGTTTTGGCATTTATAACTTGGCAAAGTAAGTACCTGAATGCCGCTTCGCTCTCTCTCCTGATCATCTCTAATCCTTCCAGATATGACTACGCAATCCTCAAGGCATTCAACCCATACTATGCTTTCGATTACCTAGCGCGAAACAAGCATCACGGATGGAGAAGCCTTGGTGGTATACTGCTTGCCTTTACTGGTGTTGAAGCTCTTTTTGCCGACATTGGCGCTTTCAGTCGTCATGCGATTCAACTGAGTTGGCTCAGCTTTGCTTACCCTTGCCTCTTGCTTGCCTACAGCGGCCAAGCTGCTTACATTAGTGAACACCCAGATGCCTACTCTAATCCTTTTTACAACTGTGCTCCTCCGGGATGGCTCATCTTTTCATTGATCGTGGCGATTGCCGCCGCTATAGTAGCTTCGCAAGCCATGATCACGGCGACATTCCAGGTACGTCGGTCTCCGCGACCTCTGCACAGCTTACTGACATCATATAGCTGCTCACACAGATTATGAAGCTCTCATACTTTCCACAGATCAAGGTCGTCCACACCTCCACGATTTACCACGGGCAACTGTATGTGCCAAGTGTCAACTGGTTGCTCATGATTGGAACCGTTCTTGTTGCTGCAATCTACAACAACACCACATCTCTTGGAAACGCATATGGAGTGTGTGTCATGTTCGTCACCTTTTTTGACACCTGCATGGTGACGTTGGTTGCTATCTTGGTGTGGGGAATCAAGCCTTACTTCGTCTTTCTTCCTTGGCTTATCGTGGCCTCTTTAGATGGTGCTTTCCTGTCGTCTGCTCTCACGAAGGTTCCGGATGGCGCGTGGTTTACTATCCTCCTGGCATCTATCCTCGCGTCCATATTCATATTATGGCGCTTCGGTAAAGAGCAACAATGGTTTGCAGAAGCCAGCGACCGATTTCCGACTACATATTTTGTCAAGCCCGGCCAAGATGGACGACTTTACCTCACCGAGCAATTCGGCCACAAGCCTGTCGGTCCCATGGAAGGCTTTGGCATATTTTTCGACAAGGCTGGCGAAACTACACCAATCGTCTTCAGTCAGTTCATCCGCAAGCTCGCCGCACTGCCAGAGGTGATTGTGTTCTTTCATCTCAGGCCGCTAGATCAGCCGTTCGTGGAACCGGAAGATCGTTATAGTGTTTCTCGACTGGCTGTTCCCAACTGCTATCGACTCGTAGTCCGACATGGCTACATGGACGAAGTTATTACACCGGATCTCGCATCTTTGATATTCGAAAAAGTTCGCAACTACATCGTCGAGCGCGCTCTGGAGCGTGAGGGCGAGAAGGTTGCCATCACCACGAGTACCAACGCTGTCAGGCCGATCACTAATTTGGAAGGCCTCAACAACACTAGTAACGCATCCGGAACAGGAGCGTCTACTCCCTCGCATGGTTCAACAACATCCTCTCGTCTTGGGGCCTTAGAACGCGCGTATAATCATGAGGTGATCTACATCATCGGAAAAGAGCAAATGAAAGTCACTGTTGGCACGAACCTCGTGCGCCGATTCTTCATCAACGCATTCCTATTCATTCGGGACAACACACGAACAAAAATTGCAAGTCTCGCTATACCAATGGACAAAGTCATCGAAGTAGGATTCGTGAAGGACGTCTGAACCTGTAGCTTAGTGTATCATTAGAACCTGGATACCAGATCATTCCTGCTCATTCCTACTCAGACCGCTAAGTCGTGACAGTGATTTCTTGGAGACCTGAGGATGATTTCAGTATTGTTATTAGTTTCTCTCTTGGTCTCGTTTGCATCGGAATGATGTAGGTGCCAGTTGGGTCCATTTTTCACGTGGCTGTCTCGTCTCTCCTCCTGCTCGATCTCAATTCATTCCATCAAGGTGCATCGCACTCGCAAGCCAACCTCAGAACCAGTTGAATTAGCCTTGTATCAAGACAAAGTTATGTTCCAAACATTCTGGGCAACAAAGCGCTAGTAAAGTTCCAAAGCACAGAAGAGTCGTGTGACATAAAGGCTGATCCGGTCCACCAGGTGTTACGATGGCCCTGCACTATGAGGTTTGTTAGCTTATCATGCCACAATTGAGAACGAGACGAAAGACAGAAGATGAGACTAACATCCTTCCAGCCGATCGTAAAACCCTCCACGAATCTCATCCGCAGAGACAACGAGCTTGAACGGCGTGTGGCTCCTAAACTCAACAAACTGCGGTTCGAGCTCTACGCTATTGGTTGTATTTCCGCTTATTGAGCGCAAACGCCTGATTGTAGCACTCACGTCTGCCTTCACTTGGGCTTCAGTGACGCGTACGGGACTGCCATACCAGACATAGAAAAGCCCCGCCACTCGCGTTGCAGTAACCTGGTAGGCAGCAGGCAACTGTGGAATATTGTAAGTCACCTGAGATTCGTTTGCGTTTGAAAACTGGGTGTTAGGAGGCAGGCCGGTGGAAGAGACAAGCATAGTGTAGTAGTCAGTGTAGCGCCACTTAGAAAAGAGGGAACTTTCCGTCGAGTCGATGTCGAAAGGTTTCACTGGCGGGATCAATTAGTAGAGCTCTACCTTCCTAGGCTGGGCACCCGGAAACAAACTTACTAATATCTAGAAGTGGGGGAATGGTAATGAGAAGCTTGCATGCTTGAATGAGTTTCTTGCCCCCAGGCGTTGTGACAACTAAACTTGTCGAATCGCGGCCTCGCTGTGTCTGGACCACGGTGGAGGAGAGCAGCACATCTTTTCCCAATTTCTTTGCAGCTTTGGTAAAGATCTCGCCATTGTTGCTTGCAGGAACAATGCTGGCCCCGGAAGAAGCGCCCAAAAACGACTCGTCGACGAGCTTCAATACATGGATTGTCAATTCGTTCAAGAAGTTTGACAATCCTTGAGCAGAGTAGTAAATATCGAACGCGGAGTCTTGGAGATTGTACTTTTTGATGAAGTCTCCAAATGGAAGGAGAAGGTCTTTGGGAACCGGATCAGGAAGGTCCCAGCTGTAAAGAAGATATGGGTATTTTTCAAGCTGTGCGGCATATGCCGTGAAGTTGAAGGTACTCTGAACAGTATCGACCTTGTTTCCTGTTTGGAAATTTGCGAAGACGCGGGTATTTGGAAGGGGCTGGTAAGGTCCCGTAGCAATATCGAGGAGCTTGAAGTAATCTCGTGCAACAGAAACTACGGCTGATGTTAACGAGACGCAGATTGACAGGTAAGTTCCAGCCAATAAACTCACTGTTCCAGAAGGCTTGCACTCCGTAGTCTACAACGGTACCCGTGCTTGGGTCTGTGTAGGTATTGGTGTGACCTCCAAGTACGTTTTCTTTCTCCACCAAGACAATGCTTTTTCCCAAGCTTTGCAAGTTGATTGCGGCATATGTACCTGTGGATCCTCCTCCAATCACTGCGACATCCCGAGTAATGACATCCTTGCTAGCGTAGTTCTTTGGGTTGAACGGGTCTTTCGTGCCACCTGCAAGAACAGAAGAGGCCCAGGCAAAGTAAAGCAACTTAGAAATAGTCATCATGTTGAGTGACAGTACCCGATTCAGTGTGTACCTCCAAAACCTGTGCGCCGGGACGATAAGGTTTTATATAGATCTAGCAACTGACGGCAAGATACATTCATCTCGTCTAAGCTCAGAAACTTCTGCTGACCGGTCGAGGCTGACTTCGCACAAGCCACACTTTTCCCAAGCAGCCAGGCTCAATTCTCTGAGCTATTGCGATACGGCACAGGTGGGGCACGTGATCGGTTGAAGACACACAAGTAGACTAACACGTTTGTTTTTATGTCACGCGACTTCCACTATGGTAAGCAGGTTGGGTTTTTTACCTGAGATTGTTCAAAAAACACAGATTTTATGTGTTTGGTAATAGATTTCTGTGTTTTTTTTGCAAAGAGGAGATAACAGCGGAAGAATAGGCCTAACAAGGTAACTAGAAGCTATCTATCTATATAATTTCCTCTTCTTTCCTTCTCTCCTTCTCTCTCTCTCCTTCCATCTCTCTCTTCTTCTCTCCTTCTCTTCTTCTCTCCTTCTCTTCTTCTCTCCTTCTCTCTCTCTCCTCCTATCTCTCTCCATCTATTTCTCTCTTCTTCTCTCCTTCTCTCTCTCTCCTTCTCTCCTTCTCTCCTTTCCTTTTAGAAGAGGATATAATAGCTAAGCCCCTTCTTTACTTCTAGAAAATCTACTAATTTGTGAAGGCAGAACAAGGCCTTAGAGGGAAAGAGGGGTAAGTGCTCAGAGCCGCAGATGTCGGGATGTGGAGAGAGAGAGTAGGGAAGACTCAGAAGAGAGAGAGAGAGTAGGGGAGTCTTAGAGCTTGGCGTAAGCAGATAGATTAGCTAATAATAAAGCAGTAAACACATTGCGTGTTTTAAATACCTATATATTTAGTATATTTTTCACCCGCATTTTACAGGTATAAGCCTATCTAAAATCTAGGAAAAAAATCCAATTTGTGCGGGTTAAAAAAACCCGACCTACTTACCGTAGTGTTCAGTTCACAGCCGAAGTAAAATGGATTAGTCTAACTGGGCCATCTAGAGCTTATACGCAAACACAAATGCTTAGCATCCTGCAAGCCTTCTGTAGAATTCACCCAATCGAACTCCCTTCTCGGGCTCCGAGAGGAATATCCAAAAGAATGTCCGGAAAGAATTCCCGAAAGAATACCCGACCACGTGATGGAAACCCGGGCGCTGCCAATTGCATCCACTGTCAGACGCACAAGTAACTCCGACAGGCGTTAAAACGGCATTTATTAGTAACTCCTAATCCCTAAGTCCTGGTGTTCGCAGCCCGCTTGCCTTGACAGGCAATGTGGATCCCAAACTATTATCGCTTCTTAATTATTCTCGCGCCCGCATTTGCAATCGATTCCGATTTCATTCTTGTAGTCATATTCACGCTATATCGAGACGCCAACTTTACACACAAAAGACGAATTATGTTGCGTTCTATCGCCAGTCGCGTCTCGGCGAAAGTGTACTCGTATCTGCGATCCAATGGTTTCTTTCGCTATGATCTTGTCGAATAGCCCTCCGGTATTTGCGTGGCGAACACTGGTATCCACTCGAACTACATTTATCCGAATCTGCTCTTACAGTCTCAGAATGTCGTATTGCTCACCAAACTCGAAGGCTTGGTCTGTGATCATTGTTTACGAGCTGATTCTTGGTTATCGCACGGGCCTGTATCCGCCGGTTGCACTGCAGAACAGTGTGGATACACAACACAAGTACTTTAGTCACGTCATCCTTTGGTCTGGTTTGGAACGCCGGCGTTAGTGTTGAGTAAGTTGCTTTCAACAACGGGATGCAAGACTAATCACCACCACTCGTTGCTGCCGCTAATGCGAAACTCTTCTCGGGGCATATCTCACCAGGCTGAATCCTGGTAACTAAGAGCTGCCTTAAGCCTTACAGAGCCTTGGACTTCAGATATCCCGGGTTTCGTCGCTGATCAATTAGGTCATGGTAGTAGCATCTTCTGGACTTTCATCAATACTGCGATAGCCACCCGAGGTTCCAGCATTTCGAACGCCGTAAAGGACCGACTGTGCTCGTCCGTTAATACAAACAGCCATGTTTGATATCAATGGCGTTGATCAATCGGTCGTTTTACATACATCACGATGAAAAGAAGAACATTGAGAGCTTCCGGTTGCACCGTGGTACTGTGCTGTACGTTCTTGTCCAGAATAAAGACCTAGAGGGACCCTATGTTAGGGTGAAGACAGTTTGGGTGCAAGAGCAAGACAGAACACTGGAAAGGAGGAGAGGTGACGCAAGCATGCCAGAGAAGAGGTCATGTGCTAGTCTCATTCTGTTGAGAATCACAATCGTGAGCCTGTGAAGTAAGCTTTGTACGTCAATAACAACACTCTAGAATTGAAAATTTATACAGCCGTGAAACTCATGCCGCAATCAAATGGTCGAAGATGCGCTTGACCAATACTAGATTTCTGTTCATTACGTAGATAGGAAAGTGGGGTGAGAAAGTACCCGAATCAGTGTCATGTACCAGTATATATTTCTCCGGCCTGATATGCCGCGCAGCTCGCCTCCTCAGCCCGGGGTATATGGCTGTGCTCACATGACAAAACCCCTAGCAGAGGTCGTTGACCTAGCCAAGGCGCTGACGGAGCGGCAGAGAGAGAGGGGCAGTGGACGGTGTACTATCAATATTGATGCATAGATGTAGAATAATTCACAACTAAATCTTTGCTTTTGCCGGTGCAGTCGTCCGCCGTCCATGCACATAGCATATATCCCTAATCTTCTCGGCCGCCTCACCCCACAGTTCGTTTCTCAATAAGCTGTACATGCCCATCTTAGCCTTTCCTTGCACATCTCTCGCCTTTCTAAGCGCAACATCCAGCATCTCTTTCGGATCCGCAATTTGATCTACAATACCGTCTTTCAGTGCCTCCTTTCCCGTCCACCGATGCGCCTCGAGTAACATCTTTCGCGCGATCTGCGGTCGCAGTTTTAAACGTGGTAGGTACCCGATGCCGGGGAAGTGGAGACCAAGGTCGACAGGAGGCATGCTGAAGAAACCGCGGTTGGAGTTCATGATGCGGTAATCGTGTGCGAGGGCAAAGGGACAGGCCCCGCCGAAAGTGTGTCCCGTGAGGAGGGCGATTGTGGGGAAAGGATAGTCGAGCAGTGTGGCTAGAAGCTGTTGGTATCACATCAGCATCACTCTTTGAATTTCTGAGCGTATTGCTATGTGGGACGAACTGGAAAAAAGCCATCACTATTCGCGTGCGGATTTGTGTCAGACTCGTCCAGTTCCAATCCCGTGCACCAAAACTTCTCATCGTTTCCTCGAGTAATGACGCAGCCTTCTGAGTCGGACCCCAGCTCTCGCTCAATATCCCGTAGTGTGCGTATGATTTCCTGTGCAAACTTCACGTTTAGCCGATTCTCTGGCGCTTTCTGCATCGTGATGACGAAGACACGGTCATAGCGGTCAACGCGCAAATCCGTGTATGAGTCCAATGCCATAGTAGTTATGCAAGAGGTGTAGCTGTGCTGGATAGATTGAGTTTTGAAAGTTTGGCTTCAAGATAGCTCTGGCCAGATGGAGTTCTTTCCAGCTCTTGAATCTTGGCGACGTAGACCTGAAGATGATGCACGGAGATACAAACCCGCGAGAGCGGGAGCGAAGCCTCGGCACACGGGATGCGGAGATGTGGGGTAGCTGAGACCCTGGTTCATGGGCGGCGAATTTCGGTAATTCACTCCCATCGCTGACTCGCCTCAGGCTGGTCCGAAACGTCGAGGAACGTTGAAAGCAGACGTGAAAGTGGCTGGGTATTACCAACCCAAACGGCCCTGATCCCAATCGGTCATCAACCAATTGCCCATAGCGTAAGGACCAAACCATTCCTGCGGCTGCAATAGAGTAGGCTCCAGAGAAGCCTCCGTTGTGACCTGGTTGTTCATCATGTGTTGCGAAGCAACGACATCGGCCGCAATGTCGAGGTCTAGGTGATGGTGGTTCGGCGTACGCAGTCCTTGCAGGATACCAGCCATCTCGAGTTCCCTCGGTGCAAATGATGCGGCTTGTGGAAGTCGCTGGTGGATAGGATGCCACATGCGACAGAGATCAGGTCCGAAATCCGAAAAGAACTGAGCCGTTGTGCTGGGAAGGCTGATGTCTGGAAATTGACCAAGATGGGGGCTTTGTGTTGCTTTCTCTCGGACGTGCATCCTATTGGCAAATTAGTACTAGTGAAAATTCAGGGTTGTATGCTGGTCTTACAAGTGCTTTAAACTGCCAACAGCTGTGGGCCATCTTTTGCTCAACTCTTCAAGCGCTCGTGCCAATACAGTAAGATTCTGTTCGGCTAAACCTACAATCTCTGAGTAGCGGTAGCATGAAAGCTGGGCCATACCAGCAGTCAAACAGTAGAAAGTAAAGATGGGGCCTAGGTAGCGAAGTTCATCGCGAGCCATGAAATCCTCAAAGATGCCTGCGATATAAGACGATGCTAAGAGTGAGGCTGTTGATGGTGCTAGTTTAGGATCGAGTGGTCGATTCAAGATGACGAGCACTGTGAAATATTGAACATGAATCTGGCGAGCCTCGAAGTTGTATTGTTTGGGGGACCGCCCATCTGTCGTTTTGCATAGCTGCAAATGCTCTGGTAGGGTCTTGATCCATCGAAACAGCCTATCCTCAAGGGACTTCTTTTGCTCTTGCAAGCCCTGCTTCCGCAGGTAGCTTTGAGTGAGATCGCCTGGAAGTGTTGGTAAAATCACTTCTTTAGGTTTTGGGTCAACATACCTAAGATGCACGAGATGCCCACATATGCCGAGAACAGGTCAGCAGAACTTGCTACACCATCAAATTCAAGGGCGGAGATGGGCGACACATCAGCAAGTTTCAGGTCGATGGCGCGAGGCCGTCCATGACCAGCGTTGATTAGACAGTCGCGTAGAACCAGTGACCACCATATCCGCTTGCGCAGTCCAGCATCGGCTTTCCCCATCGACTCTCGAGGTTGTCGATGCAAGCCTACCTGATATGCAAGACCAACGCATACTCGTACCCAAAATCCACTGGTGTCCAGCGACACCCGCTCCGGCCCTTCGGGGTTCCACCATTGCAATAGGCAGGCAGATGCAATGTTGATAATAGGATCGTCTTCGGCGCCCATCCAGAATAGTAGTCTGGCTTTTTTGTAGAAGTCTTCTGATGGATAGTTGGGCACTGGCGCACTGACTCGGCTACCGGCTAGGAATATGGCATGTTGAAGCAGCAAAGATGTTGTACCTGGGCTGCGTTCGTCTATCCAGCTACGCTCCACGACCGGAGTCCAGGGATAGCATCGCGTCCAGAAGGCATCCAACAAACTCTCGCGCACAGCTCTTGGAGGTAATTCAGTCACCTGTTGTATGCGCAAAATTTCGATATCTGTTGTAGATAGCCGATGAGGTGGTATCTTGTTGGGCAGCTCGACGTCATCGTCGACAGGGAGGTCGTTGCGGAGATACTCTAGTCGTCCGAGGTAGCTGACACTATTCCTGGGTCTGTAGGCAGATTCAGGCATGCTGGGTGGAACACCTGCGTAGGCTGTATCCAGCAACTGATCAAATCGACGTTCCAGAAGCGGAGGCTCCTGCAGACTCGCGGTGCTTGACAACCTTCTGCCGAAGTCGACCTCGGACCTCAGATCGTGGTCCTCCAATGAAGGTGCTTTACCTGAAGCAACTGAGATGTTGATTCCTTCACCCGCACTGCCACTTGCTGGGTGGGTCGCAGTAAAGTCTTCGCGAACGCCTTCTGACAGTGCAGAGTCATTGTCTAGTGGTTTGACTCTCCTCCGGATTACGGGCGCAGGAGACGGGCTGAATGTGAACCTTTTTCTTTTGCGCTCTCGAGGAACGCATTGATAGTCGTCCCTCGTACATGGCGTGCATCTATTTCCGTCCACTTCATCAATATCGCATCGCACTTTCTTTTTATGGCAGATCACACACGCCTTGATGGTTCGGCGCGCTCGTTGCTCCTTGTCGGCCATCTGCGCGCCAGACAGTTTGATCGAGAGAACATTGGTATCAGGCACTTGTATTGAGCCTGTACTGAGGTGACACAAATATGGTTGGAACAACCCTAGCAAGGAAATCGCTGCGGTGAGAGCTGGAAAGAGCGTTCGTGCTCGCGTTCGGCAGAAGTTCTGCCACGCGACCCAGACTGCGGGGTGGCTTTTGGCGGGATCTTCTGCACTCCAGCCTTCGTCAAAACGATACTTTGGCCTCCGACCAGATCAACCATCTCGACCATCTCCAGAGACGAAAGACATGTTTCAAAGAATTTGTGTTCGTGAATGCAACAACGCTACTTCAAACTAAGAATCAACCACCGACAATTGCCCGTCTCAACTGCACCACCGCACCCTCCTTTCCCACGCTGCTCCTCGCTTCACTCATCAGATCCGGCTCGCCAAGTAACATAGATTTTCCCACCAGCCTCCACGTGTACAGTCCTTTATCATTTCTCCCCGGTCGCAAAAGCCACACTCGCAGTGGCATGCATGACTCACCCACCAACGCAGTCGGCACCGCAGCTCTTAACTCCTCGACAGGCCCGTCATTGAAGTGGTCGTTAACACTGGTAGCACTAACAAACCCTCCTTGACCGCCCATTGTGCATTGAAGGCGGTATGTGAACACGCCAATGTAGTACATAGAACGCGGGTCGGTGAGCCACGTCAGGAAGAGTTGGGCGTCTTGGAACGAAAAGGTGGCAGGTGGCTGAATGCCCAGTAGTGTCGAAGTCGGTAAGAGTGTCTGTATGAGATTTCGGGCTGCGGCATGTAAAGTGGGATTGGGCGCAAGGTCTCTGAATAAACCCTGATTGTAGTTCGGGCCTACAACGTCGTTTTTGAGCTGTGCCCAAAGTCTTGCTGTGAAGGTGTGACCATGGACGATACAGCTAGCTAGAAAACGGCGGCGAGGTTTGTCTACATCAGTGTCAGATGGACTGCCGGGCCTATACAGTTCTCGTAATGGACCATGTGTCGCTGGGTGTATGGAGACTATAGTTTCGGGGAATATCTTATAGGTCAGTTCGAGTTCTTCGTCTGTAGGCTCCTTCCAGATTGCGGGTTGCTGCAGGAAAATCAGATCCAGTTCGATCTCTTGTTTGCATATACGGTGAATGCCAAGAGCTCTGCCGATTTTGAATCTAGGAATCGAGGTATCGTTATTTGCCACGTGTCGCTGCAACCATGTCGGCCTGTCATCAAGTCTGACAATTGTCCTGCCATCGAACATGGTGAGCGGGTAGGCTTCTCCAGCTGCGAGAGCTATTAGGACGCTCAGATACAGGACCTGGTCTGTGGTCCTCAATGGGTGACCCAGATACGCGATTCCAAGCCCACTCATGTTAATCATAACACTCAGTTTGTCCTCCAGATACATGCAGCCTTTCACCATTGTGCCATTGTGCCTCGCCATAAGGCTGCTTCGCCACCCAGGTACTCGATCATGGATATCAATGGCGGCAAAGATGGTCTGTCCGTTGAAATCTGCTACTAGGCTGTTCGCCAGATCGGGGATGGTATCTAACGCAACTACCATGATGTCGTGTAAATTATACCACTTGATCTTGATGGTTGATCCTTTTGGCCCGTTCACTATGAAGGTGGCGTTGTGGATCTCGTGGCACTGTCTCTTGTCACTCCAAGGTTCATTGACGCTGAACTCATGCAAACACCACGCCCTATCCCACCACCGCGCAGCGTTGACCTTGCGATAGAAACTTTCAAAAGCAGCCCACTCCTCTGCAGGGGGAATCCACCCCTGTTCGCGCTTTGTCTTTCTCTTTATCATATCGTACTTCTCTGGTAAGGCAGCTTCTTGTTTGTCAAGATACACGTCTTCCAGGAGAACTGAGAGCCGTATACAAGATCGATATATGACATCCATAGCTGCAACCGACTTTTGCTTATCCACGTCAGACGTCTGGTCAATACAGAGCTGGTCCATCCAGATGCCTTGGCGGGGGTGAAGTTTGTCTTCCAATATGGCATCCACGAAAGGCTTGCTGATGGGCCAGTCGCCGAACCTCTCGTATCCTTCTGGTAGGAACTCCTCAGAACGCCAACAATATGAAACAGCGACGTACTGTCGAACGTAAAGACCTGTCTCTTTGAACGAATCGAGGTCAGAGTTTGGAAAGATCAGCCGGAAAGGTGTACTGAGGATCGTCGACGGGGAGCGTGGGGTGAACAGCGCCGCAGTAGGAGGATCCCATCTTTCGAGGTTCTCCAGTATCGCAGATGCTTCGTATTGGCTTTCGTTCAATTTGGAAAGCGCGTGCTCAAAGATCTCGGCCTTGTTTTCTTGCGTTAGAATCAAGAGGAAGAGATCATTGCCTATCGGTTCATGAGTGGCAGCACGACGCGATGCCTCTAACGTTTCCTCGGATTGTTCTGACATGACAAAGGTGTCTGTGTTTGTCATGGGAGTCGCGCGACATTTATTTATCACTCAGGTCACCTCGGCAATGCAGCAATTATTGGGTCTTGTAGATCAGGTTTCTTTCTCGCTTAATAGGTCCGACTTAGTGATAGTATGTGTCCTTTCTGCATATGCAATCGTATCGACACGTTGAATTTGAACATCAACCTGTTCAAATTTGAAACGCGACATTTGCTTTTTTAGCTCGGTAAGCCAACGACCTGGAAGTTGTAGTTGCACAACGAGGCTGAGTTTGTGACCTAAAACAAGTCAGCATCTTTCTAGAAGACAGCGGGATGGAAATTCGTACCTCGATTTTACCGTAACCTCCACCGATCATGGTGCTGCCATCCCAGACCTCGAGTTGCACTTTTCCAGTTGTCAAGCCGCTGAATTTGAACTTGTTGTATCCCTCAACCAAGTTCTGTTTACCCAGCTGTTTTGACCCAACATTGACGACAGCGACAAGATTGGTTTTGCCCTTTGCCACAAGCACGATCCCGCTGACAGCATCCTCAGCAGCAGTCTTGATGTCTGCAGACTTTGCTAGGGAGTCTGATCCACAGTCGGCATCGACAGTAAGTGTATGGTGCCAGAAGACACCCTGAACAGGTTTGTTGTTCGTGGGTACCATGTTCGCTGTTGTCTTGTCGCCGCGCTTCCAAGCCTGGATAAAAGCGGGAAGAACCTGCCAGTATCCCTTGTGATCACGGTCTTTGACCAGTGCTTGGATTTTGGGCGAGCTTGTCATAGGCTCATCCCAAAGGTTTCCCATGTAGTGGCTTTCGCCGGCATCGTTCCAGGTCTGGAACTCTAACATGTCAGGCTGGAGGTCTAAGGCTTGGCCGAAGCGGTATTCCAGGTTGTCTTCGCCACGACGATACCAGTTGTTTGTTGCATCGAGGTGCTTGAACTGGATCGGTGAGACGCCCATCATGAACAGTTTCGAGGCACTGCTCGCTTTGGATTGGAAAGTGTTATCGTCCGTAGTGGAGACGATACCCTTTCCAGCACTGGTGGGAAGCCAAGAGTTCCAGTTGAAGACCCCATCAATGCTTTTGCGGTTGGTGAAAGTAGTACTGGGGTCGACCTGATAGAAACCGGGGACAATGAGCACGTCGCCAACCTTGCTTTTGAAAGACGACCACTGGCTATCGGTAACACTTTCACCTCCAAAGGTAGAAACGACTGGCTTGCCGTTGTACTTATAATACGATGTCTTCGCAGTGTACTTTTTCAGATAGTTCGCGTAACTGTTCGGATCAGGGAAATGTCCGGCTGCGTGGTCGAACGAGAAGAAAAGTCCAAACTTGAGCTCTTCGGCGTTTTTAAAGAGGTAGTCAACAGTGTTGTTCGACCAAGAAGCAAATTGATCTGCAAAACCGGTGTCAGAAAACTGATTTAAGGATGTCACACATATTACCGTAGTTCATGGCGAACGCGTCAAAGCCTAAAGCCTTCGCATCGACAATGTCCTGACGCGTATGCGCATCCGTTATTTCGCCAATCATATAGTGAGCAAACCTGACCAGTCTTAGCGAGGTTCGTGATTGTTGTATCTTCTTGCTTACACTGGCTTTCCAGTTGCCCGCCGTTCGACTGCATGACTTGAGCCAAGGCCGGCCAGAAGGCCAGTAACGATGATGGAAACGAAGTGCATCTTGTAATGCATGAAAGGTGTCGGCTAAGTACAATGCTGTTAGAGAGGCTGACTTCTCTATAGGGAGAGAATGTAATATTAGATGGCGGTCGAGTTCTACTTATATCAATTTGCTTAAGCCAGGCCGCAATCGACGACTGGAGTCCTCGAAACACTCGCGTTGTTAAGGCACCCAGCTATACAACATGGATAGCCTGTCATGACGGGATGCTGTCATGCGGGTGCATGAAACATCGGGGCCGTAGCACGCTTGAGCGCACTCTGCAGGAACCCGTCAATCAAAGTCCGAACGCCATACAGATCCGGAAGGTCGGAAACGCGTGCATCTGATTATCAGACTGCCAACGGCAGAAATAGCTCTTGAACTATGCGTCATCGAACATGTTCGAGGTGCGATACGAGCGAGTGTGGTGGAGTGTTGAGTAGAGACATGCAAGTACAGATGGATCTGGTGGAACTAGAGTCACCGCGGCAGCCAATCATCTGCGACAACGTAGCCATGTCCGATCTAGGCCTGGCACGCCTAACAGAACTACAGATGTGCACTGTGAGTTCAGGATACGGGGTTCCGCAATTTAGCAACCACTAGTCTGCGATATAGAATTGCATATGGCAGGCAACACTGGAGCTTTGTAAATGGTGCAAGACCGATCCTTCACCGAGCTTCCCAGGGATCATATGCAGGGCAGTGCGCGCTTCCAGACAAAGATTGGCAAGTCGTGATGACGCGTTTATCAGTGTTCGGCAGGACGATTTCTCGTCGTGAGCGCCTGCTGTTGAAAGGTTCCGATCTGTACTGTTATGGCTGAAGTCTGTGAAATCTGATCACCTCCAGCGTTTCTTAGAGGTTCTGAAAAAGTTAAGTGCAAAAACAGAGGGTTGTACCAGCCTGAAGACTCCGTGGATTCAGACACTAGTTTTAGAGTGCATGAGCTCAGCGATACGATGTAATGCAGCTGTTGTAGCTTAGTGAGACGTGAAAGTAGCCATGTTCTCTAGACCGATGTATGTGACCTTCAAAAACAGATGAGCAGTCAAGAAGATCGAGGGTTCGTGTGTGGAAAATCATTACTTCGTCAGATTGAGTACCTCATGTTTGAGGTGTATCTAGTGCAGGTACTCGTTGAAGAACCCAACAGCGTCCCTCTTCGCCTTCTCTAGCGCAGCCTTCTGTGTGGGGTTGCTGGGGTCACCACGCGCCGCAAAGCCGTGCTGCACACCAGGGAAATGGACATATTCCCAGGGAATGTTTAGTTGCGGGAGCTTCTCCAATGCGTACTGCTTCAGCTCCGGAGTGAATGCGAAGTCGTTCTCAGGCGCAAGGATCTGGATGGGGACCTTTGTGGCGTCGATGTCGGCCTTTTGGACCATGGACGGGTGAGCCATGGAGATGGCATCGATGAGCTGGGGGTCGGCACCGAGCTTGAAGCACCCCCATGCCCCGTAGCAGTAGCCGATTGCGATGACCTTCTTGTATTGCTTCTTCAGAGTCTGCGCGTGCTCCTTGATGGCAGGCCAGACCTTCTCCTTGTTGTGACGACCGATGAAGTCCATCATGTCAAAGTTCTTGGCTTTCTCGGGGTCGGAGAGCGCACCTGGGTCGACAACTTCACCGTTGAACCTGCGAGAGGTTAGAATATGGTCGCTGAGCAGCTGCTCGTATGAAGATCTTACAGGTCAGGGACGTAGACGGTTGCCTGTGATTCAGCCGCGAAGTGGTCGGCGATCAAGCGGATGTTGGGAAGTGTCCAGCCGAAGATGTCAGTGAGAATGAGAACGGCAGCATCTTGGGAATCGCCAGCCACGTAGGCCTTTGCGTTTCCAAGAGTGGTTTCCTTGCCGGAAGCAGTACCGTTCCACTTGAAGCCCGTTTTGCAGTTGTCGCAAGACATGTTGTAATATTGGTATGAGACGGACGTGTAGACAACTTTGGTTACAATTGGAATTGGCGATGGTGAGGAGAAAAGATAAACGAAGGAATGGCTAGAGGTTTTGTTTGCACATGCAGCTCTTGGTGGGGGTAGCCAGAGTGAAGCCAATCTCTGTCATTCCCGCCAATTGTGTCGCAGTATCGGGATAAATGCGGACGTTGTTTTGACATTGCGGGGCTCGGTGACGACAGGATTGCTGTCGCACAGACCGGAGATTAGCCTCGGGAGGCTTAAGTCCACTTCTATCTTGCCGACTTTTGTCCGTAAGCCACCGTTCCGGAACGCGAGCCTATCTCCACGGAAAGCGAGCACGCGAGTTAGATTACCACGCAATGTGAAAACAAAGTTCATCTCTCTGTTGCAACTCTACGTTGCAGCTTCGTACGAAGTAACCAGTAAATGATTGCAAGAAGACACACCTTTGATAGCAGTCGTTTCCATGTTGTCCACTTTTGCGAGGAGCAGATTCGTAAGCTTTTGCCCGGTTTTGGCGACAGCAGGGTGACAAAGCTCGCTTTCCGATCCCCGAGTGCAGTCTGTAATGCCGAATCACACCAATCCGTTTGATACAAGTGCGCCGGCCGCTTGAGGGCCGAATCGTGACCTGGGAGCTGAGCACCTGGCATGTCGTTTCCTGACCGACAAGCTGAATGAGGGTCGCAGATTTGTATGCCCTAGATGCCTTAGCCGTATGGTTCCACTATTTCCGCTCTTTATTAACGACACCGACGACGGCAATCTTCAACCCATATTTGAAGTTACACACACAAGGTAACGACTTCGATGGAGAAGGATGACAGATGCGACACGGCTCTGAGACAAGATGGCCTCGCAGACTCGCACTGACAATTCTCCTCCGTGTGTAGGTGGTCCAACGAGATGGATTGAGACTTACCTAATACAAATTCTGTGCCGCTCGCTGAGCATCGAAAAGCACTTCTGGGTGGAGGGATCAATAAACGTTAGCCACGTTACTACCACTTGCGTACGTGAGCACAAGAGCTTTACCCAGCGCAGGCACGTAAGCTTGTACCAGAGTCCACTCCCTGCGCTTCCCAGACCACTCTTCATTCTGGAACCTGTGCAAGATCCATGCAATCGGTATGCGCAGATAGAAGCGAGATAGTCCACGTTCAGGCTGTGTCCATCATCCAAATTCAATGGCTTCCGCAGAAGTGAATAGGATCAACCAGTGGCGCCTGGCCGTCTTTGTAAGTAGGCGTGAAAAAGCCATCGTAAATCTCACGGATTACTCTCTGTTTCTCGCAAAACCCTTTCAATGAGCGGAACTTCTCCATCTGGATAGACGCTGATTTGTCGAACCTACTGTCAGCCACTGGGTAGAAATGATTGAAGATGCAGCCAATGACATGATGCTCCCACGCAAAACCGAGTTCCTCGTGAACTAAGGTGACAGCGAAGGCGAAGAGAGCTGTATAATGCTCGGCCATGGTTGCTTCTTCGAAACTTGTATTTTGAAAGAACTTCTGAAAGCGAGCAATCATAGCGATACAGGGGTGTGGACGCTCATCACAATGTACCGGAGCTGCGGTCGGCCAACCTGATTTTCTGAAACGCGATAACACGATGTATCCTGCTTGGACATATACGTTACGCCATATGCAGACTCATCTGTACAGTCGTAACCCAGAGGGATCCACATCAAGGCGATGACCTAGCCTAGCTGTGCAAGGTTTCTTTTTTGATTTCCATTACCGCCTGTGCAGTTCTAGAGAACGCTGTCGGTTTAAGATGGGACTTCGGTGGGTGATCTTTGATGGTTCGACGCTTACCTAAAGTCAGGCAACTGAACCAATGCGAGGCGTAACCTTCTGTAAGGAGAAGAGAGGCTAGTTGAAGCCCGGACACTAGATTCTGATTACATGGCTCACTGAAGTTTGTTGAGGGCCACTGGCCCAGAGGAATTTAAACACGGGTATCAGTTCGTTCGTCAGCAATGAGCCTGGCCAGTTGTTGCTTCGTATGCCGTGGTTCTGTATCTGGAGATAGATTCAGAATTGGGTGAAAAGCGTCGAACAGAACTCGTTGACGACAGGCAAGATGTTGTCGAGGTAGACTAGGGCATGACTCCAAATCCATGCATATAGATGTCTCAATAATCAGTGGATAGCTCGTTACAAGTAACTGAATAATGAATAATGATGTGTGTCCCGGAAGCACTGGCGAGATGTCATTCTGAGATGTACAGAAGGCATACGTGAAAGAGTTGACGTGATTAGTTGCCTGTGTAGTTAGCGCTTTGTGAGAAAGCTCGACATCTGCTGTCAATGGCTCACCGAATGAAACGGTGTCAAACTATGAGGTTGCCCATCTCCCATGGCAGAATGATGCCGCAATCCAAGTGCATCGCCACGTGTGTTCGGGCGCATGAGGTATTCAAGAAGACAGTGGGAGAGGTACACACAGAACGTTCTGCAAAGTGTGCTGTAGCTGCGACGCGTGTGATGCCACTGTGACGCGTGTGACGCGCCAGGATCACGCACTAGCCACCTTGGCAAATTTGCGTCATCCCTCGCGCACTATCTACCTCTCGCCTAACCACTCAGTGTTGATAATGAATGAATTGTTCGCCCCTGGCTGAAGATAGTCCTTCACTGTCACAGTTTGGCTGAACGTGAACCCGGCATCACCCATTGTTGCACCTCCAAGCATGTCTCATAATCAGCCGGAAAGAATCGTGGGCCTAAGATCTTCTTCTGCACCTTGCCAGTCGCTGTCTTGGGAAGCTCGCCCGGAGCAATGCGAAGCAGCGTCGGCAGCTTATACCCTGGGAGCCTCCCGCGCAAGTCTCTTCGTACATCTTCAATGGTGAGTATATGCTCGGCATTTCCATAACTCTCAAGGAATGAGTCTGTCAGGTCTTCCTCCTGTAACGCGACCAATGCTGCGACACGTTGCCCGAACTCCTCATCAAGGACGCCGACTACCATGGCTTCAGAAACATAAGGCAACCCCAGCAGCTCGCGCTCAATATCCAAGGCTGAGATCTTATACCCTCCAGATTTGATGATATCCAAGGTCGCCCTACCAAATATGAAATAGTAGCTGCCCTCTCTACGCGCTATGTCGCCAGTCCGGAAGTAACCTTCGTCATCGTGTGCTCTTGCAGTGGCTTCTGGATCCTGCAAGTACTTGGAGAACATGTGCTGTTGTTGTCAGTGAAAGCGGGATTGCAAGGCTTCACTAGTACCTACCGGACTCTTCACTAAGATCTCACCCTCGTCACCATTCGACAGCTTGACATCGATACCACTCGCAATCTGGCCCACCGAGCCGTCAGGCACCTTTTTGTCGTCCAGGCGGACTTTGAACACGGCTCCAAATTCGGTGGCGCCGTATCTCTGTACTATTCTTTTCTGCATGAGAGCAGACCAGAAGTCGTTCAGCGGCTGTGGTAGCGCTGAGGTTCCACACAGGCACGCACGAAACTGCCGTGCACCGGCGATGTATTTTGCCAATTCTTCTGAAGGCAGCTTGGCCAGACAACGTTGGTAGTGTCGCCGCATCCGCATGTAAATGGTCGGAACCCCCGAGAAGAAAGTCAGCCGCTGGCGAGGGTTCGTTGCGCCTCGCTTCCACCTTTCCCACATCCAGACCTCGTCAAAACTTCCACTTCGAAACTCGATGCGGCTACCAGATATGAGGAACGGGAAGAAATTAATTCCCACGCCAGTCGCATGGTGAACCGGGAGGACGTGTAACATAACGTCGTCTTCACCCAGCCTATAGTGATCCGCAACGGACAGCGCACAGTCGAAGACAAACGATCTCCGCATAACAGCACCCTTGGGAGGGCCAGTGGTACCGCTGGTGAAAATGACGACCCCGGGTGCGTTTTCCTCCAGGGCAAGATCTGACGATATCAAGATATCCGACAGACACAAACTTGATGCGTATGTACACGAGCTAATAGGCACTCCTCGAAAATGCTCGTTGCTTGTCGATGCTATCCGTTTTTCCAGCTCGCAACAGTTTTTGAGATCCAGCGAGCTGACAAGGACCAACGCGGCTCGTGACTTCTCGACAAAGTATGCTGCTTCGTCCACAGGCAGTGCAGGCGTTATAGGGACAGCTGCTGCGCCCATTGCAAGCACCGCTAACATTGCGACAGTGTACTCGTAGCCACCGGCAGCTACAATTGCGATGTAGACTTCGTCTCTTTGGTTCAACGCCTCAAGAGATACCGCATCGAGTGTGTTCAAAACTGTCTCCCGTAACGCTAGAACATCTGAGAGCAGCTCTAAGTGGCTCCTCTGGTGCTTGGATCGTACATCATCGATTGCTATGCGAGCAGGCGTCCGACTGGCGTACCTCAGCAATCGACTGAACAGAGGCTATCGAACTCAGCACCGGGGCGACATAATTTCCATGATTACTCACAGTATTGGGTAGCACATTGTGGCCTCTGTGCTTCGGCACTATGAACGAGCGATCTTCCATCCTTTCTTTTGATCAATGTTGAACAGCCATCGGCCCACCTGGAGTCTGCGCCATTTAATGCTGTGGGCGTCACGAGATTGAGATCATACTACGCGATGCCTAGGCAAAGGAATTTGATCAACCCCAGCTATCGCCGTAGTCTGATGGCAAATGTCGGCATCTTCTGGAGCCCACGATGCCGTGGGGCTTCCGAACATCTACCCCGCAGACATTACTCGTTCCCGGCGCTAGCGGGTTGCAAGGCTGCAACAACACCGTCGTCACCTGTGTGCAATCGACAACAACAACTACTATCGTTCCCTTATCAGAACTATCAGATTGCATTACGTTCTCAGCTCTCGTGCGACGGTGTTGATTGAGGGAATGCCAATGTACCCAATAGTCTAGCAAACGCACACGACTTCGTGTTACTTACCATGAAGCTGCGCATGCATGCCGCGCAAGAGCTGAGTAGTATTACGACGTCTCGGTGGCCATTTTCAGGCAATGCTGGCGATATCTAGCACGACTAGACACATATCTTTGTACGTTACTATTGCTACTTCAATGAACCTCACCCAGTAACACAAGGTCGGACCGAGCGACCTTGAACTGCGTCTTCCAGAGCAGCCTATCATTGCAAAGTTCCAGAAGGGTATTAGAAGGACGAATAAGCCCGGACCGGTGAACAGACGAGATAAGCCTTCTCTCGGTCACTGCGGTCCGCAGCAGGGGGGTCTGTCCACGGTCTCATCCGCATGCCCCCCGGAAGCACGGAGAGCCTTCCGGCCACTTAGGCTTTGTGTACTGGTGAGAAGCCCGAACATCTCCTCTCTGCGTTTGTTCGAGTGTTTGCATGTCAGGGATCATGCACGGTCGCGCTCCTGCGCCTGTACCTCAACCTGTCATGCATACATGGCAGACCACCTGCATATGGCAAGCAATCGAAGCCCCCAACAATCAGATCTGACGACTTGTAGGCATGCACTAAAGCTGGTACACTGTTCATTGGGCTTTGAAAGTTGCACGAGACCCCCATGCGCTACGTGGCGCTTACTCTCAGTGAATCACGATCACCATTCTCATCATACAGCGTCTACCACTCGGCACGCGTGCTTCGGCGGCATCTTCGAGTTTGTTGTTGTTTTACCGGTGTTGTGCTGGCAAAAGAATGGCCCTCGGCCCAAGCTCACGAACTCCACTTGCGACGTGTCTGGTCGTTGCGCGTGCACCTATGACGCATATCTGCTTAGAATGTGGTCCACGTTCCCCAAGGATGATGACAATACTCACCGCTACGCAGCGGCTGTGCTATTTCAGGTTATGCAGAACCCACATTCGAATGCGCTGTATTCGTTTCAAATGCTGCCGAAAGCAGACGCTTTCCAACCACCTGGACGGTGGGTTGTCGCAATACCTTGCATAGGCACGAGGCGCAACATACTGTATGTGCCTGCTGCCCGGGATGCTGACCAGTACGCGCTCGCTGCGCGATGGGCAACACGGCGTCTACATTCGATGGTGGCTTCGCCTCATTAGTCGCTCTGTCGCCGACCAATACAATTACCTGCTTGGCGTGACAGGCCCTGCATCTGTTTCCAAATTCTGCCCCAGCATGCCACGCCAAATCTGATTGATGAGTGTCAGCCTAGCCAAGAAGCAGACGGGGCAAACAAAGGACTATTGTTGCATTGCTTTGTCCTCCCCCAACCTTGCGCCGTGGTCGATGGGGAGGAGGCTGTGTGTATCTCAACTACCTGTCACGCCGTTCCGCAGCAACGGTCGATGCTCGGTCGGCAGCCGAAATTGATCATGCCCTTGCCCTTTGGATCCAGGTCGGTGGAGACGCAAGTTGAACGATCCCACAAGCGGAAGCACATCGCCCGCATCCGCAACGTTTGGCTCAGGAACCATTGAATCGTAAGGCGGACGGGGAAGACGGGGCGCTCGACGTTGGGCGCCGGGTGTGACCCTGGAGCCCCTGTCTGGACGAAGCTTGCACGGGGATGCGGCCTGCAGCCCGATCATGGCACCGCCATTGCACGCAAACGGAATAGTCGTGATCCTTAGCGCGATCGGGCCGTATGTCAAACGTCTCGGTCAACGCGGCCTAGCCGTCACACAGGCTCGACAAAGGGACCTTGCGGTGACAGCTCTCGTGGTGTTTCTGGCGTGTTTGTTACCCCTTCACCGCAAGGTCTCATTGTCGAGCCCCCGCAAACCCACGGTATGTGTGACTGTTCCCCTTCTTGGTATATATACTAACGGCGGCAGGCCCCGGATATGTCCTTAGACCTCTTTTTAACAACGCGCAATCTTGACGCTAGCACATTGTCGTGATTCGCATCATCATGATCGTCAAATCAGAGTCCCCACCCGCCGAGGACATCAAGTCATTCCACCTGTCATTCTTGGACCAAAACGCAGTTCGCGTTTACACCCAAACGCTGTGCATATTTCCAGTAAGTGCTGTCGTCATCTGCTTGAACAACAACTGATCAGGTTGGTGTAGTTCCGTGATCAGAATAATGCCGAGGCCGCCATTCGAGCTCTCGATGGTGGGCTAAGCCTGACTCTCCAGAGATTCTCGTTCCTCGCTGGGATCCTGAGTCTTGATGGTGATGGTTCAGGAAGACTGCAGCTTCGTTATCCTGTCGACGTCACCCATCGTGGGATGACCAAGGGTCTCTTCGCGGCCAAACAAATTCTCCCAGACGACTTCCCCCATCCTTACGAGACACTCAAAAAGGCCGGCATGCCACCGAGCGCGTTCAAGAGTGCCACGTTTCTTCCAGACGACTTCGCAAACTGGGAAGGCGTCCCCACTAACGGCGAAGGCCTTTGTGACTTCGAGGTCAGCGATGCTCCAGCGATGAGAATTCAGGCATGCTTTATTCCAGGTGGACTCGTCCTAAGCATCTACGTCCATCACAGTGTGCTGGACTTTCATGGTATCTCGACCTTCTGGGAATGTTTTGCTGCAAACGTCTCTCATGTCGCACGCACGCGTGGTTCCAGAGATACGGATCCAGGTAACATCCAGCACTGGCCTCGAGTAGTACCTAGCTAACCTCAACAGCGCCTCTAAGTATAGCCGATTATCAATCGTCGCTACGCGTTAAGCTCGACGAGCGTGTGTCTTGCAAGGGAGCACAACGCCCAACAGCAGACTGCTACTGCGACGGCACGTTTCAGTACAAGAAGACATTACCAGACAGTACACGGTGCACGCAAAGGCTCTTCGTCTTGCCTGCAGACCGCATCCGTGGGTATCGCGAACGACTGCGCCCACTCTTCCCAGAATCGTCGCCTCCCACACTGTGTAATGTCCTCGCTGCTCTGGTGTGGACACATGTTACACGCGCAAGAGCAGCACGCCTGGTCGAGCACGGATATGCAAAGACTAACATTGGCATTGCCACCGACCTTCGCAAGAGGTGGCAGCCCCCAGTCGGCGCAGACTTTACAGGTAACTGTGCATTGTTCTCGAAAAGCACCGCCGAGATCTCAGATCTGACAGCGGAGGAATGGTGAGTTTGTTTTTAACCTGCGTTTGTCGATCCTTGCACCCCACCTGCATGCCTGCATGGAGGTTACGGTCTAGACACTATACGCAACCCTAAAATGTAGTAGACGCCAGACTAACCAACGACGCAGTGTAACCGACACAACCATCCTCCACGTCATCCAAAAGATCAAGAATACCATCACAAGTGTAAACAACGATTGGATCGACCGTCACTTCGCCTTCTTCAAGGGCCTTGAAGAGATCAAAGACACAGAGTGTGCTCTTGCCCTCAAGTTTGGGTCTGACTGTTACATTGTATGTCATCTCATCTAACGTGCAGCGCATTAAGCTGACCATACCAGACCTCGTGGCTCAATTTCGGTGCTGACTACCGCTGGGGCATTCCCGGCACAGACTTGGCTGAAGACTCCCTCGGGGGGCGACCTGAGTTCATTAGGCGAGCTTATGGCCCCGGTGATGGCGGCATGATCTTTCTTCCGAGAAGAAGACATGTTGCTCACAATGCCGAAGCGCCCTTCGAGATCCTGGTCCGTCTTACCGAAGAGGATATGGACCGCGTCATGAAGGAAGATGGTGGCTTATGCAGCTGGTCTGAAGCTGTCGTCTTATGAACATTATACCTGTCGGCAGACGCGGTTTGACACCGCTGTACCTGTCGAAGTTGTGGATGAATGGCCCTGTTATGGCCCTCTGGATGCCTGGGGCATCCCTGTCGACAATACTCTCGCTATACGCGTCCTCAAGCATCGATTAACGGATATGGTTATCGGCGTTGCATCGCCACGGTTTGGCTCTGGGAATATCCTGTACAAATAGCTAGTCAGTTTCTGGAGTGGGATTTCGGCGTTACTTTACGATCACTGTTAGGGTTTCTTAATCACGTAGCCGCCTACCTCGGCTACCCGCCAGCAGCCAGCGCTGCTTTCTTTTCCAGTTCGGTCAATGATAACTCTTATCATCTCCAATAGATTTTGCGCAAAAACTTTGTTGCCACTCATTCTGCCTATAGCCGCGCAAAAACATGGACTCGACAATGTTGAATTTGAAACTACCGAGAATTACCGCGATGCACGACACCACTCCCCGCAGCGTGAACGCGCCTCATCGACGCTGCGGCGACGTGCCCTGTTGGCAACTGGACCAGCATCTACCGAGGCTGGAAAGCCTCGCATAACGATTCATCTCCGCACTACTATTGCAGGCGATTGAGCTGTGCGGCTCACCTCCATTGTGTTCCATCGAACCGCTCGCCCTTGCACGTTGCGACGCTCTGCTAATCCCAGCTCCAGCGCAAGCGACGTGAATGCCATGGCCGATTTCACCGATCACCTCAAGCCGGCTCACGACGGCACAGCGACTTTGCAAGCCGAACGCGATGGTTCTGCGATAATGGTTGATGAGCTGGCAGCGCACTTGCTGTCTCGTGACAGCTTCTTGCAGCGGCAAACAAAGGTACTGGCGGTTCTCAGCAAAGAAAGTCTATTTCAGAAAGATCAGCAGCTCAATCTATCTCGGCCGGAGCGATATCATCTGGGATTGGCACGGGCAAAAGCAATTCAGAGAATTATGCGCAGGGAACACTGGGATCACGCGGACTACAGCATGGCTGAGTACCTGAACGATGAAATGTCGCCATATTTTCTACACATGTCCATGTTTGGTCAGAAAATTCCTTCTGGTTGTGCGACGTGGGCGTCAAGCTGACACCGCCAGTCACGACTGTCCGCGAGCAAGCCTCCGAAGCACAACAAGCGTACTGGATGCCTAAAATCCTTAACTACGATATCATTGGCTGCTATGCGCAAACCGAGCTTGGACATGGCAGTAATGTCCGTGGATTGGAGACTACAGCGACGTGGGATCCCAAGAGCAAGGAATTTGATATTCATAGCCCCTACCTGACCGCAAGCAAGTGGTGGAACGGGTCCATGGGTCGAACAGCCACACATGCTGTACGTCATTTTGTGCTACCCCAAGGGAGAGAAGCCCAGCTAATCACGATCCCAGATTGTCGTCGCACAGTTACTATTGCCGACCAAGGACGATCCGACCGCCTATACTTCTCACGGCCCGCAAACATTCCTGCTGCAGATTCGGGACACAAAGAATCACCAGCCGCTCCCAAGTATAGCCGTAGGTGACATCGGCCCGAAGTACGGCTACGCTTCTATGGACAACGGGTACATGCTTTTTGATCACCATCGCGTCCCGAAATCAGCAATGTTATCGCGTTACGCAGAAGTGTCAGACGAAGTCGGGACTTTCACACGGCGCGGACATCCGGCTGTCGTCTACGGATCTTTGACTTATGTCCGCGGGCAGATCATCATGCATGCACGTCTCGTACTGGCCCGCGCAGTGACTGTTGCAGTGCGATACTGTAGCATTCGTCGCCAATTCTCCGATCGAGATGCAAAATCACGTGACGCGCCAGAGATGAAAGTGATCGACTATCCAACTGTACAGATCCGCATATTACCCTTGCTAGCCACCACTTTTGCATTGCACTACACTGGAGAGTACTTCCACAAGCTCTATGCTGAGTCACGCTCGACAATTGAGAAAGGTGATTTTGGGCCCTTGGCAGAACTCCACAGTGCATCCAGTGGATTGAAGTCTTTGTGCACGACATTGGCAGCAGATGGCATCGAAACATGTCGTCGTGCAATGGGTGGCCACGGCTTCGGCGGTAGGAGTGGCCTTGTTGGCTTAAACGCCGACTACCTCTCAAAGCCCACTGTGGAGGGTGACAACTGGATGATCACACAGCAGGTCGCAGCGTACCTTATCAAGACAATGCAGTTGTGTGTGGAAAACCCTGACTCGCCTTCGAAGAGCCCCACCGAGGAGCTGTTCAGACACTACTTGGAGAACAAAGATCATCGGATCCCGCAATCCTACCTCGCCCCCACATCCCGAAGCATCCTTGACACCAACATCGTCTCTATCTTCCAATGGCGGGCCGCGGCCCTTAGTTACATCGCCTACACCACCCGCGTCTTGGAAAAGAAGCCGTGGACAAAGATGATGATCCAACTACACGCCCTCTCGCGCGCCTACTCCGAACAAATCCTAGTAACGAATTTCCACAACGCGCTAACCGATCTCGCCCATTCTTCTCTTTCATCACCAACTCCGGAGATCCTCGGACTCTGCTTCCGCCTCTTCTCGCTCTTCACTATGGAGCAATCCTCCCCTTCTTTCCTTCTAACAACATCCATCCCCCATACCTGTCTCTCCACACTACCCGACTCCATCCTAGACCTCATGACTGCGCTACGCCCGCACGCCGTGAAACTCGTTGATGCGTGGTCAATACCTGATTTCCTGCTCGATTCGGCATTGGGGAGCTATGATGGGAGAGTGTACGAAGAGTTGTTTGACATGGCACATCGTAGAAACCCGTTGAACAGGGTGACGTTCAATCCAGACTGGCGGAGTGAAGAAATTGTGCTGGGGAGTGGGGATGGCGGGAGACATGTGCTTGCTAAGTTGTAGAGGGAGGCGCTGCGAGTAGCTGTGCGGAAGATACAGAGAGAAATCGGAAGTTTACCGTTATTCACCAGTACAGGAGGGATGTCGATGATCTTCAGATAACGTGCGTGAGAGTGAGACCCATGTCTTCTAAGCACTCTCCTACACCAAAATCATTCAGCCTTCCGAGGCCAGACAATCCGTTTCTCGTATATGCCCACGTTTTTTGGTCGTGTCAAGCCGGGTGACAGACAAGTCAATTTCATGACCTTAATGGTGTGACATTCCCAATACGAACATACACTGACACATCAACTACAACATACCCATGTAACGATGTAGCTGAGAACAAGAAAAGCTGTGCCTTGCATGACCTTAGTACCTGATCTATCTCTCTTCTTAATTTCCGCTACCTCGTTCATCAAGAGCATGTCACTCATCACCAGTTTTTACATTTTCCAGGCGCGGGATGTCGAAAGCAAAGTGTTGCTAAAAGAGCACTCTGGCCAGTAGAATCCTCCTGACTAGTATATCTTACCAGTGAGCGTATACAGCCAATTGTTCTCGACAGAGTCCTGTTGAAAACTATGGATCCCCTGCAACTTCACGACATGGACGTTCATCCTCAGGGCCGAGGTCGTAGATGACAATGAAGCGCTACAGAAGGGGAATACAAGACGTATCGAAAGATATGCTGAAGCTAGGAACGGAGCTTTATCTTGCAGTGAGATACACTGTGCTTCGACGAAAATACCTACGCTTCGCGCAGTGATCAGCATGCAGGATAGATGGTGGGCATCCATGATCTACATTGCTTGGATATAAAATCTCACGACTTACGAATGTTACCAGGACTTGACATACGAACTCAGCGCGCAAACACGAGCAAAGGGTTTCGTTCTCCGAGCCAGATATCAGTCAGTTACTTACCTCTACCGGTATGGTATGTATAATGCTTGAAGTGATAAGCCCAATCTAGCATACTATCGAAGGGGCTTTGAAACGGTACTTGAAGAAAGGAGGTCAAATTCCCATTTACTTCCGTTTGCTCAAAGCCGTGCAGCCTAAGGAGCAAAAACGTAAGCTGACAAACAAATGTAGCTGCGACACTGTTCCAGAAAAGGCAATGAAAGGTTATTCCCTAATGCACAGCGTATGGTAAGTCAACCTGAGCCGACGGACCTCACCTGGGCCTGATTACTCAAAAACCCGGACCACTGCAGTACAGCCCGGTAGGTTGCTTGTGATTACATCGATCGGCTCAAACGTTCGTTCGCAGTCTTCCACCTTGAATAACGATCTTGAGGTATATCAAGTCTCCTTAAGATTACCACCATCTGACAACTGACTACCACTCTATTAGACGCGCCAGAGAGTCTTGCGTCGTTTCGGCAAGGCAAAGGCTCACATGCAGCAACTCCTACTGAGCGAAGATGATTAACTGGTACAGTTCGTCTTTGACCCAGTTGCTAAGGCTATCGTATAACACGAGCGCCAGTACTTAGCATCTAGAGCAGGAATATGTACCGAAAGTGAAGCGTGAGTGCGAGCTACTGCTCAAGAAGTAGTATGAACATGACGATGACGATCATGACCTGGAGATAGTTGAGACTAGATGCAGAGAGTGTCGTAATCGGCCGAATGAGGAGCTTAAGGTTGTTTTGTTGGACTGAAAAGAAATTCTCAGTCCATCAACTCGCAGTAACAACGGGGTATGGTTGTCATCTTTGGGCTTCTGTAGCAGAACCCGGAAGTCTCCACTAGGTATTGTGCGACGATGATTATGCCTGGAGCTCGAGGTATTCTTTGATCTGTCAACTTGACAGAGATTGTTCAGTGTATCAATATTTCCAGCCCCCTATGATCTATCTAAAGAGCGTTGGTGTATGAAGTCGGCTTTTTTTACAATACAAGCGCTGATTCAACTGGAATCTGATTTCCTTGAACAAAATAAGGTATTTCGTTCGTTCATCGTTGTCACTGGAAGTGGTCGCAAAGAAAGAAATGTAAACATAGTTGATCTGTGTAACTGTGACGGAATTTTGCTACTCAAGGGCTGCTTCACCAATACAACGCGGAACCCACATCAGCGCAGGTGTTTGCATTTCAGTCCATTATCAGATGTGGTATGCTTAGGTGAGTTGATTTTTGAACGGAGGTAAGTACATCCACTATAGTAGATAGGTTAGGTTTTTTTTACCTAAGTAATCTAGAATTAATACCTAGATTTTAGACAAGTATATACCTAGAAAGTATAGGTGTCTTTACATATATAATCTAGGTATTTACTACTTTATTATTAGCTAATCTATCTGTTTATACTAAGCTCTAAGACTCTCTTACTCTCTTTCTTTCTTATATCCCTAAGCTCTAAGACCCTCCTCTCTCTCTTTCCTACATTCTAACATCTGCAGCTCTAGGCACTTACCCCTCTTTTCTTCTTCTCTTCCTCTCTTTCTTAGTTCCCTTTATACCTTCTAAGGTCTTATTCTACCTTTATAAATTAGTAGATTTTCTATAAGTAAAGAAGGGGCTTAGCTATTATATCCTCTTCTAAAAGGAAAGAAGGGAAGGAGGGAAGGAGAGAAGGAGAGAAGCAGAGAAGGAGAGAAGCAGAGAAGGAGAGAAGCAGAGAAGGAGAGAAGCAGAGAAGGAGAGAAGCAGAGAAGGAGAGAAGCAGAGAAGGAGAGAAGCAGAGAAGGAGAGAAGCAGAGAAGGAGAGAAGCAGAGAAGGAGAGAAGCAGAGAAGGAGAGAAGCAGAGAAGGAGAGAAGCAGAGAAGGAGAGAAGCAGAGAAGGAGAGAAGCAGAGAAGGAGAGAAGCAGAGAAGGAGAGAAGCAGAGAAGGAGAGAAGCAGAGAAGGAGAGAAGGAGAGAAGGAGAGAGAGAAGGAGAGAAGGAAAGAAGAGGAAATTAGATAGATAGATAGCTTCTAGTCACCTTATTAGGCCTATTCTTCCCCTGTTATCTCCTCTTTGCTAAGAAAACACAGAAATTAACTAATAAACCTATAAAATCTGTGTTTTTTAAACAATTTTAGGTAAAAAACCTAACCTATTTACTGTAGTGATCGGGATGTAGCGAGGGGAGAGACCCGAAACCACTTCCATAACAAGCCGGGACTACCTCTATGGGCCGCCTACATTTAAGTCCACTTAGCAACAACAAACCCACCCACTCCATCGCATGTAGACTTACGTCCCACTTCCCAGGAGCGCACCTTCACCGAAGGCGAACACGTCACTTTCGCAGCCCTACAGGCACCGCACTAGCTTTTACTGCAAGTCCACACACCTCCTATAGAACCAACAATCCCATAACAAAGGCATGACCCGTTTACGGAATATTATAGCTACTCTTCTATCCCCACACCCCCTAAGTAAATCCCAAAAGGCTAATCGAAACAAGCTCTCCCAACTAAAAACAAGCTTTGCCCCACCTACACCCCCGCCCCGCTTTTCTCCCAACTTAGCGCTGTAAGCATTTCATCACCACGACATCATCTCGACTACGGGGTTTACAACCACGCGCGGATATAACGCGGTACGTAGTCCGTGTACGGTAGTGAGGCGATGGAAGTGGATTGAGGTAGCGGAGTGAATGCCGACGGTGGAAATTAACGGTAGGTGTGCATGGTAAGTGGCGGGTTGGAAGGTCGTCATGCATACGAGTGTAGTACGGGGAGTAGAGAAAGTGAAGTAGCGTCACTATGAACAGAGCGGGTTCCGAGTAAGCCGGTGGAGTATAATAGCCGCACCCGTACGTGGAGATACTGGAGTGGGATTGTAGAGTGGTGGTCTTGGGTTCTGGTTACGTTACTTTACTTTGCTTTGCGTGCATGTTCTTTTCCTTCACGCACGCTCCCACGCACGTACGCCGTTGAGGTCTGGAGATAGTGACGACGTGACGTAGCTTGATACGATACGGCACGACGAGGCACGACGAGGCACGACACGACACTACACTCCACAACGCAACGCTACCATGGATCCGAATAATGCGAACAAAGACATTCGCAAAACGCCGCAGTATGCAATGTACCAGCGCCATAACTTTTGGAAAAGCAATGAGGGAGAGACGCCGTTTTTCGATACTGGTTCGTTATTACGAAATCTCCTTGACTGCATCTTCTGCTTTCCCTCGACCGCCTCTCTCCCCTTGCTACTACCCATTTCCCCCATCGACCGCTGCCAACCCACTACCACCACGGCAAGACTAACATACACCCCAGACCCCGGCGCCCTAGAAGAACAGGCCAAAACCAAATTGACGCAAAACGGCTGGTACTACGCCTCCTCCAATGCCGGGCAATCGCACACGCACACGGCGAACAGACAAGCTTTCTACCGACACCGAATCATCCCGCGCATGCTAGTCGACACCAACAAGCGCGACACCGTTAGCTCCATCTTCGGCCACCGCGTCAACGCCCCGATCGGCTTCGCGCCGGTTGGGATAAACAAGATCTACCACCCCGCAGGCGAGTTGCCGGTTGCGCGGGCGGCAGGCGGACTGGGGTTACCGTATGCGCTGTCGACAGCGGGGAGCCAGCCGATTGAAGCGGTTGGAGCCGCGAACGACGAGGGGGCCGCAGCGAGTAAAGACGGGAGTGGTAGCGGAGTGCGATTTTTCCAACTGTACATGCCGCACGACGATGAGTTGACACGCTCGCTCTTGGCCAGAGCGGTGGACAGCGGGTTCAGCGCTTGTATACTCACGCTTGATACGTGGCAGTTGGGGTGGCGACATGATGATGTTGCGACGAGTAATTATGCCTTCTACCACGGTATTGGCGCGGATTTGGGACTCTCGGATCCCGTCTTTCAACAGCGGTTGAAGGAAAAGGGGATTGATCCGCAGAAGCAGCCGAATGAGGCGGGCGCCCTGTGGATTGATAATGTCTGGCATGGGCGTGCGCATACGTGGGATAAGGCCGTCTGGGCTATGAAGCTGTGGAAGGAGCTGTCCGGTGGTAAGCCGTTCTGTCTCAAGGGAATTCAGAGTGTGGAGGATGCGAGAAAGTGTGTTGAGTTAGGGTTCGATGGGATTGTGGTGTCGAATCATGCTGGGCGGCAGGTGGATGGTGCGATTGCGAGTCTGGATGCCTTGGAGAAGATTGTCGATGGTAAGTCGTGACTTCGAATTGTATCGCTGGTATGCTGACTGACCGTTACTAGCTGTCGGCGACAAGATCTACATCATGTACGACTCGGGCGTGCGCTCTGCGTCTGACGTGTTCAAGGCGCTCGCGCTCGGCGCGCAGTTCGTCTTCGTCGGCCGTCTGTGGATCTGGGGACTGAGCATTATGGGCGAGACGGGCGTGGACCACGTGATGCGCGCGCTGCTTGCAGACCTGGACATCCTCATGAACGTCGCAGGCTTCACCTCGATCGATGAGATCAAGAAGGCAGGCAGAGCGGCACTGGAGAGCGGGGAGAAGAACTACCCATTGCTGCCATTCCCGAGTAAGTTGTAAGTGTAGACTTTGACAGTAGAATCAACGATCGTATGTGCATCATCCTCTGCGAAGGTGTGGTACATCAGACTACACACAGGCCACGACATTCACCTCAACACAAACATCACGCAAGTCAGGCAGACTGAATAAAAAGATGGTAAGCTAGGATGGCGACAGGATACGACGCCAGGTATCTTTAATCGTAACTTGCACCCTGCGTTCATGGCTCGTCCAACGCGTTGCAACAAACACGCCACCTGCAATCATGATAGGGAAGAAATTCGTGCGACCGTCTCGTGGGGACTATTTATCGTTTTTGAGCTTGGTCTGCTCGCCGGCCGTGTTCTTGTCTTCGGACTTTTCGGTCGCGACCGAGGACGGCGACTCGGTCACTTCGGTGGCGGGCCCGGGGGTGCCGTCGCGGGGGGCGTCGTCTTTGCTGAACTTGTTGACCTGGGAGTCGAGGTCTTTCTCTTCGTCGTCGTTGTCGAACATGCCGTTGTCTGCGCCGTCGGTTTCAATTTCAGTGCCATCGCCTAACAGAATAATGCGGCCACCCGTACCGGTACTCGGCCTAAACCGGCTTTCAAGATCCATGTCATGCTCATCGGGGGAATCGTCAATGCGGTGGTGGACGCCAGGGCCGCGGAACTCGGCTGCATTCATGTATTAGACTCGAATTACGCTTCAGCCTCTGGGGCGGACGGAGCTGGATCTTCAGACTTGCCGTACTCTGGCGGCGCACATGGACCCTCTCCATTTGCAACCCTCTTGGCAATGTCCTCGTACCACTGTTCCTTGGAGCGGCCCTGGAGCAGACCGATGATGGTGATGGTCATGTTGTCGCAGCCCACGCCGCCCGTGTCGCTGTTCGACGCCAAGCAGTTATCCATCATGTTCTCGCAGATGGACGCAAGGTCCTGCTTTGCCACGATTCCGCGCCTGACGAACTCGATGACGGCCTGGGAGGATTGCACGTCCCAGATGCCTGGAGGCGTTAGCAGGGAAAGCGGGAATACTGTAGAGGAGGCGTACCGTCGCAGGCAACGACCAGGAACTCGTCGTCGGCGTTGATCTCGTGTATCTCGACGTCGGGGAAGGCGGTGACGATCTGCTGCTCAGGGGGGAGATCGGCGCTCTTCTTGAACTCGAAGTCGCCTATCGCGCGGGACAGGGCGAGGTTGCCGTTGACGCGGCCAAAGTCGACGAAGCCGCCGGCGGCCTGGATGCGAGCCTTTTCGGCTGGGATGCGTTAGTGTTTGGTGTGGTTGGGGGGCAGGGTACAAGGCGAGGTTGGGGGCAGGGTACGAGGCGACTGACCTTCGTTCTGGGGCTTGTGGTCGAAGGAGAGGGGCTTTGCGCGGCCCTTGACGCCGAGGACGGTGCGCGAGTCACCAGCGTTGGCCTGGGCGTGGTTAGATGGGAGCTGTGCCAGTTCAGGCGGGGCCACTCACGACGTAGATCTT
Source organism: Ascochyta lentis (assembly GCA_004011705.1). Taxonomy (NCBI): domain Eukaryota; kingdom Fungi; phylum Ascomycota; class Dothideomycetes; order Pleosporales; family Didymellaceae; genus Ascochyta; species Ascochyta lentis. The sequence continues at coordinate 1,482,337 of RZGK01000015.1, read as the reverse complement.
GTCCTTGGAGAGCACGCCGACAGAAGCTGTGCAGCCCGAGACTTCCTCCTCGTATCGTGGATCTGGAGCACACAGTCAGCGCCGCCGTCAGCCGCGGGGTCGAGGTGTGCGGGCACGTACCGCTCAGGATGGCGCGGTCGGTGGCGAGGAAGCCGTCCTGGAGGGCCTTTTTCAGGTCGCCCTCCTTGAAGGCCTCCTGCTTTGCGATGATCTCGTGCAGGTGCTCGCCCGTGTAGATGGCCACCTTGTCGCCGCCGTGGCCGTCGTATACGCCAAAGTAGGCCAGTCGCTTGTCGGCCTCGGTGGGCTTGCCGCCCTCGACGGCGGCGTGCAGGTCGAGGATGCAGGCGTGGGCATCCTCCATGCTGATGCGCCAGCCCTGCATCGACGAGGTGCCGAAGATGAATGTCTCGCCATCGCCCGACTCGGAGTGCTGGGAGGGGTGTTAGTGGGGGAGGTAGGTTACGTGTGTGTAGCGCGTCTTGGTAAGCAGCAGCAGGCGTCTTGGTGACGAACGAGCGACTGCAGCGCTGTGTGCAAGCGTGCAAGCGTGCAAGTGTGCAACTCTGCAAGTCTGCAAAGGGCCATGCGGGGGCGGGGCGGACGGGCGGCGCGTACCTTGTCGACGACGGGCTCGGACAGTGTCTGACCCATGATGCCTGGTTCCTACGAGGCTTTGCGGGCGAAGAGGGAGGAAATGCGGACGTGGTGCAGCGAATGGCGCCTCGCGGTCATGTATTTACGAGCCGTCTCTCAGGGCCTGTGTGGGAGGAGGGGTCGGCACACGGCAAGCGCGAGCAGAGGCTGAGGTGGCAGAAGCGTGTCGCTGGCGGGGAGGGGGAGAGAGAGGGAGAGAGGGAGAGAGGGAGGGGCAGAGGGGGAATTGCGTGTCGAGGGCAGAGGAAAAGTGCGTGTCGACTGTATCTCGCTAAGAGCAAACAGGTCGTGTTGGCGTTGAGGCCGAGTGACGCTCGCAGGCCTTCGAGGGCTCGCAGCTAGCGCGGGCCTAAGCTTCGAGACTGAAGTGGGCGAAATGACGGCAGCACATTTTCCCTTTTCCCTTTTTCCCTTTCCATTTTCTGCGCGAACCCTGCGCGTGACGACTCCCTGACGAATCTACCTACTGAACAGTCTACACCGTACGCGCCCGGTCGCCGGTGAACAGCCTTGTCGTGCCGCTGAAGACACCTACTTTGTACTGCCACTCAGCTCGCGTGCCAGCCCACTCATCCAGCCAACTCATCCAGCCAACTCATTCGCCTGCCATTCCAGAATCATGGCCTGTCCACGCGCCCGCTACTGCGGCTGACAGCACCGCCTCAGGCCCAGGCACCTCTGTCCGTCCCTCCTTCCTTGTCCGTCTACGTTACTTTGTCCGTCTGCGCTACCTTGTCTGTCTAACAGTGGCGTTCAAAGTATTTTCAACCCACTGCCAACCGTGTGGTTTGCAAAAAAAAAAAAAGGTGCCTGTCCTGACTTGCTGCGTCGTTACCGTAGTCATGGTCTTGTGTCAAAAGGCAGGAACGCCCTGTCAGCCCCACTCCCAACTGTCCCACCCGTTCAGAGGCCTCTCCCTCGTCATGGCTGTGCTGTTGTGTCGCACAAACCACTCTGTGCGGCAATTGTCTCCAATGCGCTTTGCTTGGCTCTCGACGTGGCAGACGAATGCGTGGGAGCACTGTCAGATGTCAGATTGTCACCTTCAAAACTGGTTCAGACCTAGTCCCACGCACAGCGATCGAGGTACTAACACAGCACTGCAAATGACTTACTCATCAAGCACTGCAAATGACTTACTCATCAAGCACTGCAAATGACTTACTCATCAAGCACTGCAAATGACTTACTCATCACAGCACTGCAAATGACTTATTCATCACAGCACTGCAATTGAAGTACTCATCACGGTACTGCAATCGAGGTACTCGTGCTTTTCACGCTCGGCATGTCGTGACTGCGTTCGAGTACACCCACCATAAACACGTGACCAAACACCGCCATCTTCACATGTCACCTGTCGCACAACTTTTCATTTTTTTTATCAGATCATCTTATCAGCGCGCGCACGTGAGCAGCTCCAACAACGAACCTCGGCATCCCCAGAGCGTTCCACTAACCCAATCGAGCGACGTCCGGGGTCGGCTGGAGGCGTGGGGCGAAACACACGGGGAAGCGCAGAGCAACACGTCCGGCTCCTGAGACATCGTGGAGAACGCCGACACGCACTTTACCGCAAAGGCACGTGTCTCCCGAATACACGCGCTTTCTCGGCGCTTTTCTCATCCCCAAACCAAGAGCTGTGGGCTCAAGAACCTCGGTGCTTGCTAGCGCGTTTCCAGCGAGATCGGCTGCCGAGGGATCTCGACCGTGTTGTCGTAATGCATACAAAGATCCGCCCTCGTACGCTTCGCCCACCTTCTGTCCACCACAACACCTCCCATCCATCACCATGTCGCCAACACCAGACTGGGTCAAGCAATTGAAGCCTTCGGGCGCTCAGGGCCACGAGCTCCTCGCCGCCGAGCGTGCCAACTCCAACATTCCCGTCCAGAAGCTGGAGGAGCTGCTCCACACCAAGGAAGTCATCCAGAGGCGAAACAAGATCACCGAGCTCCTCAAGTCGGAGCCCGTCTTCGACAAATCACAGAACTACTTCATGGGACGGACAGACCGCTTCGAGCGGGCTCTTGCAAGGGAGAAGAGGTTGAGGATCCTCAAGAAGCAACACAACTGGTCGTATGAGGAGTTTAGAGCGGCCACAGAGCTCGTCGGTGAGCCGGGTCCTTACGGACTCCACGACAGCATGTTCATGGTAGGCTGTACGCCCTCCACATATCGACATCACACTAACAGTTCAGGTCACACTTGCCGGACAAGGCACACCCGAGCAGCAGGAGAAGTGGCTGACCAAGGCCGAGAAGTACGAAATCATTGGATGTTACGCTCAGACCGAGCTCGGTCACGGCTCCAACGTTCGTGGCCTCGAGACGACCGCAACCTGGAATGAAGACGACAAGACCTTCACTCTCCACTCGCCGCACCTGACCTCCAGCAAATGGTGGATCGGCTCTCTCGGCCGCACCGCCAACCACGCCGTCGTCATGGCCCAGCTCATCATCAAGGGCAAGTCCTACGGCCCCACCCCGTTCTGCGTTCAGATCCGTGACATGAAGACCCACGAGCCGCTCGAGAACATCCACGTGGGAGATATCGGCCCCAAGTTCGGTTACAACACCATGGACAACGGTTTCCTCCTGTTCAACCACGTCAAGGTGCCCCACATCAGCATGCTGGCAAAGTACACACATGTCGACCCCAACACCAACAAGTTCGGCCGCCGCGGTGCCCCGACGCTCGTCTACGGAACGCTCACATGGGTTCGGTCGACCATCGTCATGCAGGCCGGAAGCGTCCTTGCACGTGGTGTGACGATTGCCACCCGCTACTGCGCTGTTCGACGCCAGTTCCAGGACCGTGACGCCCCCGCTGGCGAGGCCGAGACGCCTGTGCTCAACTACACCATGGTCCAGATCCGACTGCTTCCGCTTATTGCAGCAACGTTTGCTCTGCACTTCACAGGAAAGTCGATGATGGACATGTACCAGGCCAACCAGGCGAGAATGACGCAGGTCAAGGACCAGGGCGATGCCAAGCGTGGTGCTGGGCCTGAGGAGACCGAGTCTGGCAGCGACCTGATGGCTGACCTGCACGCCTCGTCGTGTGCGTTGAAGTCGCTCAGCAGTTCCATCGCCGCCGAGGGTCTCGAGGTCTGCCGTCGTGCGTGCGGTGGACACGGATACTCGAGTTTCAGGTAAGGATCGCTTTGACAGTCATCGAGATCGCAAGTACTAACCCCAACAGTGGCATCGGCCCTTGGTACTCCGACTACCTCCCTACTACCACCTGGGAGGGTGATAACTACATGCTTACCCAACAGGTCGCCCGTTACCTGCTCAAGTCTGCGCGGTCTGTCCTCAAGGGCGAGCGCCCCACCAACGACACCACCAAGATTCTCTCCGAGTTTCAGTCTCGCCGCGAGATTGGATGTGCGTTTGACGTCATCGGATCCGACAAGGACCTGGTCGACGCCTTTGCATGGCGCGTGTCGTTCCTCACGTTCGAAGCATCCAAGCACCGCGACACAGAGAAGAAGCCGTGGAACGACCTGCTGGTAGACTTCTACCGGCTGTCCAAGGCGCACGCGCAGTACATGGTAGTCAAGAACAACCTGTCGGCGTTGCAAGCCATCGCGGCCAACAGCGAAGTCAACAACGAGACCGTTGACGTGCTCATGAAGCTATTCCGCCTCTTCGCGCTGCACACACTGGAGCAGGAGAGCAGCGAGTTCTACGCCAGTGGAGCGTGCAGCAAGCACCAGATCATGCTTGCGCGGACCAACGCCGTGATGAAGTTGCTCAAGGAGATCAGGCCGCACGCCGTCCGTCTTGTTGATGCGTGGGGCTTTGACGACTGGGTTCTGGATAGCAGTCTGGGACGTGCGGATGGCAAGGTCTACGAGGATATGTTTTACCGTGCTAGTGAGCTGAACCCGCTCAACAACATCACCGTTGATCCGTACCCGGAGAGCAATGTTTTGTTTAAGAGGATTGAAAAGTCGAAGTTGTAGATGTAAGATGGTGAGAATGGGTGGGGTTTGATTATATAGCGTAGACCGGATAGAGAAACATGATGATTTACTTATTGATCGAGCTGCAGACCAAATTGGATGGAAAAGCTAGTCTTCTCGTCGATGTGTAGAGGTACTCAGCAGACAAAGCAATCAGATTCAAGACACGGACTGATTGTTGTCCACTTCTCCACTAGTCCCGATTCGGCTGACCGCGGTAGGGCTGAAAGCTGCAGATGACCTAACCCTATCGGTCCGTGCCTCGCGGACAAGGTCAACCACGGGCGCGCAAGCTCACCCAAACTTGGCCCACCGCTGCGCGCACAATGCTCTGAAAGCCGAGTCTGCGTGTGTCCAAGTCGCATACCCTATCTGCCTACCCAACATAACTTTCACAATCAAACACTCCCCCCGTCGCCTGCAATGTCGGTGATTCTCTGCACAGGTACGTCGCTCCCCCACACCCTCCACGCGCACAGCTAACCATTGCAGCCGGCTACGACCACACCATCCGGTGCGCCTCTCCTCCAATTTTATGTGTTGCTGACTAACCCCCCAGCTTCTGGGAAGCGCTCTCAGGCATCTGCTCGCGCACAATCCCGCACCCGGACTCGCAAGTCAACCGCCTCTGCATCTCGCCCGACAAGCGCTACCTCGCCGCCGCGGGGCACCACACAGTCAAACTCTATGACATCAAGTCGACCAACCCCAATGCCATTCTCACCTTCGACGGCCACACGAGCAACGTCACGGGCGTCGCGTTCCACTGCGAGTCCAAGTGGCTGGTCACGAGCAGCGAGGACGGCACCGTCAAGATCTGGGACACCAGGAGTGGGAATGTACAGCGCAATTATACGCACGGCGTGCCGGTGAATGATGTCGTCATCCATCCGAACCAGGGCGAGCTGATCAGCTGTGATCGCGGGGGGAATGTGAGGATATGGGATTTGGGCGAGAACAAGTGTAGTCACCAGCTGATCCCCGAGGACGACGTGAGCGTAGCCAGCGTCACGGTCGCGAGCGACGGAAGCATGGTGTGTGCAGGCAACAACGCCGTGAGTTCCCTCAAACTCCTTCTGCCGCGTGTACGCGCAACTAACTCCCCAGGGCAACGTCTACGTCTGGAAGATGGTAATGCGGGGCGACCTAACGTCCATAATCCCCGTCTGCAAATTCCTCGCCCACCACACCTACATCACGCGCGTCCTCCTCTCGCCCGACGTCCGCCACCTCGCCACCTGCTCCGCAGACCACACAAGCCGCATCTGGTCCGTCGACCTCTCGTCCCCGCACAACGTCCAGCCCGGCGACGCGCTCCCCACGGCCGCAGAACGCGACCCGGCTGCCTTCCCGCTCGAAACAACACTCCACGGACACCAGCGCTGGGTGTGGGATTGCGCTTTTAGCGCCGATAGCGCTTATCTCGTTACCGCGTGTAGTGACCACTATGCGCGCCTGTGGGAGCTGGGGAGCCAGAGCATTATTAGACAGTATAATGGACATCACCGCGGCGCGGTTTGTGTGGCGTTGAACGATACCGCGGTGGGGAATTAGGAGGGTCCTGCTGCGTGGATTCAACAGTAATAACAACAACCATAACAACAACAACAACAACAACAACAACATAGTCTAGGTCTGTGTGGCGTTAAATAATACTACAGTAGGGAATTAAGAGGGTCCTACTGCGTAGCTTTAACAGCAACAACATTATATTACTACGTGTAGTAACTACTACGCCCGCCTATAAGAGCTTGGAGTTCGGGCATTATCAGACAGTATAATAGACATCACCGCAGCGCAGTTTGTGTGGCGTTAAACAATACCGCGGTGGGGAACTAGGAAAGCGCCGCTGCGTAGATTCAACCATGCAACAATCTAGGGGTGTGTACAGTGCGGCGTTAGTATAGCGTTCTTATTAGGCTCTTTACTTTTCTTTCTGCAGTGTATTAACGTATTCAACGGGTAAGTCGGCCACACGGGCGAGTCGGCCACTCTGCCAAGACCACACCAACATTCTACCCTATTATGGCTTGCATTAGCCCACATTGGCATTGTACATAGTAGTACAGTATATAATATTATTTAGTAACACCTTCTTTAGGCTTTTTACACGTGCGCAAGTTATGCCCTACGTTATAGCACTTTTTACAGCGTCTTTAGGTTGCCTTACCTCCTTTAACACGTACTTGCTTCCTTACCTTCTTACTATTACTACGCGCTCTAAACTTAGTTAGAGTAGTTAATTAAAGGCCTTCCTTAGCTGTTAGGACTCCCTCCTGCTGCAACTGCTTTCTTTTATACAATTTATGTTGCGTAGCAGCCTTATTTGCTGCTTAAAGCCTAGTAATCTCCCTTTAAGCTAATACTAGCTTATACGCTACTATAGCTGCGCCTTTAGCAAGCTTTTTAAAGGCCTTAACTATTAAAGTTAGTAAGCTGCTTATATGCCTTTAAATCCTCTCTTAAACTAGCGTTAATTGCAACCCTAATTACAGAGTAGTGCTTAGAGTTTAGAACTGCTAGGGCTTATCTTCTATAGTAGGTAGTAGTAGAGTACGTAGGCAGATATTAAGACCTATTATAACCTGTTCTAGGTTAAAGGGGACTATTCTAGCGCCTTAGAAGCCTTCTTAGATATTACTAGAAGTAAATGTCTCCTTATAGGCGTCTATAAAGTATAGTAGGAACTTAGTTTTAGTAATATAAGTAATATAGTTGTGTATAAGATTCTTAGCTTAGTGCCTATATGCCTTCTTTAGAGGGGTAAAACAACCTACATCTAGTAGTTATAAGAGGTAAGATAAGTGTAGAGGTATATATAGTGTAATAATGTTTGCTTTCTTATAGTATTATTAGAAGTTAAGAGAGTTATAGCTCTTATAGCTATTAATAAGGAGCAGCTAGTGCACTTCTTAGGTATACGTCTTTATATAGGCATTAAAGTGCTTTAACTAGTCTAGACTAAGCTTGTTAGTAGTCTATCCGTTCTTAGAGACTCTAATAACCTAGTTATAGAGTAGGTTGTCCTCTTTATACTAGGCAGAGAGGTAGTTACAGCCTTTAAAGATAATAAAGAGTAGAATAGCCTACTCTGTACTATTAATATCTTGTATAACTGTTATCTACTCTTAATTACCCTGCTATACTGCCTTTAGCTGTTCTTAACGCTCTAAACCTGTAACAACTGCTCCTATAGATATCTAGCCTATTATAAAGCCTGTCTTATTAAAGTTGTACGTGTTATTATCCTAGATACTATACTTAGCTTTAACATTTGCTATAAGCCTAAACTAACCTTATATAATCTCTAGATTCTTACAAAGAGCTCTCTTGCAGTTGTACTTATAATTAAACTTTACTTTAAGGTTAAGGTAGCGCTTAATAAATATATTAGGCTAGTTTATACTAATATAGCCTATATTGCGCTTAGCACGCAAAGAATTAGCTATATTAGCTACAGCAGCTAGCTAAGAGGCAAATCCTTATGTATCTAGCTTAAGAATATACTTAGCAATTATATCCTTCTTAGTCTAATCTATATTCTATTAACTTAGCGTATAATTAGCTTATGCAGGTTGTTCTGTGTATTAATTGCGTAGTGTACTGCAAGGCGCGTTGTATATAGCTGCAGCGCGTTGTATAGTAAGGTTTACGTCTTGTTTAAGTACCTAGAGCGCAAGCTATATTACAGCCTCTTTTAAGAGCGTAGGTTTATATTATTGTTAAGTTATTACGTTATAAGGTAGAATGTTAGTGTAGTCTTAGCAGAGTAGCTAACTTACCTGTGTAGCCGACTTACCTGTTAAATACGTTATAGTATAGTGCGGAAATAAGTTTATAAAAGGCAAGAGAATAGAACAGGATAAGATACGATATAATTTACGGCATACTATTACACCTTCTTATTTAAGAAAGAAGTATTTGTGTAGTGTAGACTATAACACTGTGCTAAGACTATCCTAACTCTCTAGTCTCTACCTACATAGTATTTACAACTAAACACACTCCCTCTCCCCCCCCCCCCCCCCCTCTCTACCTATTGCGAATAGTAATAGCAGTAAAGTAAAAAATAAGCAGGCGTGTAGAAGTTTATAAAAAGTATAGAATAGATATACTTTTAAACTAAAACAGTGTATACAGATTAATATAAGAAATACTAGTATAACAGTCTACTATAGTACTTTAGCTACTAAGTTACTACTTCTCTAGTAGGTAGGTTACTAGAGTAAAGAAGTTACGGTTGTAAGTATTACAGAATAAATACGCTTATATACTAGCTAGAATTAGCAGGTAGAATATAGTTATATTTTGCCTCTATTTTAGCTGTAACAGTAAGTAATACTCTATAATAACTATATATACTACTTTTTACACGCTAGTTAAGATCTTAATGTCTTCTTATTATTGCTGTTAGTAGATTAGTAGACGTAGGTAGAGGTAGTTATAATACTTTACTAGAGTAAGAATAGTTAATAACTTACTATTAAGACACAGCTCTACCTACTATACTAAGGTGTTAAAGTCGTACTTTAGTTAAAGACCGTAAGCACAGATTCTATTAGTTCTTAGGTATAAATAAGGTACAGAAGATTAGAGTAGGTTATTAACTAAGCAAAGCTTATAATAATAGGGTGCAATAAATAGTACAGAGTAAACTGTCTGATTTAAGAGCAGGTTAAGATTCTAAAGACAAACTTAATTAATAAGGTTAAATACAGACTATAAGGGTTGTTTTCCTAAGATCTATATACTTAAGTTGTCCTATACTGTCTTATAGTTTCTTATAAAGTCCTATAGAGGGCCTTATAAGAAGTGTAGAACATATATAGAAATTATAGAATATTACGTAACTCTGTTTTACAGTCTTAGCTTAGACTTGTATATAGACTTTTGTAGAACATTACATAATCCTAGGCTAAGCGTTATGCTAATCCTATTCCTATTATTAGTAATAAAGTCCTGCCTTGTAGTTCTTTCTTAGAATTGTAACACTATTCTCCTCTTCTATAATTTATGTTCTTATAAATTAACTAATAGTCTCTTAAAGTACCTAAGCCTAACACAAAACAGGAACCTAAATAAATAATACTAGATATCTTGCTATAGTTACCTGCAAGTACTGCGTAAAGAAGAGCGTGCCTTATAAGATGTTATTACTGCATAAGAAGTGCAGTAACTGCAAATATAATAGCATAAAGAAATGTAAGCTAGTAGACCTTTCTGTCCCTAACTTTACTAAAATTAATAATAAAATATTGCAGCTAGAACAAATAGAAGATAAAGCTGCTAAAGCAGAAGAGGCAGTAATAGCTGCTCTTTAGGCAGCGCGCGCAAAGTTAAGTTACGTGCAAAAGCAGAAGAAATTCTTAAAGCGTTATAAACAGCAATAGTTTAACGTAAGCGCTTAATACGTTAAGGAGATTAAGCCTCTAGAGTAACAAGAGCAGTTACTTAATAACGTTAGTATGCTTAAGAGTAGGCTAATGCCTAGGTTGCTAGCGTTAGATTAGGCTACACATCCCCTGCTATTAGATCCTAATGCTGCTAATAATAGCGCAACAGTTGTTAGCAATACGTAAGATTTGTAAGTAGTTCTTATATGTTTTCTAAGTCTAGGTATCCTAACTACTTAACTAGGTATTTAGTTCTAGTGCCCTTTCTACGGTGTGTTATTATTTTTTCTACTTTCTATTTATCTTTACTGTTAGCTAAATAATAGAAGTTCTTCTAGATAGGCGTTTAAGGGTTAGCTAGTTCTAACAAGGAGATATAGAACACTAAGTAGATCTTTGCATCTTTAGGCAGATTAAGTTTGTAGTTAACTAAGCTTATCTACTAAGAAATAAAAAATAGTCTAACCTTAACGTAGTCTAGTTTTTTTGTTAGTCTTTGCGTTTAAAGGTTTTTCGTAAGGAGATAGACTTTATCCCCCTCTTTTAGCTAAGGTGCTGTTTTTCTTTTCTAGTTAACATAAGAGATTGCTTGTTCTTAAGCTTAGCTGATGTTTTCTAGCAATTTCTAATATACTTTCTTTAGTTTTGCTACTAAGGCAATTGCTAATTTAGTCTAAATAGTTGTGTCTAAACTTCTAGTAAAGAGATTTAGGTGTCTTCTGTAATTTGTAAAGAACAGCATTATGCCTATTGCTTCTAATAATTTGTTATTATACGCAATCTAAGCTATAGGTAACAGCAAGACCTAGTTATCTTGCTATTAGTTGCTGTAAATTCGTAGGTATGTTTCTATAGTCTAATTTGTTCTTTTAGTCTGTTTATCTATTTGTAGGTAATAAGCAGTTAATAGCTTCTTCTTAGTACCTATAGCTGCTAACAGCGTAGTCTAATAGTTTAACGTAAAGAGTTTATCTTAGTTGCTAATAATAGATTCTAGTATACTATAGTACCTAACTATTTAGTCTAAGAATACGTAGGCTAGCTGCTTAGCAGTATAATTGCAACAAAAGGGTATTATTTTAGCGTACTTAGTAAATCTATCTACTATAACAAAGATTGCGTTATAGGCATATTCTGTAACAGGGTCCTTAGAGACAGGTAGCTGTGTAACAAAATCTATTGTAATGTTTGTCTATAGAGCTGTAGGTAGCTCTATAGCCTGCATTTCTCTTTATTTTATATGTGTACTGTACTTATTTTATTAATAGTTAACACAATTTTTTATATATTTAGTAACCTTATCTTTTATGTTTTTAAACTTATAATGTCTTTTAATAAGGTCTATTGTGCGCGTAATTCTAGAGTGTCTATATAGCAGGTTATTATAGTAACTAGCTATTATATTGTCTTAAAGTTCCTCTAGTACTTACAATAGTATATACTGTTTAACTTTAATTTGTATTATATTATTAAGCTGTTATAATAGTCCTAAGGACCTGTTCTTATTAACAGCTAATATTGCGAATTTATTAATTGTCTTTTCTCCTGCAAGGTTGTAGCGTTAACTAAGCGTATTAGCTCTGCTGTTATCTTTTCCTAGAGTATACAGTATCTTAAACTTGTACTAACTAAATATTTTAGACTAACGTACTTAACGCCTATTTAATGCCTTAGTAGTAGTAAAGTATACTAGGTTCTTGTAGTTAGTATAGATAGTAAGCTCTAAACAGCTTTTAGCGTATAGTCTCTAGTGTTTTAGAGCTAAGATAATTACAAGTAATTCTTTATTGTGTACGTTGTATTATTCTTCTAGTCCTAAGAACTTGCATAAGTAATACGCAATAAAGTGCTATAGTCTATTCTTTTCCTGTGTAATACATGCACCTAATATAAGATCTAAGGCGTTAGTCTCTATACGCATTAGTTTACTGCTAGTAAACGTAATTAACGTAGGTAGTGCAACGCAGGCCTACTTAAGTACCTTAAACGCATTGTCTTGTTCTTTTCTCTACTTAAATAGTGTATCCTTCTGCGTAAGCTTTATTAGCAGAATTGCAATCTTAGAGTAGTTCTTAATAAATCGTTAGTTAAAATTAACAAATCCTAAGAATTCTTAGATCTATTTAACTGTCTTTAGCGTTAGCTATAATTTAACTACTTCTACTTTTGTTAGACTAATCTTAACTCTGTATTATCCTACAATATACCCTAAGAATTTAACTTCCTTTTAGTGCTAGTTGCACTTTTTAGGTTTTAGTTGTAGATCTACTCTTTATAGGTATTCTAGCACTTTAGTTACGTGTTAAATATACTCTTCTAGCGTCTTTAAGTACACTAAGATGTTATCTAAATATACTACTACTATTCTATTAAGGTGTGCTCTAAGGACGTTATTAACTAACTCCTAGCACGTAGCTAGTGTATTTATAAGACTAAATAGTATAATAAGGTACTTGTAGAGTCTGTATCTTGTTCTAAAGGCTGTTTTCTATTCTTCTCCTTTCTTTATGCAGATAAGGTTGTACGCTCCTCTTAAGTCTAACGTAGTAAAGTACTAAGCTTCTGCTAGCTAGTCCTGTAACTCTGTAATGTTTAGGAGCAGGTAGCAGTTCTTAATAGTAATATTATTAAGCTTTCTAAAGTTAATACAAGGTTATAGCTTGCTATTCTTCTTTAGAACGAACATAATTAGGTACTCTGCAGGTAATTCTAATCTTCTAATAAATCTCTTTTTAAGGTTCTTTGTAATATACTTGCAAAGTATTTTAAGTTCCTTCTCTAATAACTAATATAGCCTCTTAAAAGTTAGGTTCTTTCCTTTCTAGAGCTTAATCTCGTGATCCTAGGGCCTGTGCTTTAGCAGAGCTTTTACTATAAGCTCTTCTTTAAACATTACTGCGTACTGTTAGTATACGTTAGAGATAGCAGGAGGTGCACTCTCTTTCTTCTTAACTCTTGCTTTGTAATCTGTTAGGCTCCTAGTATCTACAGAGTTAACCGCTCTAACTTAGCGCGTTTTATGTGTTAAAGCAATATTATTAATCTCTTTCTTATCTACTAGCTGCAACGTGCGCTGCGTAGGCATAGATGTATTAGTGCTGTATTTACATCCTTTTAACAAAAGCTTCTCTTATACCTAGTCTATCTGTAGGTTATACTTTTATAACTAGAGAAGTTCTAATATAACATTATATATAGCCTTTGTAAAAACGTCTAGAGTTATTTCCTTATAGTGCCCCTGTATCTCTAGGGGTACTAAGCTTACTTCGTACATAATAAATAGCTTATCTAGCATTAATTCTCTATTAGCTACTTAGAGTAAGTAAGCTTATTCTTTTAAGCGTAGGGTAAGACCTACTTAATATAACGCTTCTTAGGACATATAGCTTACTTAGGCTTCTAAGTCTAAGAGTGCTAATAGTACTACTCTATTTAGTTTAATAGAGAGTTTAATAAGGTAATTAGTCCTAATAGAGTTAATAGATTAATCTCTAGCGCTCTTAGGCGCTGTCCTAAAAAAGTCTTCTTAGTAAATCTGTTATATTCCTTGTATCTATAGTAAACCTTATAATTAGGGTTTAGGCAGTTTTGCTAGTGCGCGTTGTAGCATTACTTCTTAACTACTAGCTGCATCTAAATTACTACTTATAGGTCTTCTTTTCTAGGAAAGTAGGCACAGCTGCGCTTATTAATAAGGTGCCTTTTGCATAGGTTGTTCTTGCAGTTATACTACTAAATATAATAAGAGAAGTGTTTTAAAGGAAACTATCTGTTATTTAGCTTAGAGTCTTAGTGTACACTGTATTAGTTATTACTATAGGCTGTCTATAACAAGTCTCTGTGTTGTAGATTTCTAGAGTCTAGTTTGTACTAGGGTTATAGGCTAAGTAGTAGTAGAAGTAATAGTAGTAAGGGTTATTGTTCTCTTATGCGTTGTATGCTGCGCTTTATCTTAGCTTCTATCTAGTATTAGTTCTTAGCGTCTTCTAGATTGCTTAATACTTGTTAGTAGTTGTTAGTTTATTATTTAACCTGCTAAATAAGCTAGTTAAACTCTAGGGTAAGCTTTCCTTCTTTAGATCCTACTATAGGTTAGACTAGTTCTTAACATATCTTTGCATATGCTTCTTTCTTAGCACAGCGCTTACGCTGCTAGCGTTAGTATTAGCAACGTGTAGTGTCTTATCTAATCTCTATAAGTGTTTGTCTAGAAGTGTCTAAGAGGTTATCTGTTATAAGCTTTCTACCTTAGGCATACTAACCCTTAGGAATACCTTAGAGCAACTACAGTTACCCTTTAAAGCCTACATATACGTATATATTCTTCTAAATCCTTAGAGACTTAACCTCTAAGGATTTGTCTCTTATCTTATCTAATACTATACGTTTCGTCCTATCTCTTGCCTGCCTGTAGTGCCCTTACAATTTAAATCCTTTATACTCCCTCTTAGAAGAGGCAGTTAAGAGATATCTAATTTTTTCTATACCTATTACGATGGTTAGAAATCGACGTCGCTAACGTGCTACTAGCAATAATAACGCACTAGGCTTGCAACAGCCTAGCCCTAGTAATAACCTAACAGATACCTAGAGGTATCCTATACACAATGTAGTAGCAAACTTATTACTACTAGGCATGCCCTAGGTTAAGACGACGCCTAGTATATCTAATAACTAAGCGTTAGGTCCTACTAAATTAGGAGACAAACGGGCTCTTAGCCCTACTAGCCCTCTAACAGATACGCTATCCTATCTAAGTTAGATAAACCCAGTAACTAGTTTAAATATAGACCCTCTAGCTGCTACAGGGGCGCCTAAGGTAGAACTCGTAGCTATCCTAACAACAGGCTAGCCTTTATTTATTAAGTAACTCCTTAAGAACCTTTTTAAGGCAGAGCTTGCTAGAGTATCTAAGGCCGAACTAGCTATCTAGAGGAACTAGATTAACTAAGCCTTATAAGCCCTAGGCTTAACTAAGGGCAGAAACTAGTTAGAACCTAACTAGCCAGCGTTTAATAAGGCTAGAAAGATTATCTAAGTGTTAAACAATATTTAACCTAAACCTAAGCTAGGTACTAAGAGTAGAGCCCTATCCCTATAGTAAGTAGACTAGTAGATTAAAGATATTAAGACGGCCTTCTAATACGCTTAGGTGTTAGAGGACTCTATTATAAGAACCTACTAGGCTATAGGTACTATTTAGTTCGGCATCTATTGCAAACTAATCTAATAACGGATTAACTAGAGATCTATCTAATTATAGTCCGACCTTAAGGCAGAAGAGGAGCAACTTATATAAGACCCTGTCCTTACTAAGTATAAGAACTATACTAAGTTCTTTAATATTAAGTAGAGAGAAGGTAATACAGTTAATACCTTTCTAATGCTATTAAATTGCTAGAAGTTACTACTACTGCATAGCTTCTTTAAGTTTAATAATAGTACTAAAGACTATAACTTTAAAATCGCGTTTGTATAGTCTAAAACTCTGCCTTACCTCTAGTAGGAAATCTAGTATAACAGCAGCCTAGACAATATCTAGTAATAGTAGGAGTTTAAACAAGCCCTCTGTAATACAGAGATAGCAGCCTATCCTATAGTTACTTACAGGAGTAGCAACGCTAACTATAGTAAAAGGCATACTACATCTTCTAATTAGAAGGGGAATAAGAGACATACTAGCTATAAAGGCACACTATCCTGTAGCTAGAGCAACAGTACCCTAGTAGCTACCTAATCTAATAATAGTAACAACAGCTAGAGTTAAAACAAAGACTAGAGCAGCTAAAAGAGTTACTAGAAAAACTGTAGTAGTTACAACTCCTACTATAAAAGTAGTAACAACAGAAACGCCTAGTTAATAAGAGAGTTAGGAAAAGAGAAGCCCTAGTTACTAACTTATCCTAACTATAACTAGGGCCTAAAACTAGAGGGAAATAAACCTATATTATAGTTACTATATCTTTCTAGGACCCTAATAGGTCTCTAACGCTGCTCTAAGCTCTCTATAACTTAGAAGTAGAGCTAAACCCTATTAGCTAATATATAGTAAATAAGCTCTACCTAGAATATAAACTGTTCTATTAAATGCTAGTAGCTACATTTCTTAATAGTAACTACTTAGACATCTAGCAACCCTATAATCTAACTATTAATTACCTAGATAGTAATAGCATAGTTAAATCTGTAGGACTACAGAAGTTCTAGTTAGCTGCCTTTAAGAGATACAACCTAGTACTAGGCTACTTATAGTTAGTATCTACTAACTTATGTATCTGCTTCTCTAAAGGTATATATAAGTAGTTCCCTAATAATATAGAGAGAGTACACCTTACTACTATATAAGAGCTGTTCTACTCTATAAAACTAGGAGAGAGAGCATACTTAATACACCTAGGTAACCTAGTCTACTAAGTTCTAGAAGAGGTAATTAACAACCTTTTAGAAAGTAACTAGGAAGGTAGTAGATAACTACTAGCCTAGGGGCTAAGCAGAGACGCTGTCCTTAACACAGAATACTTCTATAATAAGAGACTCTTCTAGCTCTAGAACAAAATGCTTAAAGTTGTTAACTACCTTCGGCATTGCGTTGCATAGCACCTAGATCTATTATAGCTCCCTAAAGCTATAAGTAAGCATATAGTAGTAAGTATTATCTATAAGCCCTCTTAATACTCTAGAATGCTGCCTATAGGCATAGCCTAAGTCTTCTTAGATAGTAATAAAGACTACCCTTTAGTTAACTCTACAGACAACAAACTAGACCTAGAAGAGCTTAAGCATATTCCTCTAGAGCTATACTATAAGTAGTTTGCATTTAGCAAACACTAGTCTAGTGTATTAGCACTGTATTAAGATTATAATTACTCTATTAACATTAAGCTAGAAAGCAAGATACTAAACATACCTATATATAACCTCTCTAGGAAGGAGCTAGAAATACTACGGGCCTACCTTAATACGGCGCAGGAGAAGGGTTAGATCTGCCTAAGTAAGTCCTCTGCTAAGGTACCTATCCTGTTCGTGCTAAAGGCTAATAGTACACTACAACTTTGTATAGATTACAGGGGCCTTAATAAGGTTACTATTAAGAACTAGTATCCTATTTCTCTTGTAAATAAGATGCTAGATAGGCTATTAAAAGCTGCTATCTTCTCTAAGCTAGATCTACGTAATACCTATTATAGGCTCTAGATTAAGGAAGGCAACAAGTAGAAAACGGCTTTTAAGACTAGGTACAGTTATTTTAAGTACCTAGTTATGCCTTTTAAGTTAGTAAACGCTCTAGTAACATTCTAATCCTATATCTAGAGAGCCCTAGGAGGCCTGCTAGACTGCACCTGTATAGTGTACCTAGATAACATTCTTATATACTTAGAGTATAAGGAGGATTATTAAGCCTACGTTAAAGAGATCCTAGATTAACTTGTCAAATAGGGGTTGTTCTGCAAGGTAAGCAAATGCTTATTTATAACAAAGTTAGTTAAGTTCCTAAGCTTTATTATTACGCTAGGTAGAGTAGTTATAAATCCTGTCTGCGTACAAACAATCTAAGAGTAGCCTAAGCCTAAGAGGTACAAGGACATCTAAGTATTTCTTAGCTTTGCTAACTTTTACTAAAGATTTATCTTTAACTACTCTAGAATTATCTGCTTATTAGTAGACTATATAACTTCTGCCTAGAGGCTAGAGTCGGAGCTAGGAGGCTCTACTTTAATAAAGAGAGAGAAGAAAACGCTAGCAAAAACCTAAAAAGGCCTAACAAGATAGTACAAACTATAGAGTTAGCTAGAGGAAGTACGCTAGGCTTTTCTTACTATTAGGAAGAAGTTTACTAAAGCACCTGTGCTACAGCACTTTAACCCTACTAAGCTAATTATAGTTCTTACTAACGCGTTAGACTTTGCTATAGCTGCTATACTACTGCAACTGCAATTGTTAGGAGTACTAACAGAACAACACTAGAAGCTAGTAGCGTTCTAGAGCAGGAAGTTCTAAGGCCTATTAATTAGATAGCACACTTATAATAAGGAATTAGCCGTAATTATTAAGGCATTTAGGTAGTAGCAATATTACCTTAAGTATGCCCTATTAACAGTCTAAGTACTCTCTAATTATAACAACCTGCAGTACTTTATAACTATAAAGAAGCTCTCTCCTAAGTAAGCACGCTAGGTAGAGGAGCTAGCTAGGTACAACTTTAAAGTTTAGTATAAGCCTAGACTAGAGAACTCTGTAAATAGCCTATTAAGGCGTCTAGATTATGCAAAGGGACTAGTTATTAGAGAGCAGCAGGCACTACGCAATACTATACTACTAACGCTCTAACAAAAGCTTTAAATATAGACTATCTAGAAGTCTAAGGCTTAAAACGTTAAACAGGCAACTAGGGCAATAGGCAGCCCTAGTAAGAGTTCTGCAGGATTCTAGCAACTCTCTAAAACTACCCCTAAGGAATTCTACCTATTAATAGGTACTAGAGATACGTCTCTCTTAGCTCTTAACTAGCTATCTACAGGCTATAGTAGCTAGAGTTAATCTAAATTATTTAAAGCTTAGAAACCTAACTTTAACGTTATAGAGGCTCTCCTTTGTAACCTTAATAGACAAGTTAGGTTACTTACTTACCTTACAAATAATACTGCGCAAGGTAAATCTGTATACGCCCTAGACATACTAGAACGCCTAACTAACTATATTAGATAGGTTTAGGAGCAGGACGCTGCTTATAAGTTGCTAACAAGTTAAGAAGCAGGCAGAGCAGCTAAGAGTTACTGCTACTAGGAGGTTAACCCTAGTAGGATCCTGCGCAGAAGTAGAAAAGTGTAGATTCTCTAAGATATAACTCTTTGCTAAACTATCTTTGCAAAGAACTATAACAACCTTATAAGGGGTTATTATAGTTGTAAGAAGACTGCCTAGCTATTAAAACAAAAGTACTACTAGCTAAACCTAAAGAAGGATGTATATAAGTATGTTTAGCGTTATGCAGCATGCTAACTAAACAAGATCTGCAGGCACAAGCTATAGAGTTTACTAGTCCTACTTCTTATACCTAATACACCTTAGCAGCACTACTCCCTAGACTTTGTAACAGACCTACTAACATTAAAGGATAACTAAGGGAACAAGTATAACTTAATCCTAGTCCTAGTTAATAGGTTTAGTAAGTATGTCTAGTACCTGCCTACAACTAAAGCAATTACTTTCTAGAAGGTAGCTAAACTACTGCTTTAGCAGTGCTTCCTTAAATATAGTCCCCCTAATACTCTAATATTAGACTAAGAGTTAGTGTTTACTAGTTAATTCTAGTCTAATATCTGCTACTACTTAAAGATTAACTATTGCCTTAGCACGGCCTTTTACCTACAGACTAACAGACAGACAGAACGCTAAAACTAGAAGTTAGAAACCTACCTGCGCATCTATATAAACTACTAACAGAATAACTAAGTAGACTTATTACTATACGTAGAGTACGCATACAACTTAAAGGCTTACTTAGTATATAGAGAGTCCCCTATTAAAGTAGCTTACGGGATTAACCTATAAGGCTTTAATAGAGTCCTAGATAAGCACTAGTTACACTGTCCCCTAGAAGCCTAGGCCGACGGTAGAAAGGCACTAGACCTTTGCCGGCAGGTAATTAGACGGCTAGAGCAGTAGCACGACCTTTAGGTAGTAGTAAAGGACAGCTTAGAGTACGCCTAGAGGAGCAATTCTTATTAGTATAACACTAAGCAGGTAGATAGACACTTTGCTAAAGGTAAGTAAGTGTTGCTCTAAGTAAAGAACCTAGCAACTAGCTAACTATCTAAGAAGTTTAATACCTATTACCTAGGTCTATTTACTATTGTAAAGAAGATTAGCAAGCTAGCTTATAAGCTAGACCTACTACTATTAATAGACAGAGTGTACCTAGTGTTTAATATATTACTACTTAAGCCTTAGAGGGAACCCTTTGCAGAGAAGAAGTTCTAGCTAGGTCTTATGCAGATCCTAGAGGACACTCTTCTAGTAGAGAGGTATAAAGTTAAAGAGATCCTGCAATACTGTAATACTTAAACCTGTAGGTAAGAGTATCTAGTAAAGTAGCTAGGTTAGCCTAATAAAGAAGCTACCTAGAAGCTACTAGAGAACCTTAACTACTATAAGGAAATCCTTAAAGATTACCTTAAGACAGTAACTAATACGCTACAGCAATCTATTTATAAGCGCAGAGCTAATACTTAGGCAAGGCAAGGTAATCTAATTCTGCCTTAGTAGAAGAGGGGTTGCCTAAAGAAGTCCCTCTAGGATAGTACTTATATATGCTATAAAACTGTAGACAAGATATTAACCTAGGGTTACTGTCTTAAGGCTGTAGATTAGCCTAGCAACTATCTAAGGTAGGGGATAAAGGTCTTAAGAGCACTAGAGTAGGTATAGAAGGTTATATAACTATTGTATTTAATCTATTGCTATATATTATCTAAAAAAGCAACCTAAAATAAGGGAAAGACCTTACAAGCCCCTAGTAAGGCTAGGCTAGAAGTCTAGACTACCTTAACAACAACGCTTAGGAGTCTTCTAAGCTATAGGCTTAGTAGGAGAAACTGTTAACTGCTAGAAGAAAGCAACTAGGGCGTTATTAGCAGAAGGCACGTTAGTACTATAGTAGTACTAACGCTTCTCTGCACCCCTAGCAGTACTATTCTGCTAGAACACGCACTTAATATTAACGTTAATAAATATATTAGAAGCTACCTTCTAACTAACAGTACCTAAGGCTGCCTACGTAAGTTAGTTACAGCAAGAGTAAAAGAACTAGGAACTTATATTAAAGCGCTGTAGGTTATGCTTATACAAAACCTAATAAGCTTTGTTATAGTCTACTAGACCTAAACCTAAGTTCTTTATATAATAGTTAGTAGCAGCCTTATAAGTTACAGCACTAAGGTAATAGGCCTTAGCGTAGTTAAAAGCAGTCTGCTAGTAGTGTTAGGTTGCAGCTAGAACGTTATCTTTAGTTACAGCGTTGCCTTATTAAACAGTCTCCTTATTTGTCTTACAAATAGCGCGCTTAATAAGGAAGTTAAGCATATTAATAGCACAGCAGAAGTAAGGCGCAATCTATACAGATTAGTGTTAGGCAGGCATTAGGCACAGTTCTAGACTTACCTTAATATATCTACTAGTATTACTACCTAAGTATCTATTATATATACTAAAGTTATTCTTACACGTATAAAACCTTTTAGGACGCTTAAAAACCTATATAAACAACTTAATTATTCTATTAGAATTAGAGCTAGACTTAGTAGATAGCTTAGTTACACACCTCTAGCACTAAAACTAAGTAAGAGAAGGCTGCAGAGCTATGTTGTTAGGCAGTGTATACACAAAGTCTAGCAGCCTAGCGTTGTTAACGTGCAAAGGCAGAAGAGGCATAATAATAAAGAAGTAGAGTAAAAGGTGTATAGAGTGTAAAGTAGAGTGTAGATAAGAAAGACAAAGTTAAGGTATCTACTTATTATATACTGCAACTCTCTTACCTCTGTCTACTGCCTACTAACGTTCTGCTGCCTTACTGCCTACTTTCTAAACATTTAAACGCCTATACTTTACATAGTTAGTAAGAAATAATACGCGCTTAATAGGACACTTGCTATATATCTACAAAGTATCCTAAGTCTAAAGCAAACAACAACTAACAACGTAACGTTAGTACTAGTTAACACTACGCAATTAACAAGATAAACTCCTATAACAGAAGTAATCTAAGTATAGGGTAACGCCTCTAGGTATTGTTACAGTAAACTACCTATATATAGCGTGTTGCCTTAGGCCTACTTGCGCAGAAGCAGAACAACTCTTAGGCACTAACTAGATACCCTATAGGGTACCTCTTAGGTAAAGATAATAACATATCTAACTAAACTGCCGTAGCAGTAAGGTGAACAGTCTACGCTCTTAGCAACTACAGTTGTCTAGAACAGGGGTAATAATGTCTCTGCAGAGCTTATAGACAAAGAGCCTAGACAAACACTTAAGTAACCTATAGAAGGATAAGGCGTTATACTAAACGGTCTAGGGCAGCAGATTACTACACCCTATACTAGCTCCTAGGTAATTGCAGTCCCTAGACTTAGAGTAGCAGTACCCTGTAAGAACTATAGTGCAGTAATAGGTACTCTATAGAGAAAGCCTACTATAAACACTATATAGCTTATTCTATATATTCTACTACGCTTCTAGAGGTTAAGGCTACTAGACTAAGAGCACTAGATCCTTAAGGGGACTGTAGTAAGGCTGCAGACACCCTACAGGGTAGTACTAGCTAGATACTTATTTAGTAATCTACTAAACTATTACCTAACTCTCTAACAGTCCTAACTATAGGTTTTAGAGTTAAAGATCCCTATAGATCTTTAGGTAAGGTTACTTAGTAAGTAGTAAACTAGTGCTAGTTGTACTCTGTAGGGAGTTGTTCGTGCTAATATAACCTAATAGATCTAAGCACCTACTAACAAGCAAGCTAGCTTTCTCCTAACCTATTTTCCTCTTATATTAGAGGTTTTTTTAGAGTTTAAACAGGTAAGTATTAGGTATATAGGGTTTAGCAGTCTAGAACAGACTATAAGAAGGGAGGGGGCTATTATTATAAGCTTTCTATCTTAGGTATGCTAACTCTTAGAAATACCTTAGGGCAACTATAGTTACCTCTTAGAGCCTACACACACGTATATATTCCCCTAAATCCTTAGAGGCTTAACTTCTAAGAATTTGTCTCTTATCTTATCTAATACTATATATTTCGTCCTATTTCTTGCCTGCCTACAGTGCTCTTATATTATCTATCTTGCGTTAGTAGTTCTTTATCTCTTTGTAGGGTTAACTAATATTATTAAGCATAGCTTGTTCCCTAGCAACTTCTTTTAGGTTACGTTTAACTACTAGAAGTTTCTTGCCTTTAAGACTAAAGTAGCTTGTTCTACGTTATTAAAACAGGCCTTTGTGCTTCTTACTAACCTTAAGGCTTGTTCCTTCTACACAATATTCTACTGCGTAGTATTATTAGTTGCTGTTAGTAAATATTACTCCTTTGCCTTCTACATCTTTGTAGAGGGGAGTAGCTGCATAAATAGGAGGTTTAATGCATTTAGCATTATCCTTAGAACTAGACTCTAGGTCTTCTATAACGTAAGCAGTAAGCAAGTTGCTTAAGTAAGCAAGTCGCTTACCTTTGCTAAGATTACACCTTATTTAACCTTTTATCTAATATCTTAACAACCTAATCTTAAATTACTTTCTTGTAAGGATAGAATAGTCCTTACTATCTAAGCTATAAAATCTAACGCGTTGCTAAGCTAGCAACGTGCTGCTGCTATCTATAACGTTCCTTAAAGGACACTCTCTAACTAACACGCTAAAACTACCTTATAACGCAATTCCTATCCTAACTTATCCTAGCTTACTAGAGTTAAAGAGGACACAGTTATACAATATATAAGGAAGCTTAACGCGCAAGGCTTTACCTCTACGCTTAGCTACGTACGTAAAATAGCTAATTAACTGCTAGCTGCCTGTTATAGTAGCTAGGTTAGGGAAAAATAGGCTAGGAACCTTATACGCTAGAAGCCTAAGATTAAGTCTTAGGTAAATAGACAGCGCGATTACTAGAGAGTCCTATGCAGCAACCTAGCTATTACTAGCTCCTAGTTTAACCTTATACGCAACGTTAAAGCTAAGTATAGTATCCTAGACAAAGATACCTACAACTTTAATAAGACTAACTTCTAGATAGGTGTTAGGGGGTCTGTTAAGGTAGTAACTGCGTCTAAGAGGCATCTTAGACTATTACAGGTCTAGCCTAGTAACTATATACAGCTACTTAATATAGGGTGTTTTGCCCTATTAAAGTAGGCGTATAAGAAGGAAATTAATGTCTTAGCAAACTGTTACATTACCTACATTAACAAGGAAGCGTTCCTAGCTGCCTTTAATTAGGTTTTTAATAAGGCGTTCTTATCTAGTAATATTTAATTAAGCTTCTAAGCAACAGGCTTAGTTCTAGATAACCTAGAAGTAGTGCTATTAAGGCTTAAAGTAAAGCCTTGTACGCTATTACTACCTCTACTAGGGCCTACCCCCTAGCAACCTAAAACACTAAGCAACACTGCTAAAATTAGAGCTTAGTTAACGCTAATATTAAAGAGAATTAGAGAATATAGAAGTTTATTAACAGAATTAATCTGTAAGATAGTGCAGCAGTTTTAAAAGGGAGCTGAAATAATAGTGTATACCTAGGTGCTAATAGTAGCTAAGATAGTTAAGCTTTAAGCAGCAAATAAAGCTGCTTCTAAGCGTAAAACACGTAAAAAGAAGCAGATCTAGCATAGTAGAACCCTATCTTAGTAAGAAGCAGAGGAGATAGTTAAGCGTAGGGATGCTAATACGCTAGTTAAGGCTAAGAGGCGTAAGAAGAGGATGCAAATAGGTAGTAGTAGACAGGGTTCTTAACGCTGTAGGAGGTGTAGTAAGGTAGGGCACAACAAGCGCATATATAAGAAAGATACTGTAGACTAAGTAGATTAATTTAATATACTGTAAGTTATAGTACAACGTTATAGTGTTAAGTTATAGTGTTGTAAAGGTCTAAGGCTTAAAAAGATAAGTAACTTGCTTACCTAAGCAACTTGCTTACTACTTACGTTAAGTTGTTCTATGTTATTAGTAATTACTTCCTAATTACTAGCATCTACAGTGTTGTTAGCACAGGTTAGGACATTAAGCTATTAAAGAACCTTATTCTTTATCTTATAGTCTCTAGCAAAGTAGCCTAGTTTACTATAGTTGTAGCAGTCTTTGCTACCTACGTTGTTAGAGTAGTGTCCTTCTCTACCCTTCTTTTCGTTCTAACGGAGTAGCAGTCCTTTGTTAAGGTTTAAGAGGTCTATTACTTTAGGTCCGAAGTATCTGCTTTAAGTGTTGTTATAGATACAGCGTCTAGTATTAGATTAATAACGTTCTCCTTGCTATCCTTAGTTTAGGTTGTTTTACTATTAGTTCTGTAGCTATAGGTGTTTGTTTACGTTGTTTGTAACTTACACACACAGGTCTTTTTCTAATTCTAGGTAAAGCTTATAGAAATAAGTGTTAATGTTAATTACCTTAGTCTCTAGGTCCTTAAGGGTGTTAATTACTGCGCTAGTGCGCATAAGTTCTTCCTTAACCTTAGGCTTTAGACCTTGTCTAAACATAGTTATTAGAGTAGTGTTATCCTAGTTAGTGTTATAAGCAATTGCTTAGAAGTTAGCAGCGTAGTCTGTAACTAACGTAGTCTGCCTAATTGTCTAGATGTTGCATTAGGCTATAATAGGTTTATTAGTAATCCTAAAGATCTGTTAGATCTTAGTCTTAAATTTATTAAAGCTATTAAGCTAGATGTTGTCTTTAGCTACAGTTGTGTTAATTATCTTATTCTAAATAAATAGCTTAATCTATTTAAAGGCTTTGCTGTGTATATAGGATGCAACAAGCTTAACCTTATCTTTGTCTTTAATAGATGCGCCTTAAAAGGTAAAGAATAGATTAAACTAAAGTAGCTAATCTTTAAGCTTAGAACGGGTTCTATTATAGAGGCCTAGTTTAGCGACTTTAAGGCCTAACGTGTTACGTATATTAGAGCTGCTAGAGGTAGCTTAATCTTCTAAGATATTGCTTATATTAGGGGTGTTTAAAATGTTAAAGTTATACGTTAGTTAAAGACTGTAAGCACAGATTCTATTAGTTCTTAGGTATAAACAAGATACAGAAGATTAGAGTAGGTTATTAACTAAGCAAAGCTTATAATAATAGAGTGTAATAAATAGTACAGAGTATACTGTCTAGTTTAAGAGCAGGTTAAGATTCTAAAGATAAACTTAATTAATAAGGTTAAACACAAACTATAAGAGTTGTGTTCCTAAGATCTATATACTTAAGTTATCCTATACTATCTTATAGTTTCTTACAAAGTCCTATAAGGAGCCTTATAAGAAGTGTAGGACATATATAGGAATTGTAGGATATTACGTAACCCTGTCTTACAGTCTTAGCTTAGACTTATATATAGACTTTTATAGGATATTATATAATCCTAGGCTAAGCGTTACGCTAATCCTGTTTGCATTATTAGTAATAAAGTCCTGCCTTACAGTCCTTTCTTAGGATCGTAACATAAGGCAACTAAAAGGTACGTATAATTACTCTAATAAGTAACGTACTCTATAAGCAAGTAACTAGCACAAGCAAGTAACTAGATTTTACTAAGACTACACTAAACTTTACTCTGCCTATTATACCCTAACAAAACAACATAAAGAGGCTGTTAAACAAAGTAGATATACAGCTTACTCTCTAGGCTATTTAATAAGACGCGAATCTTATAGTGCTACGCGCTGCAGCTATCTATAAGGTGTTAGAAAGTACTCTATAACAACAACGCAACAGAAAGCTCTCTTAACGCAATTGCAAGCCTAATATAATAAGGATAACTAGTACTAAAGAGGAGGTAATTGTCTAACATGTATTAAAGCTAGACAAGCAAGGATACTTGCTCTAGCTTGCTAATGTAGAGGATATAGCTAATTCTCTGCTTGCTAAGCGCTACTAGCCCTACGTTAGCAAGAACTAGGCTGCTAACTTTATTAAACGTTAGCTAGAGCTTAAAGTTAAATTTAATTGCAAGTATAACTATAAGAGAGCTCTGTGTAAGGATCCTAAGGTAATTAGGGACTAGTACTAACTAGTAGAGAATACTAAAGCTAAGTATAGTATATAAGATAAAGATACCTACAACTTTAATAAGTCTAGCTTTATAATAGGTGTTATATTAATAAGAGCTGTTGTTACAGGCTCTAAGCGTTAAGGGAGACTAAAGGCAGTACAGCAGGGCAACTAAGAGTAGACTAGTATTATCTAAGGCATCTATGCAAAGGGCTAGTCCATCCTACCCTTTATTATCTTCTCTAGTAAGCACTACCTCTCTGCCTAGTATAAGGAGCCTAGTATACCTAACAACTAGGTTCTTAATGTCTCTAACAACAGCTAGACTAATAATAAGCTTAGAGTTAAGTAGTTAAAGCACTTTAATAAGCATATAAAGGCGCGCACTATTAGCAGCTATTAGCTGCTTATTCTAGACAGCTATAAGAGCTACAACTTAGTTAAATTCTACTAGTACTATAAGGAATACAAGATTATTACCCTATGTATACCTCTACACTTATTACACCTACTGCAGCTACTTAACGTAGGCTGTTTTTCTCTGTTAAAGAAGGCCTATAGCTGCTAAGCTAAGCAGCTAATGCGCAGTAAGATTACGTGTATTACTAAACTTAAGTTCTTGCTGTGCTTTAAAGCAGCTTTTAACGCCTTAATTATAGAGAGCAATATCTAGAGAGGATTTAGAAGTACTAGCCTAGTCCTATTTAACCTAGAGGCTGTAATATTAAAGCTTAAAGTGCAGCTGCGCACGCTAATGCTACCTACTATAAACAACAGCACGTAGGAGTCTAAAACACTAAGCAATACGCTGAATTAAGGTCTTAATTAAAGCTAATTTAAGAGAGGATTTAGAGATACACTAATAGCTTACTAATGTCTATAGTTAACGCTCTTAATTAGCTTACTAAAGGCGCAGAGCTAATAGCGCATTTACTAGTTTTAGTGCGCAACTAGGTTGCTAACCTATAGGCAGCTAATAAGGCTGCTACACGTTGTAAATTACACAAAAGGAAGCAAGTACAGCAAGAAGGGACTCTAACCTTTGCTAAGGGAGTGCAGCTAACTACTCTAAAGGAGTTTAAGGCCTGTAGTAATAGGAAGAAGTTAAAGAAGAGATTGCGTGTTAATAGGAGCACTTAGTCTTTAAGGCGCTGTAGCATATATAGTAAGATAGGGCATAACGCGTAAACATGTAGTAAAGATGCGCAGAGTACTATAAACTAGTTCTATATACTGTATAGTATAATATATTGTTGTTGTGTGCTGTAATGTTGTAAAGTAGGTACAGTATTAGTGTAGTCTTAGCAAAATCCGGTTACTTACATATGCCGGTTACTCGCTTATAGAGTACGTTAATCTATAGCTAGAACAGTACTATATTGTTAGCTAGGCGGCCTAGGCCTAACACTTACCTGTAGTTTTATATACAGAAGTAAGAAAATAAAACTACTATTAGCCTAATAGCTAACGCCTTAGAGAGTTGTTACAGAGTAACTTATCTTAGGTTAAGCCTAGTATAAATAGTCTCTTATACTAGATTAATGCCTAGTATTAAATAGTCTATAGTTAACTATGCATCTCTATTTTTTATTATATTATTATTACTAATATTATTACCTTATCTTTTAGTATACCTTGCCTTAGAGCCTAATATTCTGTTTAATCTTACACTAAGGGATAAAGCAGCAGAATCCTATAATAAGTATTATACTCTAACTCTAAGTAGAATAATTAACTCTAGAGCTAAGAGAGAGAACTCTCTTTATATCTGTATGTAAATCCTCTATAATAAGGCCTAAGAAACTCTAGAATAAAGTGTCTAGAAGTACTTAGCGTATAATATTTAATAATATATTAAATAAGCCCTATATCTAGCTTCTACTATCTAGTATAAGGCTAACTAGGCTATACTAGGCTACAGTAGCGTAGAATGCTCTAATAGTTAATAAAGTAGACTAGAAGCTCTAAGAGTTAGAAGCCTAGTATAAGAAAGCTATAAAGCTTTAAAGAGTAGTACGCCTTTAAGAAGTATAGGCTAAATACCTTACAGGTAATATAAATATACTGCAAACTACCTATAGTAGTATCTAACTTACTGCTATAGTTTAAATAGTATTAATAGTAGGCTTACTATGCCTAAACCTGCTATATATATTTATAAAGCATAACTATACAGACTATAACTACTAGAAGCGTAATTATAAGTAATATTTTAAAAGACTACCTACTAACTTCTTATAAGAAGTGTAGAAGGTTAATTTTAGTATATAATATCTTTTAGAGACTATAAAGAGTCTATAAGAAGCGTATTAAGCTAATTAGCTATAGTTATCTCTGTTATAGATACTAACCTAGGTAACTATAAAAGCAGTTATACTAGGTTCTCTAGGTACTCTTTTAGAGAGAAGGTAGTAGGTATATAAAGCCTTAAGCAAGGCTTATATACTTACTTATAGCAACCTAACAGACCTGTTAGATTATATAAAGCCTTGCTAAGAAGAGTTAAGTAATACTTATAGCCTAGTACTATAGGTAATAGAATATATCTATATATTGCCTAAAGATGTCTAGAAGCAGCTCTTTATATACTCTCTAGAGAAAAAAAAGACTCTTATATAGGTAGAAGAGGCTACTAACTAGATTTTCTGCTAAAGAACCTCTTCTAAGAACTATTAGGGCAAAAAACCCTAGAAGGAATATAAGAGTAGAAAGAATAGATCTAAGAGTAAGGAAGGATTTAAAGAGACCCCTAAACAGTTAAAGGAGAAAAGTTTAGATTATTATAACTATAAGTATACTAAAGGTAGAAAACTAAAACTAAGAAATACTAAAATTGCTTATTTTGGTTACAGGGAAGTTAGATACTACTAATCTAACTATCTAAACCTAGAGAAGTCTAAGAAATCTAAAGAAGAATTAGACTTAGGAAAAGGCAAGAGGTAGAAGGTATAGATCTACACCTTCTTGCCTATATTTCCTACCTAATAGAAAGCAAGGATCTTAGTGTAAAGAAAGTAGAGGGGAAATAGGAGGACAGACTACTTTCTTCCCTAATCTACAAGACCTAGACTAACTAGACTAGGTAATTCCAAAATAGGAAGCGTATAGCCTAAAGAGGCAAGAGGAGTAAATATAGTAATAAGGTAAGATAATATAATAGACAAGTTATTATATTAAATGCTAGGTACAGAACGAAGAGAGAGGGAGAGAAGGTAGTATTTATACTCTACTTCTCTTCTCTCTATTACAAAGCAGAAGGATCTAGAATAGTTATTACAAATAGATGCTTAGAAATCAAGAGTAGATTTCTAAGCAGATTGCGTAGGCAATTACGCAACCTACTAGCAGATTACGTAGGTGTATACGTAACCTACTAGTAAAGGCAACGTGTCCTTAAGCTATTTATAGTAGGAAAGCTAACTCTAGATCTAGTAAAGCTATAGCTATAATAAGCACAGCTTTCTAACGCTCTTTAGTTAGGCATTCTTCAGATAGTACTTTACTAGATTAGGTAAGAGCTAAACCTAATTAGGAAAGTACCTGTATTTAGGCCTAATATATATATATTTAGGCTAAATAGCTTAAGTTGCCTTTTTAGGTAATAACTATTCCTAAAAAGAAAACTATCTAATAAAGATTATAAGAAGAAAGTCTTATAACTTTATACTTAGTACCTTCTATAACGCGTTATACCTATAACTAGCTTAATTATTAACAGTTAAGGCTATAGTAGGGTCTTTAGGCCTATTTAACGCCCTAATAGACTAAGGTTCCTAACTAAACCTACTATTAGCAGTAGTAGTAAAGAAGTAAGGACTCTAAGTTAATTCTTTACTCTAGGTTTTAGCTAAGAGAGTAGATAGGAGTAGTATACTAGTATATAGTACTATAACAGTTACAACTACTATAATAGATTTATAAGAAAAGAAAAAATCTAGTAAGATACTATTTCTAGTTACAGACCTAAGAAAGTATAAGATATACTTAGGTCTGCTCTAGATTAACTTATATTAACTTAAAGTAAACTATATAAGCTAGCGTATGTTATTTAAAAGAAATAAGGCTAAGGATTAGGCTAGTTTCTAAAAGATAGTAATAGAAGATGCTAAAGACTATAAACGCACTATATAAGACTTAATAGTAGACATGTATATATATACAGTTAACTTTATAAAACAAAGTAGAATAGAAGAACTTAAAGAAACTAACCTTTTCTTATAATACTATAAATATACTAATATTATATTAGAAAACAGTTTAAGAGAGCTTACTAAGCACAGCTTAAATAACCTAGTAATTAATATGGAAGAAGAAGCTGTACCTCTCTACTAGCTACTGTATAGACTATTAGAGGTAGAGTTAGTAGTACTTTAAAAGTATATAGCTAATTTTATAGCTAGAGGTTAGATAACCTAATTAAAACCTCTAGTAGGAGCCTCTATCTTCTTTGCAAAGAAGAAGGATAGTACTCTAAAGCTTTATATAGATTATTAAGGCCTAAACAAGATTACTATAAAGAATTACTATCTACTACTCTTAATTACAGAATCTCTAAAGCATCTAGCCTAAGCAGAGATCTATACTAAGCTAGATATTAGAGATACTTACTACAGAATTTGTAAAGTTATAAGACTTTCTTCTTATAATCTTTATTAGATAGTTTCCTTTTTAGGAATAGTTATTACCTAAAAAGGCAACTTAAGCTATTTAGCCTAAATATGTATATATTAGGCCTAAATACAGGTACTTTCCTAATTAGGTTTAGCTCTTACCTAATCTAGTAAAGTACTATCTGAAGAATGCCTAACTAAAGAGCGTTAGAAAGCTGTGCTTATTATAGCTATAGCTTTACTAGATCTAGAGTTAGCTTTCTTACTATAAATAGCTTAAGGACACGTTGCCTTTACTAGTAGGTTACGTGTACACCTACGTAATCTACTAGTAGGTTGCGTAATTGCCTACGCAATCTGCTTAACAATCTACTCTTAATTTCTAAGCATCTATTTGTAATAACTATTCTAGATCCTTCTGATTTGTAATAGAGAGAACGGAAGTAGAGTATAAATACTACTTACTGTCCCCCTCTCTTAGTTCTGTACCTAGCATTTAATATAATAACTTGTCTATTATATTATCTTATTACTATATTTACTCCTCTTGCCTCTTTAGGCTATACGCTTCCTATTTTAGAATTACCTAGTCTAGTTAGTCTAGGTCTTCTAGATTAGGGAAGAAAGTAGTCTGTCCTCCTATTTCCCCCCTACTTTCTTTACAGAATTAGGATTAAGAAAAGAGATAACTAGAAGACTACCTTTAGAACAAGGTATAGCTATTTTAAGTACATAGTAATGCTATTTAGACTTACTAACACACCTACATAATTCTAAGCCTATATAAACAAAGCATTAGTAGAGTTAGTAAATATAATATATATTATCTACTTAGATAATATTCTAATCTTCTTAAATATAGAAGAAGAATATATTAGATATATTAAGAAAGTCCTAATAAGATTGCGTAAGGTAAAGCTATTTATAAAGCTTTTTAAGTGTAAATAGTATACACAGTATATAGAGGTTCTTAGATATATAGTATCTCTACAAGAGGTTAGTATTAACATAGAACAGGTTAAAACAATCTAGAACTAGCTAGTACTATCTACTGTGTGTAATATCTGTGTGTTTATAGGTTTTATAAACTATTATAAGAGGTTTATTATAGAGTTTAGCTATATTATACTACTCTTAACTATATTAATAAAAAGGTTACTAGAGTAAGCCTAGAGCAGGCTAGCTATAAAGAGAGAAGAAGGTTAATGCCTAGATTTACTAAAAGAGGTAAAAGAGGCAGTAAGGTACTTAAAAGACGCGTTTTTAGGAGTGCCTATACTTACTTACTTTAAGAAGAAGAGACTAACAAGACTAGAGGTTAATACCTTAGGTAGAGTAATCTTAGGTATCTTAAGCTAGAATAGCCTAGAATTAGATAACAAGGACTAATAGAGACTAGTTAACTTCTACTTACATAAACTTATCTAAGTAGAGTATAACTACAACACTTATAACTAAGAATTGCTAGCTATAGTGCACAGTATAAAGCACTAGTAGTATTACCTCTTAGAAATCTATTTTAAGATCCTTATAGACTATATAAACCTAAAGTAGTTTATAAAGACTAAGGTACTAAACTACTAATAGGTTAGGTTGTACTTAGTACTAAGTTAGTATAACTTTATCCTAAACTACAGACTAGAGAGTATAAATCTAGTAGATAGGCTATTAGAAAGGCTAGATTATATAGTAGAGGCATAAAAACTATCTTAAAAGTATAATAAAGCTCTTATATAACTACTAAAGAATCTACTCTTAAAGAAGGAAGATTGTACTACTTAGGTATTAGCAGAATAAATAAGAGCTGCTAAATATAAGAATATATTACCTAAGACAAAGATAGTCTTAAAGAAATTCTAGAAAGATAATAGACATGCTCTTAAGGAATTTTAGACTATATAGGAAGAAACTAGTATAGAACTAGATATAGAAAGTTAGTTAGATAAATCTAGTCCTAAGGCAGGTTAGAAAGACCTAGAATAAGGTATATTAGCTTAGTTAAGCATAAAACACCTTACTATGTCTAAAGAAAAGGCAATAGCGCTATAAGAGTGCTATAACAACCTACTTATAGAATATTTTAGTATAAGAAGAATACTTAAAAAGCTCTAGCGCTAATATAGGTAGAAGAATATAAGAGAAGATGTTAGCTAGTACTGCTAGGAACATATACTCTGTAAGAGATTAACTCTAGTATAACATAGTCTATATAGATTACTTACACCTTTGCTACTACTAGATGGGCTGTAGAAAGAAGTAATAATAGATTTTATTATAGAGTTGCCTCTAAGCAAGCTTGCTAGAGTAGTTTATAATATAATACTTATAATTATATACTAATTAACAAAGATAGCATACTATATTCTAGTAAGAGAGATTTAAGATAGAGTTAACTTTATAAAGGCCTAGATAAGAGAAGTAATTTAACTCTATAGAGTTCTAAAACATATTATCTTAAATAGCGGTCCTCTAATAAATGCAGGTTACTAGAGAACCTTCTAATACTACCTAAACTCTAGAAGAGTATTATTATCTGCTTATTATCTACAAACTAATAGACAGATAGAAAGATAGAATTAAACTCTAGAGCAGTACCTAAGGTGTTACTGCTCCTTAGAGCAGGATAATTAGGTAATATAGATCTTAGTTACAGAGTTTGCGTATAATAATAGCCTCTATACTACTATAAAGACTACCCTATTCTAAGTAAACTACAGAATAGCTTCTAGAAGGGCAGATTAGCCTAGTATACCTCTTAGGCAGAGAGAATTGCCTCTAGAGTTGCAGGTTATAACTAAGGTACTTATATTACAAAGAGAATATAAAAAGAAGATACTTACAGTAAATATATACTAGAACGTATATTAGAACAAGAGTAGGCTACTAATACCTTTTAGTATAAGAGACTAAGTAATAGTCTTAAACTACTATATAAAGTCTATAAGGCTAAAACAGAAACTAAATTAGAAGTATATTAGACTAGAGCGTATATTAGCCTAGATTAGGCTAATATTGTTTAAAGTAGACCTAACCAGCCTAAAGAGTGTTTATCTAGTATTCTATATATCCCTCTTAGAACCTTTTAATTCTAAATAGATAATTCTATACCTAGATTACTAGATTATAGACATACTCTACACTTTTAGTAATAATATATAGGATATAGAAAGAATTATTAAAAGAAGCTAAGATAATAAAGGATAATAGCTATACTATATAAAGTAGGCTAGATATAGCAATAAAGAGAATATATAAGAGCCTAGAGTAAATATTTTCTTTAACACCCTTAAAGAGTTCTAGAGTAGAAAGAGGATCTTCTTAAAGAGATAATAAACCTTACAGACTATTAAAAGGCAGCTAGAATAACCTTCTAAAAAGAAGAGGGATAGTTAGGCCTAGCAGCTAAAAAATTAGAAATCTCTAAGTTAGATAAGAAGAAATCTAAAGTTACCTTTACTATTTTTCCTATAAGGTTTTAGGTATTTAATAGCACTTAGATCTAACAGAGAACAGACTATACTAGAATAGCCTATAATAGTCTAATATAGTTAAGAATATAGAAGAAGAGGTTATTATATATTATTAAAAGCTGTAGAGGTAGTAGGTATCTTAAAGTACTCTAGGTGCAGTATTATAGCCTAGAATACTATAAAATAACTAAGAATACTATAGAATTATCTACTATGTCTACTAGCAAATTATAAAGAACTAGCCTAAGTAAGAAGTATGTTATGCTCCTTCTTCTTAACCCTAATACACTTAGTTAGCTAACTCTTAGCAGAACTAGTAGCAGTATCTCTCTTAGCCTCTAAAGACAAAATCCTAACAACTAGGTTAGTAGTATAACTGTTTAACTCTCTTAATTTAGTGTTAATAATAGTGCTCCTAGCCTATTATATGTTAGAATACGCTATAATAGCTAAGAATAGCTAAAAAGAGAGTAAACTTACCTTCTTAGTAGGGGTTAAGGCCTTAGCAGTAATCTTAGTATCTAACTTACACCTCTAACTCTTAACCTTAGCCTAGATAGACACCTTATTATACTTATAACTAATAGGCTAGATATTAGTAATTAGATTAGCAGTAGAAAGAATAGTACTAGAATAAAAGTACAACTTTTTAGCGCAAGAGCTATACTTACTAGAAATAGTTAGTTATGTGCTAAAATAGCTTAGAATAACCTATAATAGAACAGAAAGACCTATACTGTAATCTTCTTAGCTAGAGAGTAATAGATCTTAGCAAAGTAGGTAATATTAAGTTCCTTCTTATCCTTAGTGTGTTCTTTAAGGTTATAGTTCTTAAGGTAGTAGTAGATAGCTATAAGGTACTTATAATACTTCTTAGATATTTATAAAGTGTTAGTATACGCTAAAATAGCTTAAAATAGCTAAATATACTGCAAAACAGTCTAAGTTAGTAAGGAAGTACTTCTAGCACCTTATGGTTTAAATACTGTTTCTATTCTTAAGCTTAAAAAGCTAAGACTAGTAGATCTACTAATTTTTATTAGTAATTAGAGAGAAATAGCAGCTAACTATACTAGCTATATAACACTCTAAAGTGCTAAACTAGGTAATATAACAGATGTAGACATAAGCAGATATAAGATTATAGTTAGCTATATTATTAGATATAGGCATAAAGTCTATAATAGATAAGAAGAGTAAAGCTAAGGCCTATGCAGGTAGATATAGTCTACTATAGCCTAGAACAGCATAGAATAGGCTGCTATACACTATTTAGCACTAAAAGAGCTTAGAAAGACTCTTTTCTACCTAAAGGCACCTATCTTAGCTAATATGCGCTAGAATAGTGTATAATACCCTAGAGAGAGAATAAATAAAAAAAAGAGTAACAAGTTAATTTTTAGAGAAACTTACTAAAGAAGGTAGTAGGATATAGGAGTAATAGACTAAATTAATAAAGAAGAGCCTTATATATAGTACTCTACTAACAGCTAGAGTAGCTATACTCTTACTATAAGAATTAGTAGTAAAAGTAAAAGAAAACAAAAAGAGACGCGTGCCTAAGTAAAGGTAGAATTTTAAGCCTCTAGTTAGTTAGCATAGGATATACTACAACAGACTATGTTAGACTATAACATCCCCTACTAGGGCCTATTAGCCTAATATTTAGTTAATTAGGATAATTAACCTAAGAAGAGGGATATTGTTAGCCTAATAGCTAACGCCTTAGAGGGTTGTTACAGAGTAACCTGTCTTAGGTTAAGCCTAGTACAAATAGTCCCTTATACTAGATTAATGCCTAGCATTAAACAGTCTATAGTTAACTATATATCTCTATTCTTAATTATATTATTATTACTTATGTTGTTACCTTATCTCTTAGTGTACCTTGCCTTAGGGCCTAACAACTACCTGTGTTAGCATTTACAGTGCAGTAAACTGTAAAACTAAACGTAGCTAGAGAAGAAGTAGTAAAATATTCCTCCTTCTTTGTTAACTCTTTTTCTAGATATGTAAGCGTGTAAAATGCATAGAAGCGTTCTGTGTTGTAGTGTAGCTGCTCTCTACACTGCTTAGCTAGTAGTGTAATTTGCACCTTGTTGCTAAAGAGTAGTATATAGGGCCTATGAACTTGCTTTTATAGTGTTTTTATACCTGCCTGAATTACGTCTTTGGTTGCAGCTCTAGCTCCTCTTGCTGTTTTGCGATTTTGACGGTTGTTCTGTTGCCGGTTGTTGGGTGGGTTTTATGGCGAGTTCATTCTGCGTTACGTCGAGCGTATGCGTTGTGTATTCTGGTTGTATATAGGTCCAGGTGACTCGGGCTCTAATATACTCAGCTCTCTCAACCCCGAGTAGTTGGTTGTTAGATCAACACACTTTAGTGCTTTTCTTTTGTTCTAATGGTTTTGCTGTGGCTCTAACCTCTATGTGGAGCTCGGGGCGTAGCAAATGGCGCCTGGGTTAGGCGTGTGCTGCAATTTCAAAACAAATGCTGATGAGTTACGGATGATGTCGCTGGCGATGTGATTTGGCCTGAATTGGCTGCTAGTGGATAAGGTAGATACAAGGGCCTTATTTTTACTGCTAAACAATCGGATAGTCGTATTAGTTCCTATTGCGAGCTAATCACTGTCGTAAGACTTGACTCAAATAATATTATTGTGCAATAGCTTGAATATAAACCAGATGAGCTAAAATACTACCAAAATGCAACATCCACACTCTTCAAATGTACAAAATCTGCATTACCCTTGCTGAACCGTGCGATTGTTTCCATAGTATTCCGTAGCCCTATGAGACACCCTCACAAAGCCTCGCGAGACTCGT
This sequence comes from Ascochyta lentis, assembly GCA_004011705.1. Taxonomy (NCBI): domain Eukaryota; kingdom Fungi; phylum Ascomycota; class Dothideomycetes; order Pleosporales; family Didymellaceae; genus Ascochyta; species Ascochyta lentis. The sequence continues at coordinate 1,444,660 of RZGK01000015.1, read as the reverse complement.
GGGACTTTCCCCCGCCATGCACTCATACGGCTACCCCTCTCACTCTCTGTATCTTTATCTAAGGTGATACCCTTAGATTCTCACTCTTATACCATTGAAGACATGCAACTAATGCGATAGCAATAGGCAGAAAGTCATAGATGTAGAAAGGCGCTTCGTGATCTTGAAAAGGTCCGTTCTATTGTTGTCAACTCTGCAAAACGATCCTCCAATGAAGTGTTCAGACTTACGGGGCCGCTTGCAAACTCGGCAAAGCGCAATAGACTGCGTAAGATGATCAAACCACACGCAACATACACAGCCAGCAAGTCTCTCCACGTAGACGTCGCGAGCTGCGTCAAGTTTGGAGCCGGCAACTTGACAACAACTCTGCGATGCCATAGGACAACGATTGCCGTAAAGACAACGACATTGACGATGTGTATAGCTATTCCAGCCAACAGAATCCCCTTTCCTGCGTTGGACCGTTCTCGAGCTGCTGTCATCGCACCAGCTGAAATTGTCAACTGGCCCACGACATCCACTCCGCTCAGAATCTTGAGCAGCAGGGAGGGTTTGAATGGTGCGTTTTGCGGTGCGACGGTTGTTGAGATCTTGTAGTAGATATAATACATGACCGAGGTTGCCATCACGGGGCTGAAGAGAAGCAGAAGTGGACTTAATGGGAAAAGCCCGCCGGTGGGTTTGTCCTTGCTTCCGGGGATGCGAAGGACGTAGCCTAGGAACTCATCTGTTGAGAGGGAGAGTTAGCTAGATTTTGAGGAGAGGTGGGTGGTCACGGTGCTTACTGAATGATGCCATGGAGAGCACGATGAGAATTTTGATGCGTGTTGTTTTGAATGTTGTTACGAACTGGTGGATGTGTAGGGCGGTTATTGCTCCAAAAGTAATAGCTGCGATGACCACTCCGGCGATGGAGGGCTTGTAGTTGAAGAAGTAGTTCTCTCTTGATGTTGTTTCCGCCATTGGAACGTTGGTTAGACTGGAAAGAGAAGGGCGCAACTAATCTGAAAGAGCAAGGAGCAGAACAATAGATTGTTCCAAGGTGAAGATTCAGTTGATAGTCTAGTAAAGCAGTTGGTATACCATAGGAGTAGAGTATATATAGGCAGGATCGAATGAAGCATCATCTGAAGCTTTGTCTTCTCTGAAGGACGCGTCGCACGGCTTAATTCGGAGACTCTCAAGTGTGCTCGGCTTTCCTGGCAGCTACACGCCCCAATGTATGAGTGCAAGTACGAGCAAGTACCTGGTTTCCTGTCTTGCACGCGGTGGGTCATGAGCTGCTGGAAACAGCATGTAAGACCCGCATATACCGTATAGACGGATATTGCCATATGGCCTTTCGCACCTGCAACTTTAGCATCGCCAAACGAGAGTGATATCGAGGCTCAGCCACGCAAAATGACGAAACTTATCAGTTGCTGCAGATATGTGCTGTAAACGAAGTATGCCTTGCCGGAGTCTGGGGGAAATGCGTTGACGTCGATTGCCCGTTCTCGGGAGCGGCCGATTGGTCTGAGATCAATTTGCCACCTATACGACGAAGTGGTCTGAGCGTCCCGCTATAACATCGTATCTCGCACCTCTTCGTTTGATGAAAGTTCTCAAGACGTTTTTCGACGGCGCAACCCTAGTCATGCGGAGATGCTTGATCTTAATATCAGAGAAATTTAGTGGACAGCTAGCTTCACCATGGGGCTCTTTCATCAGCCTCACTATGCCGAATATCTTTAGTCATTGCGAAACAGCGTATAGACCGTGTTGAATTTCCACTAAAACTGTCATGCTACGTATAAAAGCAGGACTCTTGATTTGTTGCATCAGAGAAGACCACCATCTGCAACACGTTTCGTGAAAGCATCCTTATGGACTTCTTAAACGTCGATGGCTTGAGCCATACCCTGAAAAGCGTCATCATCGCTTCCCTTATTTTGTCGGCATGTTTTGTACTCTCCAAGCTTAGAGACCGCTCCCAACTGGCCAAGTTGCCGGTATTGAGAAGCTCAAGTAGCAGCGAGCAGCACCGCTTGGCATACATGCAGTCCGCTCTGAAGATGTACAGTGACGGATACAAGCAGGTAAGTATTCTTGAAGGCTTCTTTTGATTCTGAACAGTTTAGCTCACATTCTCAGTTCAAAAACTGTGCATATTGGATTGCCTCAGAAGATGGTATTGATTGGCCCTGCCCATGATTTTCTCAATACTCCGACTAATCGAATCCAGGACATGAGAACGTAGTCATCCCCCCGAGTCTCATGCCCGAAGTGCGAAATCTTCCGGACTCAGTACTCAATCTACCTGAGGCTGTTAACAAGGTAAACTCATGTGACGGGTTGCTGGTCCTGCATTACTGAACATGCCGTAGATGATGGAATCAAAGTATACTAAATACTCAAGCGAAGCGGCCCTGATGGTCCACTCAGTTAAGGCTGACCTGACCCCTGCTCTATGTAAGTCATCGTCTCTGGCTCATAGATGTAAAGCTAAAAAGTACAGCGCGACTGAATTATTTAATCCTTGAGACTTGCGACCAAGCTCTGACGGAGCAGATGCCCCCATGTTCAGACTGGACAGCCGTACACATATACTCCAAGCTATCCATCATGGTCGCTAAGATCTCAGGCCGCCTGTTTGTCGGGCCCGACTTGTGCAATCAGCCAGACTATCTGGAGTGTAGCGTTGCCTATACCTTCGACCTCATCGCCGCTCAGCACGCCATCAAGCAGCTTCGCCCCATTCTGAAACCATTCCTTGCCTCGAGACTTCCAGAAGTCAAACTTTTGCGCGAGAGAGAACGCAAAATAAAAGAAGTCCTTGCGCCAGAGGTAAGGAGAAGGTGCGAGGCGGAGAAAAAGGACGCCAATTACCAAAAGCCCGATGACCTTCTTCAGTGGCTGCTCAATCGAAGCAGTGGTGATACTAGCGAAGACAAGGTCGGCCACATAGTCAAGTTGCAACTCGCTGTCATCTTTGCGGCTATACACACGACAACTATGACAGTAACCCACATGTAAGCTCTCCTGCCAAATTCTGACACACGCACTCACAGCACGACAGACTGTACAGTCTCGCCGTAACCCCGGAATATGTTGCTCCTCTTCGCGAGGAGATCCGTGAAGTACTGGCAGCGAACAATAATACTATCACAACTCAGGCCTTGCAGCAGATGATCAAGGTGGACTCATACATGAAAGAAGTTTTTCGGTTGCACCCACCTGGTGCCAGTAAGTATAACAGCTATGCTTCACAAAAGCTTACAAAACTGATGAAGCACAGCGTCCTTCACCCGGCTTGTCTTGAAGGGATTCACACTCTCCAATGGACAATACATACCCCCTGGTGTCACCGTCGAAGTCTCAGCGTACCCGATCTACCAAGACAGCGAAATCTTCCCAGACAGTGAGAAATTCGACGGTCTGAGGTTCTATAAACTCCGCCAAAATGGCACCGCAGTAGATCAGGCTCGAAACCAGTTTGTGACTACAAACGAACATAACCTTGCGTTTGGCTATGGTCGACACGCCTGCCCTGGGAGATTTTTCGCCGCGAACGAGATCAAGATGTTGCTGGTGAGGCTCATTCTCAACTACGACATCAAGAATGCGGATGGCATGGTGGACAGATATCCGAACATGTACATGGGCAGATCAATCGCGCCAGACGCCACCAAGCTCTTGATGTTTAGGAAGGTTTCTATTTGAAAGGAGCAGACGGTTCTTGGTGTAGTGAATTTTGCTACTGAACGGTAGGAAAACAGGGCATTGCATATGCAGCCATCTTGACCGTCATAGCTACATTTCATATCTCATACTGTCTGAGTTGGGACCTTAGTTATTGAGGTTCATCATTTTTGGACTTGTAACATTTTTGAAGACCAAATACATGCACAGCCCTACATTGGCGATCTTTTCCCCGATCTTCAAGTTATCAGCGTGGTCTTCATCTGCACCGCTTATGATTTCTCCACTCCTGGACCGCATAAGGAAAGAAAGAACATCCTAACGGACATACTTCTTTTGAGCTATATAGGTGGTAGAAATAAGTAAGGCTTGTTGTTCATGAAGAAGACGATGAGAACCAAGAGCACGTAAACTCTGTCGAAGTTTCGTTGATGAGGAAGTGAGTCTGCATAACGAGAATCCAGATGCTTACTGATTGCTATGCTAGGTCGCGCGTCCAATTTATTCAACGAGTTCGAAGACTGTAATCATGGACCAGAACCGCTCGCGGGATGCCTGCCATTTGATGTAGATAGGTACCGAACAAGAGCTCGAAAATGGTTGCATCACCGAGTGTGCATAGCGACAGAAGATGTAGTCCGTGGGAATATTATCTTCAGCCGTGTCTAGTAAGTTGGAAGCAGAAGAGAGCAGATAGCGTGACTAGTGTCAGTGAGATAGTGTCGCTTGGAGTTCTTGCGACCTGCAGCAACAGCGAGCATTTGCAAGTTACCTTAGAAGTAACGAGAAACACAGAGAAATTGCATTTAAAGAGCAGACAGATTTAGTGCTATTAAAGTGCAACAAATTTAGGAACGTAAGCACTGCCAAAACTGCAATCATCCTCTCGATTCTTGTAACGGACGGCAACAACGTGGTCGTGCAAACCGACATCAAAGTATACGCTTCCTAGCCTTAACTTTGCAAGGACCAATTGCAAGTCACGGAGTACGGTAGCGTTGTTTACTTTGTGGGGCGCCGGACGACTCGGCATCGTTTCAGGTCGCGTACACACGCTTTACTCATTGGTCAGATAACCACTGCATTCACCGGCAGAGCACCCGGCCGATCCTTGCCAAGGTTCGCGAAGAGCCGCACGGTTTTGTCCGATTTGCTCAGCCTCTTTTATTGCGAGTCTTCACACTCTGTACAATCCTGAAACCTCTTGTTTCAAAACTCTAGCGACGTCTTTCAAGCGGCGGTACCACGATAAGTCCGAAGATAGGTTGCACTCAACACGTTCTGACAGCCATTTCTCGGCTGTGCTGGGCCAACATCCTAGTACTGCTACTGGGCACTTCAACAGGCATTCGTTATTTGTTACATTTCCTTGGCACATACCCTGTCGAGGCGAGGGTCTGTCGTCCAGCTTTCAACTTGTTTTCCTCCCTTTCATCTCATCAAGACCCTTTCACAGATCTCTTTAGCGCGTACAGTGTCTTCAGGAAGCGCCATGCCAAACCGGGTACGAAGAGTGCATACAAAGTCCAGATTCGGATGTCAGCAGTGCAAGAAGAGACGCATAAAGGTGGTCACCCCCCGAGAGCTAGCTGTCGTTCTGTGTGATGTCACAGCAACCGCAATCTTCGTAGTACCCAATCGCGCCCTTTCGACTACTCTGCTCTGTGATCGTCGATCCGGCTTATTGCACTTCGAATTTGAGAAGTCAACTGACGCAGAGAGCAGTGCGACTTAAAGCAACCTTCTTGCGGAAGCTGTACCAAGAAAGATGATGCCTGTAGTTTCCTCTTACTGGTATCTGCAGCACAACTCACGGTTACGTCATCTACCTCCACAGTCAGTCCACTCGGAGCGCAATATGCATCATCGATCGGATGTTTCCATGCTGGAGACAGCAGCCATCTCAACGCTGCAGTTGCGTGTCGCCACGACATTGACTGCCCGGATGAGCAGATCTCTGCACTTTTCGATAATACCCGTACTAGCCGCTGCAATCCAGAATCGAGTTCGAGTTTGACATACCAGCCGCCTAGGGCCTTTATCCCGCCATGTCTCAATATTCAAGAACCCTGGAAAGACGCTCGAAGTGCACTCCCTCCCTCGTTGCAAGACCTACTTCATCACTGGGGTAACTCGACCAGTCTCACAATAGAAAACGACGATCTAGGAACCACTGTCTGGCAGTCCATCATTCCTCGAATCGCTGCAGAACATGACTTTTTAGTACATTGTGTACTCTCGATCTCATCGCTACACATGGGGCATCTCTCTGCAGCTAGAAATCAGCCCAAGCAGATGCGTTATTGGAATGCTGTAGCAGCCTCACGGATGAACCGTGCCCTTTCAGGTTATCGTCCTGGGATAGAAAGGGTAACCTCGCAAAATGCGGCTGCGCTGTTTGCAAGCTCCGGATTAACAGCCGTGTACCTGTTCCGCACTTCGGTCATGGATTTCATCGAATCAGAAGCTGGCACCCCTTCTTGCGGCGCTCGTGCGAACGAAGTTGCCGGTAGAATGATGTCTTCTGTCATCAAGACGATGTGGGGACTACGAGGACCATTGGAGGTTCTTATGGGAGGTTGGAGCTGGTTAGTCAACGGCGAGATGTTGCCAGTTGCATCGAGGAAATGGTGGCCGAAGATGCGGAAGCCAGCAAGTCCTCTTGCCCGCGATGAAGATGAAAGATTACGTCGCATTGAGAACTTGTGGATGCGAACAGACCGACAGTACGATCCACACTCGAACTATTTGGGCCAGGCCTTGGACCTCCTTCGCGATACATATGCCCTCGTCTCACAGCTTCTTGAGATGGAAACTTCACAAGGTCCTCATAAAACTGGCGTTTTGGTCGATCGTGCAGCTATCTTTTCTTGGGTCACACTTATCCCTCGGGAATACATTCAGCTTGTTGAGGCTCAAGACCGCGATGCTCTGGTCATTCTGGCGCACTACGCCGTCTTGCTTACGCGGACGAATACGGTTTGGTGGCTTGAAGGCCTTGGTTCAAACTTTGTCACAGCCATAGCGATTGCGTTGGGTCCAGAACACCGAAGGTTGATCGAATGGCCGGTGCGCGTTACAGGTGTAAATCTACCGTTCAATGCTTCGTCAAGTAGAAGCACCGCTCTTGGGATCTAGCAATCATAGAACTAAACACTCTTTCACTACCTTACAATTAATAGTGACGGACGAATGCCGCCAGCCATGGACTAACAGTTTCCCACATCTAATTTACACTCGCAACTACACCCAGCCTGCTCTAGTTCATCGAGTGAAGCTACAAAGCAACAGGTTGCTACTGCGATTGATAGCAATCAAGTCGCATCACCAGAACGATTAGACTCGTCAGCTGGGTTTTCGAATCAATGAGCTAATCCACATTTTCACCCGACAAATGAGCTGGCTAGACTTGCTAAGGGCCTTGAGTCCTCAGTAGCAATCAAATACTTAATGGGTTAAGCTCTTCACGGTCAAGTCTCCACAAGGTGCTTAACCCTTGCTTAGCCTTCAGGTATATACGCTAGGTGAGTGTCCTTGTACTCCTCCCAGGCAGACGCAGTTATGGCAGCGCATTACCCAAACTTGACACTAAAGCTGGTACGTGCAAATTGAATCTAGATTTATTCTATGGTCCTCTACTGTTGACACTCTTGACGGCCGACAAGCAACTGGTATACACCCACGTTCCTAAACAAGGGAGTGCTGGTTCGCTAGAGATTTTTGGCAAACGAATGCCAGTTGTCTAGAGGTGCATCTTTCTCAATCAGCATCCACAGCTCCTCAATCTGCTCCACCGTCTCAGCCTTCAAGGGGCCTGCATCAAGCGCTGAAAGTGTCTGCTCCAGCTGCGCAGGCCGGCTTGCTCCAATAATGATTGCATCACCAGCTCCTGCATCAAGCTTGGAATTGAATACTGCCCAGCGGTAAGCCATGTTGATGCTCGAGTCGCCTGCTTGCTCCGCAATCCTCCTCCACTGCCTTAAGGCTTCAATCGTCGTAGGTTTATTGTACATGGTGTTGTACATCTGGCCACTTATTGTCGATGTGTCAAACCTTCCGGCCGCTTTCTTATTCTCCAAGTCGTCTGGGTGCTTGGCGAAGAAACCGCCAGCAATTGGTGAGTAGGCATAGAATGCCATGCTCAGCTCGCGCAGGACAGGGAAGAGATCTCGTTCAATAGTACGAGCAAAGGCGTTGTAGTTGCCCTGATATACAGAAGGGACAACTCCGCTCTTTGATTGGGCATAGGCGTGTATCTTTCGTACGTCATCCGGCAGAAAGTTGGAAAGACCGAAGCGCTCGAACTTGCCCTGGCGATGTAGCTCCTGAATGGCATCCACTGTTTCTTCGATGGGCGTGTCTTTGTCGGGAGCGTGGAGGTAATAGATGTCCAACTTTTCTGTCCCGAGTAATGAGAGGGACGTCTGGATCCCATTCCTAAGAGACGTGCCACTTAGCGCCTTTGGAACAAACGATGGAGATTTGGTGTCGATAGTGAAAGACTGGGCGACTTTCATTTCTCCGAGACGCTTCTCGCTGTCTCCATAGACGCGGGCAGTGTCGATGTTTCTGATACCCCTTTTTTCGAGAATGTCCAGCATGGTCTGCAAGTCCTCCTTTGAGAAAGACTCGACCTGGTGGGATCCGAAAACGTAAGTTGGATGAGACATCTTGTGTGAAATGCTGAAAAATGGTAGGTACTGGTAGAGATAGAATGGTAGTGATGCTGTATTCTACATGGAGGTAGTGACTTATATAAGTAGTTGTAGACTGACCGTGGTTCTGTCTTAGGAATCTTTGGTGTGATTCTGCGAACGATGTTGACCAATATTTGCACCATAGTTACTAATGACTCTTTTTGCACCTTTACGCTCATACAGAAGTATCTTGCAATAAAACGTTTGTAATGCACTATTTTGAGAAATAAGAAGTTCATCGTAGCGTCCACTGATTTCGTCCGGTTCGAATTTGCCAAGGCACGCTACGGTACCGGTGCCGTGTCCATGCACTCAATCTCCCTGCCTACCTATACTTCAGAAGGTTTAGCCTTTCCATTTTATTCAAGCTAATTACACTAACTTTAGAAAACAAACACGCTTAGAGAACAATTGTGCGTTATCGGAGCTGAGAAGACTCAAATTAGACTATTCAGAATGAGAAAAGTGATTAAGTTCTTTGTCTGAGAGACACCATTTAGAGAAGCAATTTGAATACAAAAAAATAGGCCAAGTAAGAAGGTTACCTACTCTATACAGGGTACTCCCAACTGAGTTTGGGAGGATCAATAAAGCGCGGACAACAATGCTAATCACCCAATCTACATGTATTCATGAAGACAATTCGTTAAGATTCAACATTTGTTTTACTAAAATCTAATGGGAAGTGGAACTTGCATATATACAGTTTCTCAACACTGCGTTTATCAAGGTAACACTCTTCTCCTATTAGCCTGGAGCACCCTAACTTACAAGCTATAATCAGGGAAACGTAGACGCTATTCGCTTCACTAGCAACCAACGCTCTTGACCATCGAACTCAACCATGATCAGTTCATCTTTGTAAACACCGGAGCTCGTGTGGGTCGCTCCGCCACCGGCTCCTGCAGCGACTGTTGTAACGTACGTGGTCACCATTGCCGAGTCGTCGACGTTGATGAACTGAGTTGTGAGGGAATGTTGCGTTGAAATGTCTTTCAAAATGCCTTCTAAAGACTTCTGGAACGAGCGAAAGCTGGTGTGTTCACCGATCGGAGCTGGGTAAGTCGACGCGGCATCGCTGGTGAAGAGTGTCTCGAGGGATCTCCAATCTTTCTGGTTGATTGCAATCGCCACCTGCGCGATCGTGTTCCGGATGAGTTCTTGTGAGGTTGACATGTCGTTCTATGGTGTTACTGTTCTGTTATTTGAGACCTTTACTATATTTTGATGTCTACTTATATCATTGTTGCGAACGATCTACCATTACTGCGGACGAATTCATTTTCGTCCGTTCGGTTCGCAAATTTGGCAGACAAACCAGCCGTACGCGCTAAGGTGGTAAAGCACGAATCTTCCGTTCTCATTTCAGCTTGTCTGTGACGTCTGAAGAGTTCGTCAAAGTTGGAGGCAAGAATTGAAAACGCTCGGCACTGTACCCAGTAGCAGCAGTTGGGACCACGCCCGTATCACAGCTTAAACTGTTAAGTTTTTTCTAGCAAAGTGGATCTCGCGAAAATAGTTAAGCCACATTGATTGTGCTTGGAAAGATTGTACAAAGATTGCAGATTGTCTCGACCCTAAATACGCCGAGACAAGGTACATTCGTCTTGAGACGATAACTTCTAGCCACTGGGATATTAAAAAAACCATAGTAGCGGATCGATTCAAATGATTTGTCAGCTATAAAAGGGTCGTTGATCAAACCGGAGCGGTCCCAACGAAACAAGACCTTGATGATTGATCTTCTCCTAAAGTATGGAGATGAGAGAGGCGGCTCTGCATATCGTGCTCGATTAAAAGATAGCGAGACTTCAATACTGGCCCCTGTTTAAGAGTTGACTATAGGACAGCGTACATTAAGCTGCCAAATTGACTGTTCTTACTACCAGAGAAGCTACCGCTTGCAGTGGTACCAATTTTCTAAGCGCAATGTCATTGCAAACGTGAAATTAGAGAGAACTAAAATGAAAATACATTATCGCCAGTCGTGAGACACGGCTTCTAGATGTCGGAATTTGGGGTGGTGGTGTTCTCAGGGCACCCAGCTAAAACTAACGACCACGCTCTGATGTTCTGGATGTACTCGAAATTTGGTACAGCATGAAAGTTGATTGAAAGAGGGTTAAGCGCCAAAATTCTTTAGTGCTTTATCTATTCACCTCCATCCACCGCCGACCACCACACCCTCTCCACCAACACCCATGATACGCTGAACTAAACCACCGGTCTTCACCATGCTGTCCGAAGCGAACTACAAAACCAAGACTGCTAAGAGGTACGCTGATCTCCACTTAATGTGAATCATTCGCTTTCACTGTCGCGTACATGTTCTGATTTATTCAGTACCGTTCAAAACCAAACCGACTCGCCGCTTCTCCGCCTCTCAGCCGAACTGCGCAATAATATCTACACCCTTGTCTGCGACACCATCATCGTCACTGCAAAGGCTGGGTCGCGTACAGTCCACGCCACTGGAAGCGGAGCCTCTCTACAACTTGTTTGCCGACAGATTTGTGGGGAATCGTCACACTGTATCGAAACACCCACAACTCTCCGCACGGTAGGATACGCGGGCCACAGCACCTACAGTCGGCTGATTGGGAACAAAAGATGTGCTGTTCTGCTTATGATTGAGATTTATGACTGGTCGTACTTTGTACTCAGGTGCGCAGTAGAACAGGTGCATTATTGGGCCCGGGCTGGACTAGATTGGAACGACCAAGGGCTGGTTTTGGACATGTTTCCTAGTGTGCAGCGCCTGATTATATTTGGAGGTCTCACCATTGATCAGGATAAGCGGATGGCAATACCGGAACTGTTGAGGACCATGTTTGGCAAGTCAGAGCTAGAGGTACTATTCCGTTGAGACGACGATGAAAATCTTCTGTAATACTTGAACACGAACCCTAGGCGTGGCGAAAGCTTTAATATATCAGTATTTTACTCGGCAGCTCTCCCACGTCTTATCTCTAGGCATGTGTGGACCAATTATTCCAACAAAACATAAAACTTCGCCACTTGTGATCAATTCAGAATGATGTTGTCTGCACGAATAGCCAACGTGATAAGCCCGTACCTAATAACCCCTTGATTTGGAGCTTCACATTCTCTTTCAAGCCTGCTATGGGGTTTTAAGTGAGAGACTTCTAACTAAGACAGAAGACCAGGTGTTGTCTGTAGATGTGCCTCCGCTAGCTGTAGCTTTGAAGGGCCGATTTCACGCTTTACTCGAGTGGGTGGACGGTGAGTGAAGTTGAAATTACGCTAGTGCACTAGGGTTGTTTCCTGAGTCCATTTTCATCGATTTCCACTCTACTTCATCTCACCGCTGACCCACATCAACCTGCATCCCCGCCCTGACAACATGTCTGCAAAACCTGATTCATTACCTACTGTAGAGCCGCCTACAACATATATGTTTGACCTCGAAGCGATGTGAGAACTGTGAACTTTACAACATTGGTCGCTTTCGCTGACCTGAACCAGCACGCTCAAGAACCAGCGTGAGTCGCCACTACTACGCCTTCCTGCAGAGCTACGCAACGAGGTCTATGCGATCTTTTCTGGAGAATCTACTGTCGAGTGGGAAAGAAGGCCAAACCGTCAATGGGTCGTCAAGGGTATCAAGCCGCTTCGTTTGACGTGCCGCCAAATTAGCGATGAAACGCGCATCTTCACCACCCCGCCTAAGACTCTCAATTTAAGGAAACTGATATCTGGACACGAGTTGTACTCTCTTGTTACAAGGCACAGGTGTACCTCTGTTGTTACAATCGAATTCGAGACGAACATACATATGCTGGTATTCGTGTTCAGTGACCCCAGATGGATTTGCAGTGCCTCTGTGGTAAAGAAGTTCGTTCGCGAAACGTTCTCCGGCGTTCTTAGAGTGGTGATCTGGCATGTAGTGGAAATCAAAGAACATCGGTTGCTCATGGCGAGCTGTCTGAGGAAACTACTGGGTAAGCCAGAGTTGGAGGTACATTTTCGTTGACGCCATGAAGTTGATGGTAGAGCTATAGGTAGAGACGGCGAATATCGGACTTGAGGCTGCAGCTCAAGCGTGCCCTCATTGTCACATCTTTTCACGTTATCCCACACTTCTATGTGCTCCCATAATTCCAGTGGAGGTATTGTAGTGCGAATATGAATATGCCTCTCCAAAGTCACGAGAGAGCCCAACTTGAATCTGACTGCTAGTTACTTGGCGTTAAGATCTATCTGGAGCCTTTTGCAGAGTTTTCTTGTGTTTTGCATATGAGAATATGTTGCTCTCGCCAGTATTGGTGCCCGGCGATATAGATGCACCCACCCCAGACTTGTACCAGCTTTGCAATGCTACAATCTAAGTACGTTATTAACAAGCAAGAGATTTTAATTAGTTAGCTGTAGGTAATTAATAGTAAATTAACAGGTTAAGTAACAGCACGCAGGGCAAAACGTAACAACTACTCAAAATTAGCTAATTATTTAGCTGCCTGCATTTGTAGTCTGTATTACTAAAGTTAATGTCCTAAATTAGAGTGGGTGTGTACATATCTCCGTGCATTATAAAGTTGCTCAGATTCGTATGCAGAATAGGAGTTTGGTTCATTCTACCAATTTAATTCACTTTCATTGATCAGACAATATCGTCGCTATTTGGGTAAGTGCTCATCACCGAACCGTGATCAATAATCATGTTGCAGCTTACTCAACGTAAAATCCGGTAGCAGACGGTCGGTTCGTAGAAAAACCGAGCATTCTCTCGCCGTCTGCTGCTCCCTTTGTCGCCCACATAACGCGACTTGTCGGCCAGGAACGAACACTACCTTCCCAAAAGAATAGCGTATGTCTAACGTGTCGAATACAGTCAAAAAGCTCGACTCGTAGCTCGACCTTGACAATATGCAAGTATGAACTTTTCGAAGTGCTCAATGATTATCTGACGATCACAGTACCATCCAGAGCCAACTCCAGTCGCCGCTACTGCGCCTCCCTACCAAATTAAGATGCATGTTCTACGAACGTCTCTTCGCCTCTTCCCACATCGACACTACCACTTTACCAGGCTCGCGGTCGATAATCCAACTCTTCCATCATGGTGCCAATGCTTTAGTTGCCTGCCGTGAGCTACGCTATGAAGCATCTAGGTAAACATGGTGCTTCACGCATCTTGAGATCCACCAGTTGGTCTACCCCTCAGATATATCAACGCTGATCGAGTGCAAAACCCGCACAAGGCTGCTATCACTGCGCATACCCCAAGGAATGGTCTTGATCGCCATTCAAGCAGGGACAGATCTTGGAGGTGCGTACTGGAATGAATTTGTTCCTATCATAGGACTTTAAAGTCTGAGGTGCGTAGAGTTGCGCCAGGACGGATTTCTTGGTGGTCTCTACAGTGAGTCTTGTATCAAGCAGAGCTTACGAGAGTACCGTATTCAGCCTGAGCTTGAAGTGAGGTTTGAGGGATAATGTGGCAATGCAAGATTTCCGTGTGCCACTAGCTGCTCATGTGTGAGGTGGCTGCACGAGCAGATGTTGCAGGGCAGCTGTGAGACACTTTCACACTGCAAGTTATAAGAGTTCATGTAGCTCGTTGTTTCGGCTCATGTACTACGAACATATGGAGCGTTCTGTACTTGCCTTACAAGTGAGTCGAGCAAACCAAAATATCGCCTAGCTTGCACTACAAGGTATATCAGTTTGGTGTTTTCCTTCTTAGCTCTAAGCTTGCTTTGCGGACTTGTTTATTCATACTTTACCTTTAACCCTGCGTTTTGGGTACACCATCGGTTGTGCTCTCCGGAAAAGGCTTTACCTCACTCTATCCAAGTCTTATCTCACTCTATCACGACATGCCACAAGGATGGATGGTATTCAGAACCAGAGCTGCGCGGAGACGTCTTTCAGAGTCTGGCAGGAACATGATGTAAGCACCCAATCTCAAACAAAACACAACACACTGATCATCCATGCATAGTGCAGAAGAGAACCAGAAGAACTCGCCTCTCCTTCGCCTGCCAGCAGAGATCCGCAACATAATCTACGCCTACGCCCTCAGCACAGCCACGGTGAGACATAGGCGACGAGGACTCAGTGTCTACCACGACAACTCCATGCTGCTCACATGCCGCCAAATACGCTACGAAGCGCGCCGCGAGTCACGCAGAGCTAGATCCACCTACACATCTCTCGTCATCAACGGTTTAATCCACTTTGAGACCTTGGTCATGACCATCACGAAGGAGAGATGCGCTCAGATAGAGAGTGTCGGCTTGAGCAAGCGTCTGGCAATTGTGCTTTCTGCTAGCGGTAGACCTGTGTACGCTGAGGCTTGGGGGTTCGCATATGCGAGGGAGTTCACTGCTTTGGGGTATGTTGTTGTGGACGGTGGCGAGCCTGATGAGCTGAGGAAAGAGAAGATTGAGAAAGGGTTGCGAACTTGTTTTGGAAATGTTAAACTCAAGATTCTCTTTCGATAGAAAGCTTTCAAAGAAACGACAGCGTCGATGGAAGCAAATGGAAGTCCCTGATTTCGATTTATGCTCCAGATCAGAAATTTGGCGACTATTCTTTTAGCCGTTTTTCTCTTTTGAATTACTAAAAAATCACAGCTGCTTCTTCACTCACTGTCAACTTATCTGGTAACGCTTTGATAGAGCTTCCTTCTTCTCCTCATGTCGATATTCCGATAGATCCTTTGATCCACACCCATATCCGCCCCTTTTAAGGAACGAATATCTTCTAGACAACCGCATCCATGCACTCCACCCTCACGTACACCAGGGAGCTAGACAAGCCCCATCATCGCATAGATATCACTGGGCGATTATTTGCAACAGCCACAGCAACGAGTAAAGTGATTCCAACAATCAAATGCAGAATCTTGTTTACACACCTTACCCGCGCTTCTCTCGCCTACACGCGCTCCATCCCTTCCCTGCACTTCTCCCAATTCGCAACTCCCCACAACTTTCCACAGCAAACGAGATACAACATAGCAACAAAAGAGAAAACAGACTCCCCATGCCCTCTAGTCAAACCGACGGACGGCAACATGATGTAAGTGCCGCTCACAGCTGGATGAACGAGGCACTGACTGAAATACGCAGCACCCCAAAACGCTTCCCCTCTCCCACTTAAGACCCGCGACCCCATCTAAACCGCCACTTTCCACCGCCTCTGCTAACTCCAGCGCAAAGCAGCAGGTAAGTTTCCACTGCGTTGTTATTGAGGAGGGATGGGCTGGTTATGCTGTTGCTGGACATTGGAACCTACCTTTTAAACATACACACACACACACACACACACACACACACACACACACACACACACACACACACACACACACACAGCTCTTACAGTTTCTAACTACATAGACATAGTGCTATTATCTACAGATTTTATCTAGATAAGACATGCACTACACTATAACTCTAATTCTAGATTACGTTGTAAGTATAGCTTAATTAATTAATTAGTTACTATAGTTAAGAAGTAGTAAGTCTAATTTAAAAATATCTTATACTAGAACTTAAGGTAAATTAAGTATAATACTAGACTAAATATAACTCTAGACTAAGTAGTAGGTAGAGTTTAGATGTTTAAGGAGTTTAAATTTTAGTGTTAATAGTTAGTAAGCTAAAGAACACTGCTGTTTATGTAGTCTAGTATGTTTATAGGAGGTTATCGCGATGTGATACTAGTGATAATAGTAATAATAGTAATAATAATAATAATAATAATGATAATAATAATGATGATGTATAGATTAGACAAGGCTAAGGAATTCTAAACACCGTGCTTAAACGCTGGATGAAAGTTGATGGAAATGTTGATATGCTATACCACACCATACCATACCATGCAATGCAACAACACACCACGCAATGCAACACAACGCCAACGCCAACGCTAAAATCTATATAAATATCTACATTTCTACACTCCCCTTCCCTTCCTACCACCCTTTCCTCATCTCATCTCATCTCACCAATCTCACCATCACACCCCCCCATCACCTCCCCAACAACCCAGAAAACCAGCCCGCAAGCTGCTTACCCCTTACACTGGGCGTAAAGCTGAGCACGCTCTCCGCATCCGCGCTTCTATACCGCGACGGCTCGGGAGTGTGCGGCGAGTGGCTTGGGGCGGTGTTGCCCCTTGCGCGGCGCGTGGGGTTGCGGGATGACGGTGTTTCGTGGCGCGGGCGCAGGCTCAGGGAGGCTGAATTGTGGGTGTGGCGGCTGAGGGTGGAGGTGGAGGAGTCGATGCTGGGGGGTGTGGGTGTGCGGTGTTCTGTTGGTGGGGGGAGTGTGCGCGGGGTGTCGGGGGATGCGACGACGCGGATGGTGGTGTTGAAGGGGTGGTGGGTTGGACTGGGTGATGGGCGGGTTGCGAACATGTGCATGGGGAGCGGGAGGCCGGATTGCACCCATGGACGGACGGTGTAGCGCAGCTGGGGTGTGTCTGACGACGGCAGATTAGCACACGGGGGTCAGGATGGCTGAGGATAGATCGTGGCAGTCTCAGGAAGGATTGGCACCTTCAGGCGACGGTGCCCGTTCCTCCTTCGCCTCTTCTGCTGGTGCGTCTTCTGCTGCAGGTTCTTCAGGCTTCTCCTCGGTCCCGTTCTCCTGCGCTGCAGCCTCGGCGGCGGCGGCTTCCATCCTGGCTTGTCGCTCGCGTTCCATCTTCTCCGACTTCTTCCTGATGCGCTCGGCTTCGCGCTCCATGTGCTCCTTGCGAGCACGTTCTTCCCGCATCAAGCGAATGCGTTCAACCTCTTCGACTCCGCCGCTCTTCTTGAGCTTGCCTTCCTGGACAAAGTCGCCGAGCTCGCGCTTGAATTCGTCGTCTCGCCTGGTTTCGAGATCGCGCTGTCGAGCCTTCTCTGCGCGCTCGATGGCTTCCAGCCTGCTCTCGTGGTTCGGTTGGAGCGCCTTGACTTCGCCTAGCACTCCGTCTCTGGCCTGTCGGGGGTCCACAGCCTTATCTAGAGCCACCGCGTTGAGAGCCTTCTGTCCGCTGGCAGTGCGGACGCCCTTGCCTTGGTCCTTCTCGTTCTGCAGGTTCTGCTGCTTGGTCGCCTGCTCGACGAGCTCGAAAGTCTGGGTGGCCTTTTCGAGATCGTCTTGCAGATCAGCCGCGAGCTCTTCTTGCATGGTGAGTAGGTCCCTCTCTTCGCACACGGTCTGCAGCTCTTGCTCCCAGATCTTCGTCCACAGAGGCTTCTCCTTGGCCAAGAAGTCCTGCAGCTTCTTGAGCTCAGCGGTCGCCTTGGATAGGTCCTTGGCGGTGACTTCGAGCTGGCGGGGTAGAGGCCGCACACCCCGCAGGACAACGTCCTTGCGGAGGTCTTCCACAAGGTCTTGGAGATCGTCAACGCGGTTGACAATCTTCTCGGAGTCATCCTGCAGGTTCTTCTTCCCGGTGTTGATGTATGCGCGGCCAGTGTCTCCATCGAGTGTAGGCAACGCAGCTTTGATGGCAGTCGACTTGACAGCACTTGCTTTGGTGCGCACGGCTGACATGCTGGCTTGGATGTCTGAAACGAAGGAAGAGTAGGTCTGCCTGACAACAGCCAGATCACGGCGCAGGGATTGAACCTCGTTCAGTTGGGCGGCCGACGTCAGTGATCCTTCAGGCGGCGTGCCCGTCTGCAGCGGTCGCGACGGTAGCAGTGTCGAGTTGCGCGCTGACGAGGGCGGTGCTGCTGCCATGCCGGCGAGCTCGCGTGCTGTCTGTTGTTGTCGCTCGGCGACGCGATCAATGGCGGATTGCTGGTCGACCACGACGGTCTTGATGCTCTCGACGAGTTTGCTCAGGCCGCCGAACTTGTCGTCGATGTGGTTTTTAACCTCGTCGAGCTGCTCGACATTCAGCACAAGGACGGAGCGCTCCTTGATGTCGTTTAGGTCCTCTAGCTCGTAACGCACACCAGACACTGGGTCCTGGATGTGAATCTCGGGAAGTTCGCCGTTTCGGTGGGTGTCCCACGCGAACTTCTCGATGAAGGCGAGCTGCAGTCGCCCCGGTGAAAGCTCGGATCCGTCGGCGAAGACGTACTTTTTGATTTTGCTCTTGTACTGCAGGAACAAGGTCAGTTCTTTGCCTGGTTGGGGCGACTGCTCGGGCACGAATTGCTGCGGTTGCGGAGAGGGCGACTTGGCCGCTCTGCGCGAGTTGCTCCTTGCTGGGACATTGGCAGCTGGTGTTGGCTGCTTCTCGGACTCGCCAGCCATGTCGATTGGGTCGCCCAGCGGACCACTCGTGGCTCCCAGCGAGGGGTGGTCGGGCTCCGGGAACTGGGGTTGCGCCAGCATTTCCTCTGGCGTTGCCTGCATGGGGCTGAGCGCTGGGCCAGGCTCTTGGGACGGGGGGAACACGGGCGCTGCGCCTTGAGACGTCTCCTCTGATATGCGCCTCGAGACATGGTTCGCCTTGTCCACGCTGGTATCGACTACGGGCCGCTGCTGGTTGGACCGCTGGCGATTGTGCATCACAGACCCTCTCGTCCGCACAGCATTCATCGACTCGCGCACGTCTCGCCCTCGGTTGGGTATGGGTGAGTTTTGGACGGGGGGGAGCGGTATGCCATTGGTGCCGAGGTGCTTCTGTATCTGGTAGGCTGAGAATCGGCGCGAGGCCCTCCTCTCCAGCTCGCCACCCCTCTGCAGGGCAGCGAGAGCGTCTTCCTCCTTGGGCGGCGGTGGGGGCGGTGGGAAGTCGGTGGCGTAGTGTGAGCGTGGGGGGTCCGGTGTGTGCGGCATGGCATCGTCGGGGGGATAGGGGGCGATGACGGGCATGTGCTGTGCGGTGTTGCTCGACATGGACGAGTCGGTGGACAGTTGGCTCGCGCCCGTGTTGCGGTTCGTGCGTGGATTCGAGGGCAGTGTCTCGTACTTGGTGGGCGACACGCGGCCGGCGACCGACGAGGAGCGCGGGGGAGGTCGGGGTTGGCGGCATGGTCGTCGGTGCGGGGGGGCAGGCGGGTGCTCGAGGTGCGCGTCTGTTGCTGAGGCTCGTCTGGGTCGGCGGCGCTGTTGATGCTGCCCTGGCGCGGACTGCCGCCGTTCAGGGAGCCGTCTCGCGCGGTGCGCTGGCGCAGGCGCTGCTGCTTCTTCTTCAGGCCGTGCAGCAGGTTGATGATGATGTCGCGGATGCGGGGGAGGAAGTTGTCGAGGCTCGCCTGCGAGGCTTCCTGGCTGAGCGTCTCCTCGAGGATGCCACGCAGCAGCTCGGGGACGTTGCCCAGGTCGTTTGTGTCGACTCCGATGGCGTTGAAGGCGCGCGAGGCGATGTTGAACTCGTAGCCGAGGCGCACGTAGACGTCCGAGACCTCGCTCTCGGTGGCGGTCCCGCGCGACCACAGGGTCAGCGTCTCTGCGCGGCGTTGGGTTAGCGGGTGGTGGTGGGCTGCAGCGCATGCTGCGTACTACGAGGGCGGAGACGCACCGAGGAGCTGCTTGGTGGCGACGAGCAGGTGGGTGACGGACTTTTCTATCTGCGAGAGCTGCTGCTGGGGCTTCATCGTGTTAGTATGGGCTGGTAGGGCATCCACGGTGGGGGGCGGTGTGCGTCGGCGCGGTGTGGTGTCGTGTGTTGGATGGGCTCACATTCTTGGGCGCACGTCGCGACGACCCCTGCGAGGAGCGCACCGACGAGGCTTCGTCCGACATGGCGGGCGTCGTGCAGGCGGTGCTGCGCGGGTGTGATGGGATCGGTCCGAGCGAGCGGGCGCGTCGTCTGCTCTCTCGGCGTGGTGGTGAGGGAGGTGTTGCGTCGTTGCAAGCGTCACGTGACTGCTGCCAGCGACGTTGCATTCATCAGTCAGTCAGTCACAGCGAGGAGGCAGATTACCAAGTCAATCAATCAGAACCAACAATTAAAATCAACAATTAAAATCAGCTTGAAACCAGCTCAGGACCAGCAAGTCACAGTCGATGCAGACAAAATAACCACCAAATCCCAAGCTCGTCGAGCAACCAGAGTAAACAACCAAACACTCGTCAGGGGCCATGATGACCTCTAGCGGCGTGCAGTAGACGACCACCAACCAACGACTGACGACTGACGACTGACGACTGACGACTGACGACTGACGACTGACGACTGACGACTGACGACTGACGACTGACGACTGACGACTGACGACGGCTTGACCCGTGCATGGCTGCGGATTCTTAGATTCTTAATTAATTCTTGGATTCTTGTGATTCGCCGGGAATAGCACGCTACTGTGCAGCAGCTGTCGAAGCCATGGCGTTCACGCTACCACACGAGCTAGCTGCAGTTCCCTCACAGTGTCTGTCTGCAGTCTGTCTGTAGTATGTACTGTATTGTAGTCTGTACTGCAGTCCATACTAAGTATATTCTGAGTATGTACAGTAGTCTGTCTGCAGTAGGTAGCCTTTATTGCAGTTCGCAGGCTGCAGTGAATATCGTACTGTAGGTGGTGCATCGTGTCTCGTCTCGTCTCGTCTCGTCTCGTCATGGCACGTACGTTGACTTTGCAGAGTGAGGCGTCGATCCACGACGTTGCAGTGCATCTTCCCTCTTGATTCCCGTTTGGCGTTGTGGTGAGGTGGCACAGCATAGTCGCGGGCACACAGGCCCCAGTGCTTCATCCAGTACATGTGCACATCAGTGCATCCATTCATCAGTCCAGTGCATCCATTCATCAGTCCAGTGCATCCATTCATCAGTCCAGTGCATCAATACTCAGTCCAGTGCATCAGCATCAGTGCATCAGTGCATCAGTGCATCTGAGACGCCCGCTTCCCACTGCGCCTGGCTTAGCTCCCGCCCGCTCTCCGTTTCAAACGGGGCGATCCACTTGGCATCGCCGCCAGCCCTCACGACAGCCAGCATCTGGCAACTTTCCCACAGCCTCTCTCCATCTGGTGCTCGCTGCTCTGCTCTGCTGCTCTGCTCTGCTGCTCTGCTCTGCTGCTCTGCTGCTCTGCTGCCCCCTCCCCGCCCCGCCGGCTCTCTCAGTGGACCTCTCTCCTGCTCGTCGTCCCCCGCGCGTGCCCTCGTGAGCGTCCAACGCGTCCCACCTTGTTGCTGCTGCTGCTGCTGCTGCTGCGTTCCCCGCTACCAGCCCAGCCCAGGCCAGCACACTACCCGTCTGCCGTCGTGTCGGTCCACGGAGCTTGCCCGCCCTCTTCCTCGTCTGTCCCTCGGTGCCCATGCCCATGCCCACCGCCGCCTCGCCCGCCCACAGCGCTTCCAATGCTCTGAACCCGCCTGCCGCCACCCCCGGCCACCGATCGAACATGACCCCGTCCGCCAAAGGCATTGACGCACAGCGCAAGCCCGGAAGCCCCATTGACGCCGTCCAGAGGTAAGCTCCTCCACCCGTGCCCTGCCCTGTAGCTGTAGCGTGCACACCACCGCCGCCCTCACCACACTCCACCTGGCTGCAGCGTGCACACCACCGCCGCCCTCACTACGCTGCCGCCCTCACCACACCTCCACCTGACTGCAGCAAGAGCGTGTCTGCTTGGCAAGCGGCCACAAGCAGACACTCCCACAATGCACTCTTGCCAGGCCACGTCCACGACACCGCCTCCATCCCAATTCGAGCCAATGCCTCTCCCACCGCAATCCATGCTGACCCACCGCCTCGCTCAGGAAATCCCCAGCTCCCAAGGCCTGGTCGCACGGATCAGCCAACCCCATCACCCACCGATCCTCCCCCTCGACCCCTTCCAACGGCCTCGCAACCACCCCCAAGCCCGCCAACACCCTCTCCGCCGAGACAGCCACCCCAATGAGGCACCTCAGCGACCGCATGATGTACCTGCTGGCCAACTTGACTGTTAGTAGACGCAGTCGACCACACTCGCACGCACCAGCGCTAACTTCGCCGCAAGGGCCTGCCGGGAACCATCACGCTCAAGAACGGCGCAAAGTACTCGGGCGTGCTCTCAGGCACCTCGCTCGATCCCAGCGAGCTGCGCTACGTCTTCAAGATGGTCAAGCAGCTGCAGCCCGCCGACAACGCCCAGCCCAATGGCCAGCCCGCCGACGAGTACGCTGGACAGGGCGACTCGTACGTCATGTCCTTTGACATGAGCGACGTCGCCGACTTCAATGTCAACAACGTCGTCCTCGACAAAACACAAGCCAAGGCCCAGAACGGGGCTGCCGCTTTTCGCACCGACGCCGACATCTCTGGCAACCTGGCCCTGCGCGAGCGCAATCTCCAGAAGTGGGAGCCTTCGGAGCACGACACGAGCCTCGAACTTGGATCGGGCGGCTTGGGCGGATGGGACCAGTTTGCTACCAACGACCGCATCACCGGGGTCAAGAGCAACTACGACGAGAACATGTACACCACCGCCATCGACCGCAGCAACCCTCAGTATGCCCAGAGGGCTGCGCGTGCCGAAAGACTCGCCCGCGAAATCGAGTCCAGCACAGCCACAAACGCCCACATTCGCGAAGAGCGTGGCGGCCACCATGCGCAAGACGACCAGGGGCTCGACGAGGAAGACAAGTACGTTGAATAATTCGGAAACAGGCTTAGCGTGCTAACGTGTATGCAGGTACAGTGGTGTTCGTAGGGACTTCTCGCCCCTCTCGAGTGGACAAGCGAACCGGTACACGCCCCCCGCACGACGCGCACCAAGCGCCCAAGCCTCTGTTCAAGGTGCGCCCGTCGACCCTGCCATCTTGTCCTCCACAATCGCACGTCCAGACTCAGCAGCCGCAAAGGCAGCGCAACGTACTGCCAGCCCTGCCACAGAGAAGCCAGCCGCCCCTGCGCCTGCGCCGTCAGCACCTACCACACTGCCTTCACAGTCTGAAGCGCCAAAAGAAGCCACCCAAACGGAGACCAAACCAGCCGCGCCGGTCTCAGAGCCACCGCAGAAGCCCAGCAGCGCGGCCAAGCCAACGATCGCAGCCATTCCTCCGCGCAAGTCTGCACGGCCACACGACGCCACAACCAACGTCGAGCACGACCTGCTGGACTCGTTCAAGGCCTTCTCCGCCGCCGAGAAATTACGCATGTCTGAGCGACAGAGAACGATTGCGCGGGAGAACAAGGCGGTGAAACTCAACGATCTGAAGAAGTTTGCTCTGAACTTCAAACTCAGCACACCGGTTCCCACCGATCTGGTTCCCATTCTCGCCAAGGACGAGACAAAGCAAGCTGCGATTGTGGAGAAAGCTCTTAAGCAGGCACAGGAGACCAAAGCCTCGCCACCCAAGGCCTCCACCACTGTCTCAGACCCGAAAGCAGCTGCGCGAGCTGCTACTGCCAAGGTCGACGCCGCAAGCACATCTCCCAGCGAACGACAGCAAGCGCAACGTCCTCGCCCCGGGCAGTCTGCCTATCAGTCAGCCAGCATGAGGGAGCGTTCGCACCAAGCTCCGGCTCAGATCCCTGCCCGCAACCAAGGCTTGCTTAGCACGCGCCTGCAGATAAACCACCAGCAACACAAGCAACAGGGTGCTCCCCCCTACAACGGTGTGCCTCAACCCATACCCGCACAAGACATGCGCGCTCCATCCGGCCCTTCGCAGGCGTCTAGCGGGGCCCCGACACCTACCTCTGGCGCTTCTTCAAGGTTCAACGTCCGCGCTCATGAATTCAGGCCCAACCCTGCCGCAAACACCTTCCAGCCCGGTGGCAACACCAGCGCCACCTCCAGCCCCAGACCCGATTCTGCAACCAGGCAGGAGACTCGCAGGACGCCTGCCATCACGAGCTTCTTCGCCGGAAGCCGTCCGACGGTAAAGGCTATCGACGGGAAGCACGCCTTCAGTCCTTTGGAGCGTCTGTCCAAGGTGGCTTCGGACGCTGACAAGAAGTACAACGCCGGTATCCCATTTTCGCACCGCACCCCGCCAACGTGGGATTTCCCAGAGTCCAACCGCGACAAGGGCTACAAGGAGCTTTTCGAGCATGCGCCGCCTCCCCAAATGGCAGCCCCTCACAACGGCATGGCAAACGGTCCTCTGCCTCACCAGCACCAGCTGCCGCCGCACCTTCAGGGCCCTCAGGGCATGCAGCAAGGACACACGCCTCAACACACGCCGCGTGGTCCTCAGGTGCAGCCACACCATGGCCAAGGTCCACCCCACTTCGAGGCGCCGCACATGCAGTTCTCGCACTCGACTTCATCCGTCCAGCCGTCGCCTCGCCAGATGCCGCCCTATGCCTACGGTGCGCAGCCTCAGCCTATGCCCGGTTACCCACAGCAGACGCAGATGCCTCAGTACGGCATGAGCCCGGGCGTTCAGCATGTCGCGCTTCGCGGCCCTCAAGGAGGCCAGTTCGTTAACGGCCCTGGACCTCAGATGGGCGGACACATGATGCAGCAGCAGCCTTCGAACGGGCCCTTCATGGGCATGCCCGGTCAGCCTCCGATGCAGATGTACGCGCAGGCTCCTGGATACCCTCAGTATCCCGGCCACATGCCTCCTGGTGCCAATGGTTTCCCCAGCCCCAGGCCTGGAGCGCCCATGATGAGCCACCAAGGGTCGCAGCAGGGACATCAGCAGCCTCCGGTCATGTACATGCAACCTGGTGCGCAGGGTCCTCAAATGTACCAGATGCCGCCAGCCCAAAGTAAGTCCGCAGGGAGATGGATTGTTACACAATTAACACAGCACAGTGACGCCCATGCGCGGTCCTTACCCGCAGCAACACCAACCTCAATACGGCTCGTC
The DNA here is from genome assembly GCA_004011705.1 of Ascochyta lentis. Taxonomy (NCBI): domain Eukaryota; kingdom Fungi; phylum Ascomycota; class Dothideomycetes; order Pleosporales; family Didymellaceae; genus Ascochyta; species Ascochyta lentis. The sequence continues at coordinate 1,419,608 of RZGK01000015.1, read as the reverse complement.
CCCGCATCAGCAACACCAGTTCCCCCACCAGGCCCACCGCGGTACACCCAGCGCGAGTTACGCCCAGCCGATGATGCACCAGCATTCACAGCACCAACACCAGGCGCCCCCAACCGGCCCAGCCAGCCACGCGACGGAAAACACGGATGAGCCGAAATGAGAAAGCTGCAGACCCATTTCGTGACTCCAACAGGATGACGGCCAAGCGCGTCGTTGCCAAAGGGATCGGCCACCTCCCGGGCCTGTGAAGGAAGGGCAAGCATTAGCGAATGGCGTTAGTTGGGCGGGCATGGCTGGCGTCGAAAAGTGACGGTCAAGGATGTGTGAAGATAGGATACAGGCTGCTGAGCTTGGTCTGCGCTCGCAGTCCAGCCGGGAAGTACGTTTGCAAGCAACGCCTCGGCGATGTTAGGAGGGTAGGCTGGTAGGTGTCGTGGAGGATAACGATGCAGATGATAGCTAGCCGGGTGCTCTTGCATACGTAGAGGTGCTTGTCAATTTCCACTAGCTTTGGATACTCCTGCCCTGTGTGTACTGAAGAGGTATGCATGCGTGTCGTGTGATGGGTGCACGCTCTCGAAAAGACCCCGGTCGTGATCACCAGGTACCGGCATGTGGCACGCGCTAACACGGTCCACGTTCCGAGCTGGTCCCTGACCCCAGACTTTCCAGACTTTCCAGACGTAGCAGTGCGGCCCGTCTCCCTAACGTCCGCGCGTCACCGCCGACGTCGTACAAGTATAACCCGAGCCCGGCTGCACCACGCTGCATGATCAGACACGCTGGCTTCGACTGAAGCTTTTCCACTGCGGAGCATGACTGACACCGCCGCTGAGCCTCTCATCAACGACCGCGACGACCGCGACGAGCGAGATGCTCGGTACAGTGAGGAAGCCGAGGATGTGCACGTAGATGAGAGTGCACTGGTGTCGCCGGGGGTGTTCATCTGGACGCTGACGCTGTGCGCGGGTGTATCTGGGTTGTTGTTTGGCTATGAGTGCGTCTCTTCATCCCACGCCGTTCCATCCCTCTGTACTAACACGACGCAGCACCGGCGTCATATCGTCTACTCTCGTCTCCATCAACTCGGACCTCTCCTCCCGCCCCCTCACAACACTAGACAAGAGCCTCATCACCAGCGCCACGTCCTTCTTCGCACTGCTCGCCAGCCCGCTGACGGGCCTCCTTGCCGATGCCGCCGGTCGCAAACCCGTCATCCTCGCCGCCGACCTGCTGTTCGTGCTCGGCGCCCTGTGGCAGGCGTACACAACCTCCGTGTGGGGCATGATCGCCGGGCGCTCCGTCGTCGGCGCTGCGGTGGGGAGTGCGAGTTTCGTCGTGCCGCTGTACATTAGTGAATTGAGCCCGAGTCCGTTCCGCGGACGGCTGGTGACGGTGCTCAGTCTGTTCATCACAGGCGGGCAGGTCGTTGCGTATGTCATCGGCTGGGCGTTTTCAGAAAAGGCTGGCGGGTGGAGGTGGATGGTCGGTCTAGGCGCTATGCCGGCGATTGCGCAGTTTGGAATGCTCTTCTTCATGCCGGAGACGCCGAGATTTCTTGTCAAGAGAGGGAAGAAGGCGCAGGCTAGGCGTGTGTTGAGCCGCGTCTATGGCAGCGCCACGGGGATGGAGAAACTGGTCAACGCGGTGCTGAGAAGCGTCGAGAGGGAGATACTCGAGGAAGAGCAAACGACGCCCTCGGCCGTCAAGCACGACAACGCATGGACCGCGAAACTCACCAACATCAGCGAAACCTTCACCCAGCTCGTCTCGGTGGGTGCAAACCGCCGCGCCCTCATCATCGCATGCATGCTACAAGCCGCGCAGCAGCTCTGCGGCTTCAACAGCCTCATGTACTTCAGCGCCACCATCTTCCAGCTCGTCGGCTTCCACTCGCCCACACTGACCTCTCTCTCCATCGCCGTGACCAACTTCGCCTTCACCCTCGTAGCATTCTGGTGCATCGACCGCCTAGGCCGACGACGAATCCTCCTCCTCTCCATCCCACTCATGGCGCTCGGCCTCGCCACAATCGCAACAGCGTTCTCATTCCTAGACCTCCCCCACCAAGCCACCACCCCATCGACTCCCACCCCACGCGCAGACACCCCCACTCCCCCTGGCCCCCCACCATCCTCGCAGCAACCCTCCTCTACGTCTCCGCCTACGCCACAGGCCTCGGCTGCGTCCCCTGGCAACAATCCGAACTCTTCCCGCTGCGCGTCCGCGCCCTCGGCTCCGCGCTCGCCACCACCACAAACTGGGCGTCCAACACCGTCGTCGGGCTGTCGTTCCTCCCGCTCATGGAGGCCGCGTCGCCGAGTGTCGCGTTTGCGGCGTACGCGCTTGTTTGTGGTGGTGCGTGGGTGGCGGTTTGGGGCGTGTATCCTGAGACGGCGGGGTTGGGGTTGGAGGATGTGGGGGGGCTGTTGGCGGGCGGGTTTGGTGTTCAGGAGAGTGTTAGGCGGTTTAGGGAGAGGGGGGGAGGAGGTGGGTAGGTTAAGAACCTAATTTAGGTTTTAGGGTGTTAGAAAGTGTATCCTAAGACAGCAGCGTTAGGATTAGAAGAGGTACAGGAGCTATTAGCAGTTACTTTCAGCGTTACAGAGAGTATTTAGCAATTTAACAAGAAGAAAAGAAAAAAGTAAACTAAAATTCTAGATTCTAATACTTTATTACCTTGCTATTCTACTACTTATAGAATTTGCGTCTACTTATTACAAGTAGTATACGCTTATATTAGCTGTAGGCGTTTAGTATAAGCAGAACTAGAGTAGAAGAGATTCTAGTGTTATAGAGTATTAAACAATTTAAGAAGAGAAGAAGAGAAGAAGAGAGTAGAGTCTAAACGTTAGAAAGAAGAGGTTTAGTATAGTTAGTAGTGTGCTGTTTACTACTTATATAGGTTTTGTTTTTTAAGTATAGAAGTAAGGCGCTTTTAAGTAGATAGGTAGAGAGTAGAGTAGGTAGATTAGATTAGTTAGAGTAGATTTAGTAGGTAGAATAGTAGAGTAGAACTAGAATAGAAGATATTAAAAGTTTACTAGTAGTAAATTCTAGTATGTAAAAGAGAGAGTATAACAACTGTTAAGGGTTAAAGTAGCCTTCTAACAAGTATGCATTTGTTCTATACTATAGAAGCAGAAAGATAAGAAAGAAAGACAGATTGCCTCTTCTTATACAAGATATAGTAAGATGCTAAGCTATACTCTATAATTACGTGCGTAAGTTTAGTGCGTAGTCTTGTACACTTAGGGCTTAGCCTATTACAATACCCCTTTCCTTTACTTTAACGCGTTTGCTTGTACGTAAAACTTAGAGCAGTAACATAACAGCAAAACAGTTGCCTAGAGCCTACTATTCTTAAAATAAGGCACAGCGTCTAAATTAGGTAATCCAGATTTTACTGTAGGGCCGTAATCTTGTTGTATGCGTGCTTCTTTACTTGCACTTATACAGCACTAGCTAATTACAGTCTGTTTGCGTACAGCTTTAGCACTAACAGCAGTCCTAAATAGTTGTGTTGCCTTGTCTTATAACTTAACTCGCGATTGCTCTCCTATATAGTAACTGTTAGTCTGTTAACTTTACCTTAAGACCTCTGTAGCCTTAGCAGGGGTATATAGGTCTAAGTCTCCTATATAAACTGTACAGACCCCTCTCTAGAGGCTCTTCTCTTTCTATACCTTACACTTAACTTGTTAATTGTTCTACAGGTTTTATACGCTTTTCTAGAAGTCTTTCTCTTTAGCAATCTTCTACTCCTGTATGTTATTATATCTGCTCCTGCTCGCAGTATATAGGGTCCTAGTAGCTAGCTAGGTAGTAGCCTTAACTATCTTTAAGGTTCTACTAGTAGCTCTGTAAACAGCACTTACTCTACTACCTTTAACTACCTTATTAATATTGCTTACTAGCTTATTACTTATATAACTGCTAGAAGCATTATCCTAGCTAATATTAACATTCCTTAAGGTCCTGCTAACTTTAACTAGTACTACACTGTATAGTATATTATAGACAAGGCTATTGCTAACAAGATCTGCTAGATTCTTGCGTTTACTCCTGTACAGTGCTCTTCTTTTTATAGTCTTTTCCTTTGCTAACACTCTATACAGATTAATATCTGTTATATTACTAACTACTTCCTCTGTCCTTGCAACTAGTCCCTATACAACGCTGTTTTTAGTACTAGTGTCTGCAATTACTCCCCTATTGTTGCTTATACAACTGTTTACGCTTGCTAGCTGCTTACCTAGCACCTCTCCTACCTTAAGGCTTTTGTTATTTACTCCTGTAGTGCTGTTAACCTTACTAGTTGTACTAACAACTACGCTGCTGCTGTTTAAGGTAAGAAGATATTTATAGCTTTCCTTAGCTGCATATCTATTAGTAGAGAGTAGAATAGGGCTTGCTCTAACTGTGTGTAGAGTAATAGTAGTGCTTAATACTGCTTTACTAACCCTTGTATAGGTAGTTCCTCTAAGTCTACTAACAGTACTTCTAGTGCCTTTAGTTATTCTAGCAGACAGGCTGTTGCTGCTCTAGTAGAGGAGGGACACTTTAGCAATGCTAAGTAGGCTCTTAGTAGTGTGTAAGGTCCTTCTGTACAGTTACTGTTCGCAATATAGGTAAGGTTCTTCCTCTAGTTTCTAGCTAGTCTTCCTGTAGGTAGCTGTATATCTCTTATACAAGCTATCTAACTTCTATAGGCTTTAGTGTTAATAATATTAGCTCTTAGCTCCTAAGTTAGAGCTTTATAGCCTGCCTACTTAACTTAATATTATAGTTGATTATTCCGTACGCGTTTATTAACAATGCCTTTAACAAGGTATTCTAGGTGTTCTTCTTAGTCTTTATCTTGTATAACAACTACTCTTAGTGCTTAATTATTGTGTTGTAAGGGCAGCAGATTAGTTGCAGTAGGTTGTAGTAAGTTAACATAGTAGGACTTAGTCTGCTATAGGACATTAAGTTTAACCTAGTAGGGGTCTTATACACAGGCTACTTAGAACTTCCTATTTTTCTAATCTAGCTTTTTACTAGGTCTGTTAGTCTAAACATTCTTTAGGTTTAGCTAGACCTAGTCTCTAACTTAGTATTTAGGCGCTAGTTGTCTTATACAGTTAGCCTAAGCTTCCTGTTGTTATTAGGCGTATATTATTACTAAGATTGCCTAGTCTGCTACTTAGCGTAAGGTCTGTCTAATTGTTTTAGCCTACTTTTTTAGATCTGTTGTATAATCTATTAGGTTGCCTTTAGCTAGGTTATCTAGCAGGTCTAGAGGGAACAGAGTGTTCTTAAACCTGTGTTAAAGGAAGAAGGGTAAGACTCTAGTTATTAAGCTTGTACAGGTGTTAAGCATTAGTTCTAGTATTAGAGTAAGTGTAGCCTAGTTGTCTTGCGCTTAGTTTGCGTATATACGTGCTACTACTTTAATATTGCTATTAGCTCTCTTAGTAAGTCTATCTGTTTATAGGTAGAATACAGTAGAAAGGTTCTGTTATACGCCTAGAAGTTTGCACACTCTTCTCTAGAGTTTACTAACAAACTAAGTACCTCTGTCTAATGTAATTAATCTTAGGAGTCTGTGTAGCCGGTATACTTCTTGTACAAATGCCTAGGCAACATTGTCTGCCTTAATCTTCTCTAGAGGGACTAAGATTATACTCTTACTTAGTTAGTCTTTTATAACTATAAGGTTTACACAGCCTAAGGAGAGTAGAAGACCTGTAATAAAGTTAACAGTAAGGTCTTGCTACGTACGGCTTAGCACTAGTAATAGTTGCAGGTAGCTATGTTTTCTATCTCTCTAAGGGGTACTTTGTTAGCAGATGTTACAATTCTATACAAAACAGCAGTTATCTTCGCTTATCCCTAGCTAGTACTACATTCTTGTAATTATGCAGTATATCTCTTCTCTTCTAGGGTGTCCTGTCTAGACAGTAAGGTGTGCTTGCTGTATAATCCCTGTACAGATTAGCTTGCTATTAGGTACCTATGTCCGGTTTCTCTATTAAAGCTTGTTATTGCCTGTTACTATACAGTCGCCTAGAGAGACTGTAAGCTTCTTTGTAATAGTGTTAAGAGACCTTACGCTACTTTATACAGCCTGTCGTACAGCTTAGTAAGTTTTATCTTGTTCTACTACTTAGTCCTAGTGCTAGGTTATTAGGTCGTCTAAGGATAGTAGTTAAGGCAGATAATTTAGTAGGATAGAGCCTTCTAGCGTAAGTGTTAGCGCCTATATAGGTGCAGCGTATGTTAGGTCTTGTTAATTAGATAGGACAAGTATTATAAACTCTCTACTAGCAAGTCTTTTATTATCCTCTCCTTTAGGTATGTCTTAATCTCTTCTTAAGAGGGCATCTGCTCGTATATTGTCCTTGCTAGGTCAGTATTGTATCTTTATATTGCTAAACTATAACATAATCTAAGCCTATTATACGTGTCTTTTAGTAAGCTTCTGTTTCTTTGTAAAGTACTCTAGGTTTTTGTAGTTAGTAACAACTTTAAACTTCTGTACGCTTTGTAATTTAGCATCCTATTTCTGCAAGCAGAATATTACTGCAAGGAGTTCTTTATCGTAGATAGGGTAGTTTGCTTTATAAGGCAGGAATTTCTAAGAGAGGTATGCTACCGTATAAAGATTGCTAGATGCGTCTTCTTGTAAAAGGGTAGCTCCTATAGCAAAGCTAGAAGAATTACATTCTACTACGGCTCTCTGCTTAGAGTTAAGAGTAGCAAGGACCTTGTCTAACAGGAAGGTTTCTTTTAGGGCCTAGAAAGCTTAATCTTGTTCCTCTGTCTATTTAAAAGGGAGATCCTTCTTAGTAAGTTGTACGAGCAGTTCTAACAGTGTAGCAAAGTCTTTAATAAACTTCTAATAGAAGTTTGCAAACCTAAGGAACCCTTATACGCCTTTAACTGTAGTAGGTGCTTACTATTCCTAAATAGCTTGTACTTTTTTAGGGTCTATTAATATACCCTTCCCTGCTTCTAGGATAAATCCTAGGTACTTTGTACGCTGTACGTTAAATTTGCATTTGCTAAGTTCTAAGTTTAACCTAGCTTCTTATAGGCGTTTAATTACCTGTTATACGTGCTTGTAGTATTTATATAGAGAACCCTTAGTAAAAATTAATATATTATCTAAGTACGCTAAGGCAAAGTTGTTTAGAAACTCTCTAAGGGCCTAGTTAATGTACCTCTAGAAGGTACTAGAAGCGTTAGCTAATCTAAAAGGTGTTACTAGCTACTTGTACAAACTAAATCGCGTACAGAAGGCAGTTATCTATTCCTATCCTTCTGCTATCCTAATCTTATAGAAGGCAGCTATAACGTCTAGTTTAGTATACTAGGTAGCTTATCTAATTATATTTAGGGTCTCCTTAATTAGGGGAAGAGAATACTAGTCCTTCTTAGTTAGGGCATTTAGTACTCTGTAGTCTACACAGAACTGTAACCTGCCTCCTAGCTTCTATATAAACAGTACTAGTAATGCAGCTAAGGAGTTGCTGGCCCTAATAAACCCTTTTTCTAACAAATCTAGTAACGTACAGCGTAGGACTAAGAGCTTATCCTAAGACATAGCGTAGAGGGGACTGTACAGAACCTCTAGAGTCTTACTGTCTACTTTATTTAGCTTAATTGTATAGTCTACTGTTAGGCTATAGTAGGGAGGCAGTTTATTACCTTCTTTTAGGACAAATAACTTAACGTACAACTAAAGGTACGCAGGTAGCGCTGCTTTAACCTCCTATATAGTTATCTAGGTCTTTAGTTTTAAGGCCTTCTAGATATCCTTTATACTAGTAGCAAAGACTTAGATTTCTAAGTTTTCCTTACAGCTCTTTCGTACATAGTACTAGAAGGCTACTGCTAATACTAGGTAATAGTCTAGTAGGGTAAGCACTTTAGTGCTTTGTACGGTAACGTTATACTGTTCTATAGATAGAAGCTTGTCCTTAGTGCTGATTACACTACTAACATCTTCTAACTATGTCTTTCTAAGAATTATATCGTAGTTGTATGTTAAAGGGGTGATGTACGCTGCAACACAGTGTTGCTGTACGCCTCTAACATTAAGAGTAAATTCTGTAATAGCAGTAATAGTGCTTCTTTAACTGTTAACTCCTTCTATAGTTATAGGTGTAATTAGGATGCGTAGTAAGTTTATCTTCTGTACAGACTGTTTGTTTACTAGGCAATAGGTACAACAACTATTATTAACTATAGCAGTAGCTAGCATAGTAGAGTTAATAACTGTATAAATTAACATTAGTTTAGTTATAGCTAGTTAATAGAGCAGTAAACGTGTTAACTGTATAGGCTTAGGAACTTGTTAAAGAGGCCCTAGCGTACGACTTTCGGCTAGAGCTGTTCTTTTCCCTTGTCTTCTAATAAAGAGGTCTCTTTAGCTAGTTGTATAGCTGCTACCTTAGAGATTCTTAAGGTTAACTTTTGTTTGTTTGTACGAGCAGGTAATTTAGATAGAACGTTCTTCTTGCAATTACGTACTATATAGCCTTTGTTACTACATTTAAGACAGGCTCCTGTAGTCCTTCTTTTACAGATTTCTTTATCTGTTCCCTAGTATTCTCTTTTCCTTATACAGGGCTAGTAAGCGCCTACTGTAGGCTGCTAGTCTATTTTATTGCTGTTCCTACGTGGGTTTTCCTAGGAACTAGGGCTGTTATACGTCTAGGTAGAGTAGCTGTTACTTGTAATCCTGTCTACAGCCTTAAGGTTTTCCTAGGTTATCCTAGCACACTGTACGAACTGTTTGTACGTCTTAAGTCTAGGTAGTTAGTATCTAGCTTAAGCTCTTAACAGCTTACTGTTTAAACTATTCTTAAGATAGTTAATCTTCTAAGCGTAGCTTACTCTGTCTAAGGCTGCCTCTTGCAGCTTTAAGTTAAACTTCTAGATATATAGATTAAAGTTGTTTTTGCCTTATTTTGTTGTACAGAGGTACTTAAGAGCTTTCTCCTAGGCAGTAGGGTCCTTAAAGAACCTGTTAAGGTATGCCTAGGCCTTCTTAAGCATTAGCAGGGTAGTGCTGTTTATAAGGCTTATTATTATTAGAGATAGAGCATTAAACGCTTAACTAGTTGTACAAGTAATTACGTAGTTAACTTAGTCCTTCTTAGTAGGGTATGCTAGCTAGTCCCTGTACAGCTTAGCCTGTACCTTTATCTTCTATTAAAGATATTGTTTATGTAATTCTTTGTTAAATACTTCTACATTAGGAAGCCTAGGCTTTTCGGCCTGTTAGACAGTGTAATCTTAGTAGTCACTTAAAGAAGTAGGACTAGAGGAAAAATTTTGTCTACTTCTTTCTAAGGTTTCTAGACAAGCGTTGTTGCTTAGCATCCCTCTAAGTTTGTTTATTTAGGATTGTAGCTGCTTATACAGTTATCTCTCTTACTTACTTGCTAGTTTATCTAGGTTGGCTTTTAGAGATTATATTATTGCTATTAGATTGTCTACTACTAGGTTGTGCAACAGGTCTTGCTATTGCTTGTACAGATACTGTAATTGCATCTGCTGTTTGTACGTTAGCTAGCTGCTAGGCAGCTGTTAGTTGTAAAGGCTGTCTTCTTCTATTGTCGTACGCTTAGGGGGTTTAGTTAGTTTTAATCTTTCTGCTTATGTTAAGGGTTAAAGTAGCCTTCTAACAAGTATGCATTTGTCCTATACTACAGAAGCAGAAAGATAAGAAAGAAAGACAGATTGCCTCTTCTTATACAAGATATAGCAAGATGCTAAGCTGTGCTCTATAATTACGTGCGTAAGTTCAGTGCGTAGTCTCGTACACTTAGGGCTTAGCCTATCACAACAACGTCTTAAGAAAGAATATTCTAAGATAGAATATCTTAAGAAAAAAAGAAAAAAAGTAAGAACCTAGAATTTTATAGATATTTAAAAACTTACCTTCTTAGCTTACTTTACTTATTATACTTATATCTCTCTACTTTAGAAAAGTTTAACTACGTCTTATAGTATTATACTTTGCTAGTACTTTTTTTTTTTTCTACTTTATAAAACAGCTTTTACACTTTACTTTAACTAGTATTAAATAGTATTAAAACTCTATTATTACTACGTTCTAGTATAACAGAAAGCTCTTAAGGTTAAAACTATAGTATAGTACAGTATAGCAATAAAATATAAATGTTAAGAGAAAGAGTAGCGCGTAGCCCTTATTGTGATATCAGTGCGCTATATATACCTAAGACCCTTAGTTAAATTCCTATTTACGGGGATGCGGGGGTGTAGTAATGGTTGTGGTAAGAGAGGTTGTGGGGTTGGGTTGGGTTGGTTAGACCTTGGTGGCTTGGTTTCTTGCATGTGAGGTGGGGGTTCAGTGAATTGCGATGTGTTGTGGAGTTGGAGTTTCGTTAAGGAGTGTTGGTTGTGTGAGTTGGTTGTGTGTGGATAGAAAGAGGGTTGGGTGTGAAGGTTCAGGATTCGAGGTGGTCGGGTTGAAGGAGTGCACAGTGTAAATAATGGAGTGATTCTTTGTGACGAATTTTCATGTGCAGTACGTATTGAAAGTGTTTTGGATGCTGGATTGGCTATGTGACTTGGGCAGTGACGAGCTTGCTAGACTAAATTGCCCACGGAGAATGAACGTCAGGCCGCGCTCTGCGTGTCTTCTTTTTGTGCGATACCCTGATGCAGCGATTTGAGATCTTGTCGTATCCAGAGCCTTACAAAGTGGCTGGCGTATACCGTGTCGAGACCCAACCGCTTCTCCATCCCTGAGATCACGCACCTACCACTCGAAATGGGTCCTGAAGTCAGTGCATGTTTCAAGAATGCGTAGACATTCCTCTACCGTGTGGTGTGGCCTCTCCGTGAGCTTGCACTTTACTTGGACACAGCGAAGTGAACAAAAATTGGCTTGTGAAAAGAGAAGGTGAGCCACTGACATGTAAGGCTGCTGTCTGAGAAAGCACTCGGCGCTTTCTGATGTTATTGAAAGGAGAGTACGAGCCTTCCTGTTCCCCACCGCCTCGAAAATTCGGACGAATTTCAGATCGTCACACCACATAAGGTGCCTGTAGGTGCCGTGGAATGTGCACGTCTCGTGGCGCAGCTGATGGCAGACGAGGGATAATGCGCCTCCATCTTCTACCACGGGCATCTCCAGCCAGCCGCTCATAGACTCAAGCGCGGCAGTGACTGGGTAATCTGTAGGCCTGAAACGTCTGCGGATCGTGACGGAGTCGAACGCGTAGGCGTAGATCTTGTTACGGAGCTCTGGCGGCAATCGAAGCAGCAGTGACTTCTTCTGGTTGCGTTGGGCGCTGTTGCAGTTAGTAAAACGTAAAGCCCATCGGGGAGTACGGTCACTCACATGTAGTCGTGACGAGCTTGCATAGTGTCCTTGCTTGCTTGGTCCATCATGGGTATTGGGAATGGATGGTGCACAGAAAGAGCGACTGAGGTGATGGTAAGAAGTTAAGAGGTTCGAGAGCAGCGGTGTTGGATAGCAAGACAGGGTGGTAGTGGCTTGGCGTGTCCTTCACTTTCACCTCCACTTCCACTTCAAGAAGCGAGATGTGGAATTCCTTCATTTAGAAGTGGATTGTACAAAACGTTCGTAATCTCAGACTGACAGGTCATTTTTGCTACAAATGCAGACTCTACGGCACAGTTGTTGGCACGCCTCTCCGTATCACCTATGGCAAGTAGAAGCGTTGAAGCTTAGGAAAACCCAATCAGCAAGTCCTCGTTGCCAAATGAACTTCTGATCGCAGATTTAGTTTTTTGTACATTGCCCCTCCAAACACCCTTGACCATCACGTATCTCAGAGAAGGGAAAGTTCTCCTTCCTATGTTTCCGTCCTTCCAGAGATCAACGTGATACCCACGATAGTTCCCAAAGTTGAGACCACGCAGTCTTTTTGCCATTTTCTCATGGATCTCAATGGTCTCTAAGCTGGCGCAGTTACGATGACCCAAATTTCGGACGAGGGCATAGAGAGTAATGTAGGACGGTAGTAAGAGGATTTTAAGATGCAGCTTTAGATTGTCGGTGGCCTCCTGTCGCAGTTGGCGGCATGTTTGAGGTAGTCCTTTGCTTGCGTTTTCGAAACGGAGACAATGGTTTCGCTCTTCCAGGTGGCATTTCTTGTCGGGAGGGCATGAACTTCGTCGTTGGAGTGTAGCGGTCGAGAAGGCGAAGACATAGATCTTAATGCGTAGCTCTGGTGGCAATCGTAATAATGGAGAAGCTGTCTGGTTGAGTAGTGTGCTGGATTGTGTGTTAAGTCTGCACTAACAACTGATGTTGCCAAAAGCAAATACTTACATCTGATCACGATCGAACGCTGTATAAGCATCAGTAACTTCCATGATGTTCTGCATTACAGGACAAGATAAGCTGCTCGAAGTTTTGGTGGAGGTTACACAGGCAGGGAATGATTCGCCCATCGGGCGCCCAAGCGGGGGCGGCTTGGCGGTTGACCACATGCTCATCTTCACTCTCACGACGCACTAGATTTGGAAGCCATGGCCATTGCTGCTGGCTTAGTTTAGCATGCAAAACGCAACTGAAGCCAGCTTGCGGCCTTCACACAAGCACTCGTAAGCACAGCACAGATAGAATAGGCAACACACGCATTGATGATAGCAATTCTAGCGTGGAGATCTTTAACTCTGGCAATCCAGACAGGTATGATGACCGTGCAGTCAGCCCTGCAGAAAGGGAAATAAATTCATTTTCTCGCCTCCTACAGGAACCTCACTTCAAGATGTTGATTGTGAAACATCAAGTGCGTTCCGTCGATGATTCGTATTCTGTTCAGCAAGCTTTTCCCAACACCATGTATAACAAGACATTCCAACTTCTTGAATTTGAAGGCGCACTCAAAACACTTGTATGTGTATGACCGCACACGCATTTTGCGAAGCGGGGTGTCCCATTTTTTGCTCAAAGTGAGGGTTTGAATGGAATGAGTCTTGTCCCAACCCAGTTCGCGTGCAATCTTCAGGAAGCCTCCGCTGAGACCGTCGATATTGAGGTGCAGAAACGAGCCCTTGAACGGCAGCGCTTCGTGGCGTATCTGACGGCACACATAGAGCAGTGTCTCGGCGTCTTGGTAGGGCGTCGCATCTTGCTCATCATAGTTGACACTTCCAGGGCGGATTGTCGCGGTGTCGAAAGCGAAATGGTAGATCCTGTTCCGGATTTCTGCGGGAAGACGAAGAAAAGGCGAATGAAGCTGGTTTCCGTGGGTTCTGAGGTTGTCAATCTATGTCTTGCTGTCAAATTCCGGGCTTGTACTCACATAAGATCCTGGGCCTTGCTGCATGGACGAGTTCCAACGCTGGTTGTGAGTTGCAAAGTTTTCGTGTCATAGGAACCAGACATGGCTGTTGTTGAGTCTGCTCCTGTCTCCTTCGTCCATCGACAGTGATTTAAGTCCTGAAAAGTTTGCCGTGGGCAACGCTACTCTTCAGAGCTTGGCAGCTGCGCCTGGATCTTAACCTTCACCTTCACCTTTGGTGTCTACCCCGCTTTGATCCAGTTTCTCGAAGGTCCTGTTACGGGTTTTGCAGAAACATTAGCTGTGCAAACTCACTCTTCCAGATATAATCAGATTTGATTCACAGCCAAGAAAGTCACATCTGCAGACCTATCAATTGAAAAAAACTAGTGTCACGTAGCAATCCACATTAAAATTATCTTTACTTGTTCATTGCGTAGACTATGAAGCCTTATCCTTGTCTCGGTCTCCTCGCATTATCGCCTTGGTTGAAGTAAAAGTCAAATGAAACTTTTTTCGGACACGTCCAGCCTGGGATTCAGAAAAGCCGGTCGCTGCGTTGCACCTAAGATCGCAGTACGTCTCTTAATGCTATCAGCAGTGAAAACTTCCGTTTTGGTGCAAACTTACCAATAGGTTGCTGAGCGAAAGACAACTTTGAGTTCCGCGTTGCCAAATAGCGTTCTCAACGACGCACCAATCTGCTCTGCACCAGCATCAAGGCGGATGGCGTATGTCACCACAATGCGCGAGAGTGATTTAAAGACATGACTCTCCCCATCGTTCCATGCACCACCGTAAGGCGGTGATAGAGTGTTCGATTTGACGTTCCGGTGGATCGAACTGGCAAGAGACATGAACATCTCAATACAACAGATATCAGCGCACTGCATCTGGCCGATTAGGTCAACGAGCTGGGACAAATCTCTGCCGTCCATTCTGAGAGTGAGATGATGATATTTGGAACCTTTCCGGAAAGGAAAAGCTTCATAGCGAAGCTGTCGACAGACCAAGAGCAGGCGCGAGCTGTTGGGAACGATGCGATAGCGTTGGGTTGAACGGGGGCTCAAGTCGCGCTCCACTGTTGCTGAATCGAAAGCGAACTTGTAGATTCTGTTACGTAGCTCGGCTGGCAACCGTAGAAGAGGCGAGCCTAGTTGATTATGCTTTGCACTGCACTTGTCAAGTCGCGGCACACGGTCACGGAGGATGTATTGACTTACATCGCATCATACCTGTAAGCAGAGAAGGCGGGTTGGATTTGGACTGACCTGTCCATATTACTTTTGTTAAAGAGAGCTTGCAATTCGTAGTTGAGTGTTGACAGCGGTGCTTAGTGGGAAAGGCGATGGCGCCTTCCATTATATCACTACTGGCAGGAAGGGGCAAACGCTTGGACCCATACACCGCGCCTTCACCTTGCGCTACTTGTATCATCGGGAAAGATCACTCAATCTGTCTGCGAGTGAAGATGAGACAGAAAAAGTTTTTAAGTTGTGTGCAGACCTTTTAGGCATTCAGGGTACGAAAACATATAGGTGATCAGACTGGCTTTTACCTCTGAGGTGAGAACTGCCCGTGAGCAACATCGCTTGAGTTATCCGTGAATTCCCAATCTTATGCAAGCGCGAATGATTTCGGTGAATCTGAACTCGTAAGGCCATATTGAGAGTCTCGCAGTACGACAAGAGTCCAGCTTATACGTTGGCGCCGTACATACGTGATAGCGGACAGCAGGGGATAGTCGCGTTCAAAGTAGGCGGCAAAAGCGTTCATGGCTTCGTGACGGTCTTTCTGACAGCCCTACAAGAGACCCAAGGAGCCCAACGCATAGCAAGAAGACTGTACAGGAGATGTCCATGTAGCCCTGAGGTGAATTTCTGTTCCTTGAAATGCCTAAGTGTAGACCCATTTGCAAGTCTAAGAAAGAGCTACAAAAGTAAAGACTTCGACTATGTTGTTCCTACCATCAAACGACCAATGCTAGGCTCCGAGTTATATTAATGCCTACCTACGTATGCTCGTACTTGTTCACTCCTTGAGCTGACCAAACATCACAATTAGGAGAGTGATTGTCTACCTTGGAATGTGCGTGATGAGGATGAGATTTTGATGTGGGTCTGGGAAATACAAGTGCGCATTGGCGAATGGTCTTTGCCTTCTTCGCGTCGTGCTTGCGATCAGTTTGAGTGAATGAAGAAACTAATAACCCATGCGGAATCTTGGTGCTGTATTACGCTCAATGGCACAGCTTTGGCGAACGTCTGTAGACCGGATATGAGCACACAGCCGGGAAAAATAACTCACCCGTTTCATTAAGGACCATCGATGCCTGGAATGGAGCGCTTGCACTGGGCAGCTTGACAAAACGCAGTTGTTCATTGATTTGTTCTTCTGCAATTGTATTTGAAGACATTTGGCTGCTATACGCTCGCACCGGTGTAGTGCATTGGTTGCTCGTATGCCATCGTTGTGATGATGGCTGCTTGCATCCATCTTTCAAATTGATTGGCCGTCAGTGACCGCATTAAACCGTGTCAGACTTTGCCAGATTTCGGCGCAATCGGAATTGTTCGCAAACAGATAGACATTCCATGCCGTTCGAGTTGTCGCACGAATTGCGCATCCAGCAAGCTGCCAGTTGATGAGGAATAGTGTCCGATGGAACCCTTGCACTGACCAATTACGAATTTGTTAAGCATTCGGAGACTAATCCCGTTCAAACCAAGAGTGGGTCCACATCTAACGTCAGACGATGGGAAGCTGTAGATCCCCCTCTGAGATGACAACGGTCTTGCAAGAAATTGGAGGGAATTTTCGGATGAGCTAGCTCCAGAGATTGGATGACTCACGTATGTGGGAGGACGAAAATATTATCCCACTTTCGCTGGAATAGAGGCTCAGCTGTTCGCGAGTCCAGCCAGACCATCTCTCGAAGGAGTATGACGACGTCATCCCAAAATTGCAGATTGAGAGCTTCAGCAGCTGTTTGAGCTTGAGCGGCGAACCATTGGGCCTCTACGGCCCCGTCAGAAGATGCCATCCCAACCGAGAGGAGCCATATCGCGAGGGAGCTGTAACTGTGAAGCATTGTGTACCAGGTGTGCTCTAATTGCGCTTGGAGTTTCAGAGCCGTGGCGTATTGAAGACGTGCATGCGAAAAGTATGTGGGTCCTTGGATCATGAGCAAGTACAGCACCAACGCATGTCGAACAATTCCAGAGGCTGTCAAGTCACATAAGAAGTTGTTCATCTGGGGTTGTGGAGACCACAGGAGTAGTCGGTGAACGACAAACAATGTCAGATCATGGAGGTCGGTACTAGTCAGAACATACTGGCTCGAATCGAAAAGATTGTGTAACCGGCAAAGGACGTCAGTAATCTCGGGGTCCAAGAGAGGGATGTCGAGCGTCGTTGTAGTCGCGCTGTGTATGTTGTTCGTGGCTTTGTACCACTGTGGTATAGGAGAAATACCATGGCCGCACCCATAGTCATCCTGGGTTGGAAATTGTGGCGATTGCATGACAATCATAGAAACCCTTCATTCTGTTAGTCAACGTGTGACGCCCAAGACTGTGTCGTCACTCACCATGCCACCATTCTAGCGGTAAGAGGGCTTACGGATTTGACGCTGTTGATCCCTCCTCTCAATTGCACCAGACGTTTGACGCCATCGATATGCATTGCACTGAGGTCCGTGTTGCCTTTGCCACACTCGATTGCCGCTAATGTGACTACTGTGTCCATCGTGGCATCTTGCAATGCTGCTAACGGATCGTCCAGCTTTTGCCGGACTAGTGACACGCAGTCGGCCATCAAAATCTCTGAATTGGTGAATCCCTTTTGCGCTCGTAGCTCGACGTCAAGCGAAGCAGTCTGAAGGGACACATGGAATAGAGCAGGATCTGCTAGAGCAAGCGGCCACCAAGAAACAACGAACGGGTTGGACATGATGTCCAGATCCAATGGATAGTACTGGAATGTGATGTGTGAAAGGACTGATTGTGGTTAGAAGACTGATTCCCTCTAATCGTTGCAGAACTCACAATGCTGGATCAGGCGCTGCACGTGCGGTCGTGGAAGTCTTGTCTGAGGATATGTGTCGAAAGGATCGAAAGACTCGATACCGGGGTTGGTAAACATAACGACTGGAGCACCTTCATCGGTAGGAGAGTCATCTAAGGAGAGCATGGTTTTGCTATCCGTCGGTGATGCGGACAACGGCTGATTGGCGTAGACGCATGCTGACTCTCTTTTGGCGCATCGTGAACATTGTGGCGTGCGCAAATCACAGGCAAGTTTCGACTTGGCGCAAGCATCGCAAGACCTTCGGAGCGTCTTGCGCATTGTGTGTATAGACGTGCATGACTTCGATGCTTGAAAGAGGAGAAGTGCTCGGAAGGAGCGGATTGCTCAGCAGGCGACAACGACTCGCTTAACTTTGTGACATCCCTGCATCATTTCTGTGTGACCTGACAGCTTGTACACAGTACATCTTTTATACCTTTTGTACCTTGTTCAGTTTTGACAGCGTCTGCGCGATCAACTCGACCCACTTGTCGTATTGCAGAGCGAGCCGCATGGAGCATGTTCTACGGAGATACACGATCCGGCGGAAAGGGGGATGTCCAAAAGCTCCTCCATCTGATCGGGGCTCGACATCCAGCCGCTTGAATAGGCGCGAATCGATACTGCAAATGGTTCGCTGATATGGACATGATCATGTTGTCGTGTTTATGCTGAAGACAGGTTAAAGCCTGGGGAACATGCCAAGATCGGAGAGTGCATCGAGGCCATCGCCGACATGACGTCGTATTTCTTCACGACCCTGACAACGTCGTAAACACTCCCAAGCTCGAGCTTCACTGGTAACAACGAGCGTTCATTCGTTGTGTTCGGGATGCACCCTGAAACGTAGCGGCGGTGAGGCGCCAACGCATCGTCATCCCAGCCTCGCGATTTGCATGATTCGCCAGCTGAGGCTCCACCAGCCACCTCACGGAAGTGTAGTAGATTCTCGAGTATCTTGCACAACATTACTCCGCATTCCTCGTCCTGCATCTCGACGAAACCACGAGCTTGCAACGGGCGGCACATTCACATAATGCATATTTCGACCTTCTTGTCGCTGCCATCGACCGTGCTTTTACTGCTCTGCGCTACGCCCATAGCAACCGCTTCGCAACAATGGCCTCACAACCTTCCAAAACACATGAAGTACTTTCCCGAGGACGAGCGACATGTAAAACGTGGATTGGACATTAGAGAAAGATTACAGCACGAGAAGCCAGTAGGAATGAAGAAGATGAGCACAGATGAAGGGGAGATGTTCATGCTGGACAACTGGATATTCGCCTCGAGTCAGAGCAAGAGATCAGAATACGAGGATTTTGGCAACGGCACATACCAGGCACAACCACCGATTAGACCGAATGCCGAGGACGAATGGTTCGAACGTTTGCGGATTAGAGACGTCCTGCTCAAGAGGCAATTCAGATGTCCAGAAGGCACGAACAGCTGTTCCTCAATTGGAGCCCCCGACGTGTGCTGCGGGACGAGCAGTACATGTGTAAATGTACAGGATACCAACATTGGCTCTGTCGGCTGCTGTCCACAGGGGCAGACTTGCTCTGGAACAATCAGCTGCAACGAGGCCGCAGGCTACACTTCGTGCCCAAACTCCTCGAATGGCGGGTGTTGTTTGCCTGGGTTCCAATGCAGCGGTGTTGGTTGTAAGTCTTGTCGCGCATCTTCACAGTCATTCGCCGTACTAACAAGCAACAGGTGTTGCTGCTGGAACTTCAATCACCTATGTTCAACCTTCAACCTCCGCACAGCCTTCGTCATCCTCGTCCACGGCCGTCATCGTCGTTCCCACATCTGCTTCGACTTCAGCCACGCCAACAACTTCTTCCACGCCCACGTCCACACCAGCTCCGTCGTCGTCGCCAACATCAGCCTATACCTGCTCCACTGGCTGGTTTTCCTGTCCTGTCAGCCTTGGTGGTGGCTGTTGCCAGAACGGCCGTGAATGCGCCACGGGAGCATCATGTCTTGGTGACGATCCCACCAGCACCCAGGCACCATCTGCTCCCGTTCGACCTACCAGCGAAGCCACGACTGCTGTTACCTCAACCGCATCCGAGGGTGACGTCTGTCCTACGGGTTTCTACGTATGCAGCGCATACTACCCATCTGGATGCTGTAGAGTAGGCCGCGATTGCCAGACTACTGGATCTTGTGTCCTTCCCTCTTCGACCACAGTGATTGCGACGAATGGCGTGACTGTCGTCGCGCCATCGGGAGCCGCCGTTGCGACTGGAGCTGCCCAGGGCGGATCTTGTCCTAGCGCTTGGTACAGCTGCCCCGCAAACCAGGGAGGGAACTGCTGTCCGAATGGGTATGCTTGCGGGGAGCAGTGTACGGCGACCGCATCGGGCGTGTCGAGTGTTGAGGCGAAGGTTGCGCCAAGCACGGCGTCGTTCGTACCGCAGTGGTCAGTGTGGGGGATGGCAACGGCTGCGTGCGCGATTGCTGCTGCTATGGTTGCGCTATGAACATACGATTTATGAATGATGTTGACGATTGTTATGTATTCCATTCTTAGCTATCTACGTAGATGTATTCCTAGCATACTCACATCTCCAGGAGATGTCTGACTCCAGTCACGTTCTTGTTGCTCACCATGAAGAAGAGAATTAGGCCCTCCAGGACACCAAGTAGAGCAAATTCTGCTGCACATGCATAACATTATTGAATGCCCAAGTTGGGTTGACTATTTTCAACGGCCAATGAGCACCATCACCGCGCTAGTGCACGCTAAAATCTGGCGCCGGTGCACGGGCGAACGCTGCAATCGATAGGCAAAAAAAGTTATCTTCCAGCCGCGAATGCCAATACTGAACCACAAGACAGAAACATACACCGGTCGATACTAGTATGGCGCCTTCTACATCGTCGCCTGACACCTCGATCTCGTCGCGCACACTTTCAGTCGGCTCAGCGCAGCCCACGGCCATGGAGCTCACCTCGACGAACCCGTCCACGAGCCTGCTTGCGAGCCCTGTCGCATTCCTCCAGCCTACTCCACAACTCAATGCCGCTTTTCTTGCTGCCGCGAAACGGTATCTAGACCCTGTAGCTGCCGGCGTGAGCGAGTCGCAGACACAGCGCCAGCAAGATGAGCGCAAGAAGAGAAAGCGGGGAGAGGGGTACGACGGGGATACGCGAGTGCTGCATTTGAAGAAGGTCCACCTAGACGGCTTTGGTGTGAATCAGGTCTTCGAGCAGACACGGAAGATCGTTGAGGCTGCGACTGAGGAAATCGAGCTTTCCCTGCCAGATTTGGACGATGACGTCGTGGCAGTAGGTGGCGAGGACGAGGAAGAAGAGCTGTCAGACCCAGAAGAGCAATACCATACTGATTCGGACATGGGCGAGGAGGGAGTGGACTACGAAATCGATGGCATAGATGACGACGAGGATGCTGTGCCATCGGACGAAGAGCCATCTGATGGGGAAGATCTCGATATGGAAGATAAAGAGGAGGGGATATTTTCTGACGAGGAGCGATCAGACGAAGAACCCGCCGCGGAATACCAGCCAGATCCAAATGGCCTCAACGACGGTTTTTTTTCCATAGACGACTTCAACAAGCAGTCTGAATTCTTAGAGCAACAAGATGCACGCGGCGAAGCGGCTGACAGCGAGGACGAGGAGGTCGACTGGACAGCAGACCCTATGGCAGGGGGTGCTGGCAATACTGGGCTTGGTGGCGATGAGTCAGGAGACGAATCAGACGAGGGTGGCCCAACGTTTGGCAACGTAGACATTAATGCGCCTGAGGGCGACAGCGACGATGACGAGGAGTTCGACGAAGGCGATCTTGATGGCATGGACGATGGCATGAATGCGAACAACGTCATGTACGCGGACTTCTTCGCACCTCCTGCGCAGAAAGCCGGCAAGAACAAGAAGAAGCGAGGGCGACCGAATCCCCACAATTTCCCAGCAAAGACAGCGGCTGATGAAGAGCAAGAGGAGAACGCAGATATGGAAAACGCTATGGCGAGAGTACACCGCGATCTGTTCGAGGACGACGACGAGGCTGAAAGCGAAGCCGCCCTTTCGGATGTAGACCCCTCCGATCCCAAATCGAGAAAGTCAACACACGAACGGAGACAAGCAAAGCTACAGGAAGAGATCCGCAAGCTAGAAGCTGCCAACGTAGCAAAGCGACAATGGCAACTCTCTGGCGAAGCTCGTGCTATGGACCGTCCCCTCAACTCACTCCTCGAGGAGAACCTCGAATTCGAACGCGCCGGCAAGCCCGTTCACGTCGTCACAGCCGAGCTCTCCGAAGACATCGAGGCCTTAATCAAGCGCCGCATTCTCGCTGGCGAGTTCGATGAAGTCCACCGCCGCCGTCCTGACGATCTAGCAACCGGCCCCGTCCGCCGCGGCAGATTCGAGCTCGATGACACAAAAGCCAAACAAGGCCTTGCTGAGATGTACGAAGAGGAGCACCTCCGCGCCAACGACCCGAACTTCGTCGATGCCCGTGACGAGAAGCTGAAGAAGGAACACAACGAAATCACCGCCTTGTGGAAGTCGCTCAGCGCAAAACTCGACAGCCTGAGCTCAAGCCATTTCAAGCCCAAGCCCGCCGCACCCAACCTCGAGATCCGCGTCGACGCACCTGCAATCGAGATGGAAGATGCGCGCCCGACAGCCGGCAGCGACGTCGCCGGCGCATCCATGCTTGCACCGCAAGAAGTCTACAAGCCTGGCGACGAAGAAAACAAGGCCGAGATTGTCACGAAGAGCGGAATGCCGCTGTCGAGAGAAGAACTTTCGAGAGAAGAGAAGGCGAGCAGGAGAAGGCGGGACAAGGAGAGGAGCAAGAAGGCTGGCCTCAACAAGCCGAAGGCGACAAAGGAGGAGAAGGGGAAGAAGGGAGGCCGAGGAGAGAAGAAGCAGCTTGTCAGTGATTTGAAGAAGGGTGGTGTGCAGGTCATTGGGCGGAAGGGCGTGATTACGGATGTAGAGGGTAAGGGCGTCAAAGAGGCGGCCAAGAGGGGCGCTGGAAGCTTCAAGCTGTAAGCCGTGGGCTTAGAGATGAGAAGTTGTATTGGCTATATGGTGGTAATCAGGAATATATCACGTTATTCAAGATGGGTCTGTACCCTACGAGGCCGACACGTCTTGTGTTGCACCCTTTCTTTTTCAACAATTTCAGTCATCGATCCATTCGGATCGTAACAGCTTTTGTGAGCGTCACTAGCGACTTACCACCGTCTTCTCATGGCCGTGCCGATGCAGCGCGACTTTCCGACTCAATGATCGGAGCAGCACGCCTCCCCAACCGGTGGTGTTGACATGACCTTCCTCACATCTAAGTCCAGGGTCGTGTCTAGAGTCAGTACTCCAACCACCATTATGAGTCGAGTCGTACAGTAGATTATCACGCAAGGATCACGATCGACCCCAGAACGAACCGCTTCTAAATTCGAATGGAAGATTCTTTCGGCCTACTATGGGCGCATGAGCCAGAGAGCTGGATGGACTTAGGGCGCAAATTGTTATTAGCACAGCAAACGCGGAATTCGCCAGCTTAGGCGTGGGCATGATGGAACACAGCAGTGTTCGCGTTCCTTGCCAACAACCAGAAGATACAAACCAAACTTCGATATGCTATGTCGCGCACGCGGCATGATGCTAACACGTCAGCTTGAATCTGCGAAGGCAGTGTACATACGCGTCAGTACAGGCCATTCTGGGCAAGGAATCGCAGTGGCTTATGGGTAGATTCGGGGAGAACCAGATCTTGGTACTGGAAGCATAGGTCGTCAAACCAAGGGGCTCGCTCCTGAGAAGAGGCTGCTAGCGTCGAGGCAGGAGACGTGGGTGCGGATGCGGGTAGGCGGAGAGCCCGCGGTCTCTGCAGAAGCGATACCTGGCGGGATGTCCCTCGCTCTGGTCTGAACCGATCAAACATTGTTTTGTTTGGGATGGAATACGTGTGCACGGATTTGGAGATTTGGCGCAGGTGAGACAAACGCAACACGCTTGGTAATTCCAGCTGCTCCTCCTAGATACTGGGGGCGAGAGACAGACAATCAGGAGTAGCGCGTGCGATATGGGGATCAACGTGCGAAAATAAGTGTTTGTGGAGCGTAGAACTGATATGGCTCGATTGATGACCGTGAAAAGGTATCTGACACGCATATTGTGATGGCGTGTATAGATGGCTGCTAGGCATTTACTGTATCTATGTATCGAGACGAGGACGAGGACGACACGCATCGCTAGCGTTTGGAGCAGAATAGAAACAGTTTCACATTCACGTTCACGTTCACATTTACGTTCGTTCACGTCCATCTTCGAACTTCAGATCTCTTCTCTCCCATCCACTACATTATTGCGGTCGAGGAAGTTCCCTGGTTCACGGTAATCGCCCGATGTAGCCGGGCAACACCTCAATTCCTTGGTAGAGAGAAAAGAGAAAAAGTTGAGGTTCAATTCCAAGTGGTGAGTCGAAACCGCGCTCATGTCTCCACCTTTCTTCCAAGATTCACATCAGTCTTGCTTGAGTGAAGTTGATGTTGTACAGAGTAGAGATAGAAAAGCCTGAACATAACTAACCGAGATTAGCACGAGACGAACTAGCTGCCGTTAGGCCCGAGTTGACGTTATTGACAATTTCATCATAAGTTTCAATCCACTCTTAACCTTGTCAAAAGTGCCGAGGCAGTCATCTACAAAAACCTGGTCTAACCTCAACGGCCTCATTACCGTCCGTCAAAGATTAATGCGCGGATCAATGTAAGACCTAAAAAACCCCTCTGCAGCCATCTAGACTGCTGCGTTTTCTGCACCAAGGGTTACACGATAACATGTGGCCACAAAGGTCGTGATAGGCAGGACATTGAAGTACTCAGGCGAAAACGTACATTTTCTAGAAGACAATTCGACCACCCCCGCCCCATATTCCTCAGCTCATTTAGACGTTTGAGTATACGTGAAATCCAGCTTGCTCTACTTAGACAGGCGATTAGAGCTCAGTATCAAATCATCTGTGTTTTGAGTCATGGGCGTCATCGCTCTTGCAACAATGGCGCATGCTCCAGAGCATATGCTGAGTTGGCGCTTGATAATTTTTTCAAAAGATTCCGTAAAGACAACCATGGATCCTGACCCGGACCTGCTCTTCGTGTCAGTGTTGATGGAACAGTGTCGTAGCTAGAGTGACAGGCAAGATCCGGCTGAAAGCTGATGTTGGGCGACTTCACTTTGAAATCCACAACACCATGTCTACACACAAATCATGAATTGCATTGCTACTCCGACGCTCCTTACTGCTGAGACCAATTCAAAATAGACACTCAATCATATGTTAGAAAACCTTATAACCTCCACCCTGCAAGGCAAAATCTGTTAGTCCATCACCCAAGACGTAACACAGAAACAAGAAGCTTCACAAGATCATTCGCATAGATGACGGTACCTAGCCCTATCATCTTCAGTTGAATTTAGTTACTACTCGCTACGAAGTATACCATCTTCAGCTTGCGTAAGCTTACACCTCGTTCTCCGAGCCCCCATCCCTTTCATAATCCCTATTGTCAGTGCCAAACAGCTGCCAAAGACACAAGCCAGCACCCACGGCCTCTCAACCAGCCACAACACGACAGCAACATCACTACCATGCCATGTACCGCCGGGGCTATGGCCAAAAAATGTGTACTCCTCCGAGTAGAAAATCTGCGGTAAGACGCGAAAGCTTGCCGTATCTGGAAAGAAGTCAGTATCTAAAACACTGCATTAAGGTTTCAGCAGTGGAAACTTACCATGTCCACCATTCCTCGCGCCATATTTCCACCACCACGCCTTCAAGATATCACTCGCGAACTGCGGTCCCGTACTCCAAAATATTGTCAAATAAGGAAACAGCAGATTCCAGTTCCTCCGCGCTAGTGCGGTCGTCATGTCCAGCAACACCGGGTGCCGCGGCATACTCGCCATGAGGTCGTTGTTCACACCCAGCGGACTCGCCTCAGGGAACCAAGCAGGGTACTGCAGCAAAGGATCCAAGGGTCGTCGACAGGCAATGTCGAGATCCATGTACACGCCGCCATAGTGGTAGAGGGCGAAGTACTTCAGTGCGTCGACGCGTTGGATTGGGTGTTTGTAGGTGTTGTAGGTGGGGAGGAACCAGGGGTATTCTTCCTCGATGAAGGACTGCGCTTCTGTCTCGTTCCAGATGCGTATCTCATAGGAGGGGTTGAACTTCCTGCAAAGTTCAGGGGCGCGAGAGCGAGAGGTTGTTGGGAGGGTTGGCGAGCCGTCGTGTAGGTGGTAGAGGTCTGCGAAGTAGATGAAGTGGATGATGCGAGGGATTGTGGGTGAGGCGAAGGATCCGTTGTAGTCCAGGTCTATCAAAGCATCTCCGTTGGTTCTCGACGCATTGAGGGCGGTTGTGTAGGATTGCGGGAAGTCGTCGAAGGAGATGTATAGGTCCGACAGGGCGTGTTGGAAGACATATTGGCATCTGATGTGGTAGGTGGCTACGAGGAGGGAGATCAAGACTGCGATCTTGATCCAGACAGAGCGTGTGCGCATTCTCGATAGTGAATGAAAGAGATCAACGAAAAAGGAGTGACAAGAAAGTAAAGACCGCAAAGGAGTGACCGTAAAGAAATGCGAGCAAAGGAGTAACGTCGAAAAGATACACGAATGAAATAACTTAGCCCCAAAAATCTCCCCTCAAGCCCACCCACCGCAACAACCTCGTACACGCACGCCCGCAACGCATTGCACCGACAAACCAGCACCGCTCACCCCCTTCCCTGCAACCCAGCATCTCTCTTCTCCCCGCAAATTCATCACCGCCGCTCGGCACCCATGCCGACGGCACTTCCCTGCAGCCCTCGTATAGCAGCGACCCACACAGTACCTACAAAACCGCTTTCAGACCTGAGACGCACTAGCCCACACTTTAAACAAGCGGGAATAGGACCTTAAGGCAGAATTGCCAACGAAACACGAGGAGGCTTTCTAGCGTAAGGCAGCTTAGTGTTCTAGCGCAAGGCATACACACACGCCTACGCCTTCCCTGATTCTACCTGGCTCTCGAGTATTGTGCACTAATCTCCTTCTCTCTCGTTCTTTCTTTCGCCGCTGCTGTTTCCACACCTCCTTTCCCACTCACCCATTCATGCACACACACAAATGCACACGTAGCGCCCCAGCAGCTCGGTCCGATGCGATTAACGCATAGCAAAGCATTCCTGAACCACCCTAACCCAAACCAATTTGTCCCAAACCAGACTAACCCACACGTCTGCGTGTGTGAGTGCACCTCGTGTTCACAAGCCGAAACACACGTCGTGGCTGTGCTGCGACATGACACGACACAACATGACATAACATGACGTGCAATGACATGTTATCACAGTGGTTTACCTCGCTCGCTCACTCACAAGCGAAAAGAAAGTTCAAGCACGCTGCTGAGCTACGTGGCGGTGTTCCCTACTTCCCTACCAGCTTAATGAGTCGCATACCGCTCCACCACCACGCACAGTACCTAGCCAGCACGAGTTCCCCAAGCATCAACAAACCAAAAATACAAACCCTCTCTATACTTCCCAACCAACAAAAACAGACTTACCTAACAACTACTCCTGCTGTCTCTGTGCACGCTTGAAAGGGTTCAATGGAACTTAGTTATCTACCCCTGTACAACCTAGCGCTACCTACTTGCTTACCTTCACCGAATACTGTAATTAGTAGACGTCCAACCTTCGGAGATATACACAGCAATACGTAACCTATCTTCCTCACTACCTAACCTACCTACCTACCTACCAACCAACCAACCAACATTCTCTGCCCGTTATTGTCTAGTAGGTGAGTTAATAATTAGTGCGTGCGGTTAAACGCGGGTACCGCACACTACCCGCTAGAGCGAAAGCAGCGCCAGAGAGATGAAATGTGGGTACAAGTTTTTTTGCGGGGGGTGCGCTGTTTCTATTCTTGGTGATGCGCTTGGTACGGTAGGTAGATGCTTGGGATTGCTTGTTGTTAGGTAAGTTTTCTGCTCGGTGGACTGTGGGAGGGTTTCAGCTTTGGTGTAAATTGGAGCCGTGGGTTCCGGGGAGATGGGGGGGGTTGTGAGGATTGTTTGGAAGGGTGGAGAGGAGGGAAAGGGAGGTTGGGGGTTAGATGTTGTGCTACTATGAACTGATTATGCTGTTGTTTCTGGGTCGCTATGTTGTGGATTTCATACGCAAGCCGGTGCGACCGAACGTGAATGTAAAAATGTGAAATGAGAGTGAAGATCGAACCCATAAATAATACTCACCGAGATCCAGCCTAGCTCGGTAGATCGGCCCAGCAGACAGCATTTCCACATCTAGCGGTGTATCCCGCATTAAAGCAGCCTCTGTACGCCCTGTGCAATCCTGCCATCGACAATCATCTCGCCGAAGAGCGTTCTTGGAAACTCCGCTCACTCCTCAAGTACCACAAATGCCCTCTTTTTCGCGGGCCTTGTACCCGTCCAAATCAGCTCATTGTCGTCTACGTCGTCCGATGCATCAGCGTCACTATCTTCACGCTCGCGCTTGATGCGCACAACGGTCTCCGCGAGCTTCTGGTCACTGCGTTAGCATTGGACAAGGCGCCGTCACAGAACAGTATCAGCTCACTTTCGTCTTCGTCAGCGCGACGATCAGTTCCTCGCGTGTCATGGTGTCGGGGTCGCGCATGCCGGGTCCCGGTGAGAATGTGGGTGAGGGAGAGGGTGATGGCGTGCGTGGAATTATGCCGAGGGATTGGAGAGCACCTGATAATCACAATATCAGTGTGTTTTTCTTAGAAGCAGGAAATTGAGGGAGGCAGGAAACTTACGGGTCGAGCGGTAGTGGAACGTATAGGACGCGAAGAAGTTATTTTCTGTCTGAACTTGGTGGAGCGTGGAGCTATGCATCGGTTGTGGTGCGGTCAAACTGAAGATGACAGGTAATCAGTACGGTGTCCGCATCGAGAGATGCAACATATCTACCTCGCTTGATGAGTGAGCACATCTCCAACCGTAGATGCACCTTTCTGCGCAATCTTCTCGCTCATAGGATCGCAACGGTTCAGTTCGAGCTGCGGCACGTTCGTTGTACGAGACTCTGTTTCGCTGATCACACGGTAGAGGTAGACTGTGATGCAGCCAATACCTTCGAGTCTTCGTTTCAAGTCTAGGGTTGTATGGAGAGTGCTGTCATCTACGCTGAGGTTAGTCATGATGTGATCGAATGGCGATGCAATGTGCATGCCTGTTTCGAGCTCCGAGAAACGGAAAGACTGGGTAAAGCCTTGCGCGTCCTGCCTGACTATCGTCTTCGCGTACTTGTAGCCTCGAAAAGTGTCTCTATCGCCTGTCTCTCTGAATGGTGCTTGCAGGAAACAGCCATCGAGCATAACGTCTGCGTGGGTGGCGGCAGTTGACTCGAAGGGTGGCTTGAGCAGCCAGCGGACCGAGAACTCCGCCCCAACAGGCACCTCGAGGTATTTGGTGACTGAGTCGTCGAAAGCTTCGTGGCCAGCAATGGGGGTTCCTTCATCTTCGTACTGGTATTCAGGCAGTGCGACGTTGTCAACTTCGATAGTGACCTCAAGGCCCGGTACAGATGGTGCAATCGCCATTCTGAGATTGAAGGGGAGTACTGAGTAAGGAAGATGAAGTTTGGGGCTAGGTGAAGAGCTATCTATAAGTGGGTGTCCAGGACCTAAGTTGCAAGTGAGGGAAGTCAGCGTTAGGTGAGTAGAGTTGGACGGGCAAAAGATCAGGTGAAGGAGCTCCACTGGTTCTAAAAACCTGTTGTACATTCCACTCAGGTAAAGGTAAAATGCCATGCTCTGCAATGTTATTATACCATAACTTTGGTAAAGTCCATATACCTGCCTCGAACTGCTGAAATCATCAACATCGTAAACTGGCCTGGCGGCATCGGGCGGTGCGCAGTGTTCAGCCCCGCTCATGTGAGATCAATCTCTTCCACGCCGCTCTCGGTTATGGTGGTACGGTAGTTCTCACGTCGCCGTTTCGTGGATACGACCGAAGGCTCATCGTCGTCATCGTCGCCTGCGAGTGTGCTGCTCCTCTCGCAGGTACGCTCACGCTTGACGCCCGCTTCTTGCTTGAAAGCACGAGCTGCAGCATCACGGTCCTGCAGAATGTTAGCTGAAATCAGGTACTGGAGGCGCACTGAACGTACCCTCTGCCTTAGGACAAGCTCTCGCAACTCCTCCGGGCTAAGCGTATCGATATCTCTATCTTCGAGGGGCACCGGACTGGGGCTTCGTGGGATGAGTAGAAGAGACTTGAGTGCATCTGAGTGACGTTAGTTATCTATTGAAGGGGATTAAGATAGCTGATGGGTTGAATGACCTCTAGAGCGGTACTTGAATGTGTATGTCGCGAGTGGCCGTCTCTTACGGTCGACGTAATCAAATTCACATATCGTCCTCGGAGCCTGGGGTTCTGGAGCTTGAAGCCTGCATTGGTAAGCAAACAGGCGAACTCTCATCGAGCTCACTTACGATGTCTGATGTGATAGCGTTCTTCCCTTGAGTGCCTTTTCAGGAATCTTTCCGATTTTGTTGATGTTGGTTGGCGAATAGTCGACAGTGGGCACAGAACGTATGTCCTTGACCAGATAAGCCTTCACGGTGATCTCGCCCATTCCCTTAATGTCCTGCACGAGGTTTCCTATGGCATGAGAGGCCCTGTTGTCATCTGTCAATGTTCAGCGTTGATCCTCGAGCGAATCTGTGAGTAGTCAGGTACTAACCAACAGTGAGTGCGGCAAAGCAGAACTTGTGGAGAAACCTTTGGCCATTAACCATCGAATCTGCTCCCTTGATTGTGGTGCTGCAGGAAGGCTCCTTGAAGTGTTCTTGCGTTGCAAATGCATCATTAACCAGCTTTCGGTCAACATAAGCGTAGAAGAGGAGAGAGAATTTGGGCCATGGCTGTGTGATAGTCCACCGAACACCGAACTCAGCGCCGGAGACAGCTTCGACATACTTGGTGACCACAGTATCAATCGGGGCATCTTCATCGTCGTCATACTCGTGCAAAGGTGCTCCGTTACACACGACAGACACCTCGATGCCAGGCTGTGACGGCAGGACCGCCATGGTGAGAGCGGATTGGAGATTGTCAACGGACTGTGAGATCACGGTGGTTTGTAGAAAGTTGACAAGGCGCGGGAGCAGCAGGTGGGCTTGCGCGACTGCACAAACAAACTTAAAGTGGGGCAAACACGCTACCATGTGTAACACCTTCATCCTCACTCTCATCCGGTCATCGTTCGCAACTCCAAACATCACGACACGCATGCGATGGCGTATGACCAACTCTTTCGTTTCCCTTGTACTACTCTGTCTGATATCCTTCACCATTCGATTACACGTGCCTTGAACAGCGACAGCCGTTCACTAGCAAGCTGGCAATTCAAACGGCTCTATTTGCTGTCCCTGCGAGCTGCGCCCGCCCTGATAACCCTGCGGGCTGGTAGTAATTGCACAATGTTACGCCAAAAGAGGTGGGATAAGCCCAGGAACCTCTAGAATCGCGTCCCATGCGCCAGTAATGACAAAGGAAAACCCAACCGCCTAATGCTGTTGTGTGGTGGTATGTGTGTAGGAAAGAAACGCTATGCAAATCATCAATGTAAAAATGTGCCTCCATGCGATGGTAAGATTTGTTGTGTAGGCCGTGCGTGATTGCTCCAGATTGGCAATGTTCAGGTCGGCGATGGTGATTCTGAAGTGAGTTGCAAGGCGGTGGGTGGCGTACAAGCGGGCGGAGTCCGAGCCTGTTCAGCTGCTGGAAAAGTAGGTGTCGAATTCGCTGAGACGACAAAAGGACTCCTCGTATCGGCAAGCAGTGGGGTATCCTGAAGACTGTCAATCTACCAGGCTCCAATGCTAGCCGAAGAACCAAGACCATAGCTGCCGTTCAACAGCTGCTGTCGAATAGACATGGCATCGGCTTGTCCGCCTGCCGCAGCAGTTGGTGTCTCGGTGGCCATCCAGCCTATCCCTCCTCGCAGCTCGTTGACGGCGTCCTGCATCTTTCCGCCTGAGATTTCGTTATGTTTCGCAATCTTCTGGTCCCATCCTCCGTACAGCAACTGCATGCCTCCGGCCTTTTTGGCAGCCTCGCGGATGACCATGGCCCAGGCCTTTGCCATTTCTTCGTATGCCTCCTGCTTGTGGCGATTGTGCTGGTAGGTATCCCAGTTGGGCAGGCGGTGGATCACGTCGGTGGCGCCGTCGAGGAAGGCAAGCGATGTGGCGGCCTGTTGCTCGTTCGGGGGGAGGAAGTGGGGTGTGAAGTCTTTCAGCGACTCGAGAAGCTCGGTGAGCTCACGTCGTACGCGGTTGTATGCGTAGTCTGATGATGAGCTGCCGCCGAATGGGAAGGCGGCCTGGAAGGCTGATTCGTACTTGGATAGTACCTCTAGTGTGGATTGTGTGCTTGGCCGGGGTGCTGTTGTGACGACCTCGTTGCCAATGTCTGGGTGGCGCTGGCATATCGACTGCAGGAGGTTGCGCATGTCGTCAGGGGACAGCGTCTCGAGGAGGCGGGTTAGAGGGAGAGGGCGGCCGGAGATGTTGGAGCGCATTCGCTTTTGCATCGAGCGAGGCGGCGGGCGAGAGGAGAGGGCGGGGGAGCTAGACGGTGACTGAGACATGCGCTCATCCTCGATATCGTCATCGGCTTTCCGCTTACGGCCAGACATGGCGGATGAGGGCGAGAGGACTGGAGGCGTGGTGTTAGTAGTGGCACAGTGGTGGTGGGGGTGGTAGGGTTGGTGGTTGTGGGGTGGCGGGCAGACGTACTGTTGCGGATGGGCGAGTAGCGGTTGTGCAGCTGGTGTGGAGCGGAGGGGAAGTTTTGATTGATGTCACACATGGCGGCCGCCCGGCAAACGAGGTGAAGACGCCCTGTCTGCGTCGTCGGCAGTCGGTTCGGTAGCGTGGAGAGTGAATCGACAGCGGTGAAAGACGGTGCGTCGAGAGGCGGCGGGCCGTGTTCGGGGTGTGTGCGTGTTGTTGTTGGAGGAGAGCCACAAGACGAATGTCAAGGAAGCTAAGCTGGGCCCACGGCCTCTACTGGACCGTGCGCCACGCCGCCCAATCAGACGCACATTGGATTCAGACACACTTCCAGCACAGCAACGGACAACACATGACGGCAAAAGACAGCGTGTCGGGGGATCTTTCGCCGCAGGGGTTGGCGGTGTCAGACCGAGTGAATTTCTATCCAGATGGCAATCACGCCGCAACGCCGTTTGGTGTGCACTGCGCCCATGTGTCCATCCCTCGTAGTCGTACGCCTGAGACACTGGCATGCTCCTGTGGCGTCGACGTCTACTATGCATAAAGAAAACTAGCGCCGGAAAGAGCGCCAAACTTACCAGGAGAACGTTGAAAATGCTATACAAATCCCTCGCCGTACACCCAACTGTCGAATCGAAGCTGGGCTGTCGCCCAAATCAGAGGTACAAGGACTGCGCCGCGACCAAATCTCGCCTGACAAGCTCGAGCGCCGCGGTAAATTTCTGCTCAAGCTCCTCACTGCCCATGACCTTGGCCGCCTGAGCGATTTGTCGCAGCAGTTCTTCCAGTCGTCGGAAGAGGCGAATCAAGCTGCCTTCGTACACATCGGTCATTTTGCTGCAAATCGATTAGTGTAGGTCTCTTAGGCGCGGGGAGAGTCAACGTACCAGATCTGAGCAAAAGTGGCGCCCTTCGACCATGCAAAGACAACATCCATCAGCTCATACTTGAATGTCTTGAGGTACTCTTCCTCGTTGACGGTAAGCTTGCTCTCTTGCGAGATCTTTGCGATGACCCTGGCCTGCTGCTGGATCTCGCGGTAGGGCTTGGCAAGCTCTTCCTTCAGCGCGGGAACCTCACTGCTCTTCTCTTCAAAGATGAAGCAACTCAAACAGGCAGCGCACTGCTCTGGGGTGAGCTCGTTGAAGAAGCGGTTGAACAAAAGCTCGCTGAGGACAAGTTCGTCACCAGTACTGATTTCACAAGCAACACGCGCCTTGAGTTGGACAACGTCGGCGTCGTCAATGAAGCCGAGACGTCGCAGCACGCGCTTCCTGCTCTTCAGCTCGTCGAGCTGGATAACAGACAGGGCATCGGCGATCTCCTTCTTGGTCTTTTTAATCTTCTCCGCAAGCGCCATCTTGGCCGCGTACTGGCTGTACAGCTCGGGTAGTCTTGGTGAGTTGTGGAGAGGGTTCGATAAGAGTCGAGACTCAAGGACCTCGATTTTCTGTGCATGTTAGAGATGACCGTGCAAGGGTGAATACTCGACTTACCCTCAATAAACGCTTGAAGCTTTCGTCTGTGATCTTCATGTTCTCAATGGGGTCCAGAATAGCAATACCGTCGGGGAAACGCTTCTTGACTTCGTCCAGCGCCTTGCGAACGCTGTTCATCTGCTCAGTCGACTTCAGCTCGTTTGGCAAGAAGACACGGAGATGCCCTATCGACTCGATGCAGCTCAGCAGAACCGGTACGACCTCCATCTTGCCCTTCTCGCCCACAGGTGGCGGACGAACACCTGGTGGCAATCCGTCGTTTGCCTGTGGTGCGAACTTGCTGTCGCTCGCGACTGATAATAACACGTCGACGACATACGACTCTTGTGGTTGCAGAATCTCACCCTTGTTCGCTCTCCTGGGTGTGAAAGCAACGACGGCGCCCCACCCGAAGTCGTAGTCCTTGAACTTGATCTTGACTAAGCGACCAGCCTGCAAGAACTGGAGGCAGTAGTTGGGATGCATGATAACATCGCGCATGTCTTTGGTATGACTGTCCAGCTGCTGTCGCAGGTTGTAGTAGTCCTTGACGGTCGCCTCGTCGGTGATGACTGTAGTAGCTTTTTCGTTCTCAAGTTCTCCAAGCTGCTTCTCTAAGCTCGACACACCAGCGGTATTCTGGAACTGGAAGAAACAGCGCTCGAGCATGAACTCTGGCGAGATGCCTTCGACACGCATCAGGTTCAAAATCATGTTGTATCCAAGATAAAAGGCCGAGTTCAAGTTGTCTTGTTGTCCACGAACAATCTCCTTTGCAACGGCGGGATCCATCTGCTGGTCGATCATCATGATGACAATACCACGGTCGTCGAGACCACGACGACCGGCACGACCAGACATCTGGATGAACTCGGACGGTGTTACCCATCGTTGAGCCACACCATCAAACTTGCGAACACTGGTGAAGACGACAGTCTTGGCCGGCATGTTCAGGCCGATGGAGAAGGTTTCTGTCGCGAACAGGACCTTGATCAGGCCTTCCTGGAACAGAATCTCGATGGTCTCCTTGAGGATGGGCAGCAAGCCCGAGTGATGAACACCAATGCCCCTTCGCAGCAGAGGAAGAATGTGCTGGATCTGGGGTAATGCACGGTCCTCTTCTGACAGCATCTCGATGGCACTACTGAAGACTTTGGAAACCATGGCCTTCTCCGAGTCGTCGTTGAAGGAGAGCTGGCTCATGGACAGAGCGTAGTTTTCGCAGTCTCGCTTGCTGAAGCTGAAGACAATGACTGGGTTGTAGCTCTTGACCATGATCATCTTGACGATCTTGTAGATGTCGGAGCCTTCTTTGTTGCCGCCGGTATTGGTCTTCTTGTCTTTGCCCTTGCCCTTGCGCTTTGCCAGGAAGTCGTTTGCGGCGGATCCTGCCTTGTCTGCAATGGACGACATGGCCTTTTGGAAGTTCTCCTCGCGAAATACGCCCTTCTCATCGACGACCAGATGGATGCCGTCTGCGCCCTGGGGGAAGAAGTAGTGCTGTAGCGGTGTGGGTCGGAAGTCGGTGTAGACGACGTGACACGGCTGGCTGTGTGTCTTGGTGATCCACTCGGCGAACTGCATGGCGTTGGGGATTGTGGCGGACAGAAAGACGTAGCGGACCTTGTCTGGCAAGAGGATGATGGTCTCCTCCCAGACGACACCACGCGACTTGTCACGCAGGTAGTGGACCTCGTCGAAGACGACCCAGGCGACCTCGCGCATGATCTCGGAGCCGCGGTACAGCATGGAGCGCAGAATCTCGGTGGTCATGACCAAGCAGGTGGCGGTGGGGTTGATGGTGACATCACCCGTCATGAGGCCTACGTCGCCGAACTCTGCCATGAACTCGCGGTACTTCTGGTTGCTGAGGGCCTTGATGGGACTCGTGTAGATGACTCGCTGGTTGTTCTTCAGACACTGGGCAATGGCGTACTCGGCCACGACCGTCTTTCCGGCCGAGGTATGCGCCGACACGAGGACGCTCTCGTTGCGCTGTATCGAGGCGATCGAGACCTGCTGGAAGGGGTCGAGGGTGAAGGGCCAGACGCGTGCAGGCTCGGCGGGGGCCTTGTGCTCGGAGATGGGGACGTAGTCGTAGTCGGGCGGGAGCGAGACCTGGTGGCGGACCTGATGCGAGAGCACCACGCCCTGGCCGTCGTGCACCGTCTGCGCCTGCAGTCCCGCGGCGGCGGCCACCTCGCGCGTCTGCTCCGTCTCGAAGTCGTCCGTCACAATGGCCTCGGGCTCGGCGTCGCGCTTCTGGCGCTTCAGGTGCTGTGGGGCGGCGCTCTCCGCCTCGTTCTCGTCCGACGACTCGCTGCCGGCGGCCGGGGCGTCTGACATGGGCGCGTCAGCGACGGGTGACTTGACGGCGACGGGTGACTTGACGGCGACGGGCGACTTGACGGCGACGGGCGACTTGACGGCGACGGGCGACTTGACGGCGACGGGCGACTTGACGGCGCCGTTGGCCTGGCGCTTCTTGCTCTTCTTGGGCGCGTTCTGTGCGCCCGTGGGCTCGCCATCGAAGACGCCGAAGAGGTCGTCCATGGCGGCGGCGGTTGACTGATTCGCGGTAACAGGGGACGGGGCGTGCTCTCTGGCGTGCACCGATATTCGAGGCGTGCACCAATATTCGAGACGTGCACCGATATTCGAGGCGTGCACTGAGATTCGAGGCGTGCACCGATATTCGAGGCGTGCACCGAGATTCGAGACGTGCACCGAGAGTCGAGGCCTGCGCAGGCGCGGGGGCTGTCGTGGTGGGAGCTCGTGATGGGAGCTGGTGGTGGAGCTCGTGGTCAAGAGGCACGGCACCAAGGGAAAAAGTTCCTGGCGACAGCTCTGCTCTGGCGTGTCGGTGCATCGGCACTTCCCAACGCTTGGCGCTCGACAGCTGCTCGCCCTCGTCAAACCGCATCACTCCACCACGCCCGACTCCTCTCCACTCCACCACCACCGCCACAGTACGCTCGATCCCGCGCCAATTGCCCTCCCCGCTGACTCTCCAAGATGCTCGCCCGTGCTACCTTCCGTGCCGCCTCGGCCCCCACCCTCGTCGCCCGCCGCGGCTTCCAGTCGACGCGCGCCCAGTTCTCCAGCCCCTACCACTACCCCGAGGGCCCCCGCAGCAACTTGCCATTCGACCCGCTGAAGAAGGGCTTCGCCTTCAAGTACTGGGGCTTCATGGGTGAGCCCGGCCCGCCATCTCGAAAACACAACGACCTGGGCTAACCGCAACAGCTACCGGCTTCTCCCTGCCTTTTCTCCTCGCTGGTAAGCCACCACCTGCCCCAATCTCTCAAGCTCGCAGCCTGCTAACTGCACTCCCCCCACAGTCTGGCAGACAAAGAAGAACAAGCCGTAAATGCTTTGATACGAATCATGGACATGGCTTGAGGTCTTTGGGAGATATATGGGAACCTGTAGTATAAGTGGAGATCCCGGCGACAACTGTACTAGACACAACAGCATCAATTTCATTGCCTGTCACTACTGCAGCTCTTCTCAAGCGTGTAGCTGTCGCCGCAACGGCCTTGCTACCTTTGCCTACCTTCGTGATGATGCAGTCTTGGCGCTGAAGCACACTAGCGCGAGTCGTGCCTCGAATGAAAATTGTTTGATTTCCACCATCTTGCCAGGCGAAATTGAAAATCGCCAGGTCCACAAACTGCCGGAAAGATGCGAAACCTCAAGATCGTGGGCAGGTCGCTTCTGCAGTTTTCTGGCGAAAATCCGCTGCCCCTCACCGCCACAGCCTGGGACGCCGCGTCAAATTCGCTGATATGCGCCTTTGGACCATCGGAGTCACGTGCTGCCATCGAACTCAAACGACTGCACTACACACGCAGCGGTGCAGAAGACCGGCTGGAGAGTATAGCAGCATGGGATGCACCGTGCCCGCTCCCTTCGCTTACACACGACTCGGTAGCAAGTGTGCATCATTTCGCCGACACATCGACGACATGTCTGATCCTAGCTGGAGGCGACATCATCCTCGTTCGAGAAAATCCACTCTCCAATGAAGACCTGGTCGAGATCGTGGGGTCAGTGGACGCCGGTATTTCTGCTGCAGCATGGTCGCCGGATGAGGAACTTCTCGCCATCACCACACAGGCCGACACCCTTCTCCTCATGAGCCGAGACATTGAAAACATTGCAAGCATCACGCTCGCACCTGAAGACGTGAACGTCTCCAACCACGTCTCGGTTGGCTGGGGAAAGAAAGAGACGCAGTTCAAAGGCAAAAGAGCGAGAGCACTACAGGATCCTACTGTGCCTGAGCACATCGATGCGGGCGAGTTGAGCCCGTCTGACGATCGATCTGTCACCATCACCTGGCGAGGAGACGGCGCGTACTTCGCGCTCACCAAAGTCGAACAGGAGCAGCGTCGTATGATCCGAGTGTACTCCCGAGAGGGCCAGCTGGACAGCGTAAGCGAACCGGTTGATGGACTCGAGGGTGCACTCAGTTGGCGCCCGTCTGGCAACTTGATTGCCAGTGTACGCCGCTCCAGTGACAAGCTAGAGGTCGTCTTCTTCGAGCGCAATGGTCTTCGCCACGGCCAGTTTGATCTACGCTTCACGCAGGAAGAGCTTGCAGACTTGAAGTCACCATTGACTGTGAAATGGAATAGCGACTCAAATGTGCTGGCCGTCTCATACTCAGACAAAGTCCAGCTGTGGACCATGAGCAATTACCACTACTACCTCAAACAGGAGCTCACCTTCCCCTCGCCAGCACAACATACGCCGTTGTGCACATGGCATGCCGAGCGACCTCTTGCCGTCGCCGTTTCGACACCAGGTTTGTTACACCCTGATTTATACAGGATCTGTCTCACATTTTGTATCTAGACGCACTACAGATCGTCGAGTTTCTCTCTGCCACAGCAGTCGGCTCAGTCGCGCCACCTAACGATTATGGGCTCGTTGCTTCGATTGATGGTTGTAAGTGAACATGCTCGTGCGTTGTTTGCTGCCGTGCTAACAGAGGAAGTGTCCCTCAAGCTCACACCGCTCAGAATCGCCAATGTGCCACCACCCATGGCATTCTGCACGTTGCCACTGGAACATAAAGCCATCGATGTTTCGCTTTCCCACTCTGGCACCCGGCTTGCGGTGCTCTCTGATGATCACCTGACAGTGTATGAGCTTGACGTGACCAAGAAACCCATTTCGAAACCATCAATTCTGTGGCGAAGCCATGCCCTGACTGGAACACTACCCCGTCATGTCACCTTTATCGGTGATGAGCAACTGTGCGTTTTGACAGACAGTTGGCATGAGGATGAGAGCTCGCTGTGGAGAAGCGAAGGCGAAGAGCTTCTTGGGCACTGTCCCGTTGTAGAAGCAGATGGTGCATCGTCTCTCTTCAGTGGCGTAGACTACCAAAATCTTTACGTGCAGTTGCAGAACGGCGCATTACGTCAGGTCGACACCAAGGAAACGTCCTTCAACGAGCCAGCACAGACTACGTTGGTGCAGAAATTTCCAGCATTTGCACCCGAGGCCAGAGTCGTTACCGTGGATGGACAGGTAAGTAGAACGTATCGAGACATTTGTCATCTACTGACTCTCCAAGGATATTGCATTCGGTCTTACCAAGAGCGGTGTACTCTTCGCCAACGAGCGCGTCCTCGTCCGCAACTGCACCTCATTCGTGGTCACACCAGCTCATCTGATTTTCACAACTACGCAGCATCTTCTTAAGTTTGTGCATCTGACAAGTATAGATGGTAGGCATAAGCTCCTGAAAAAAAGGTGTCAAGCTAATTGTCCCCAGAACTTGAAGTGCCAGGAGACGAGCCGCAGACGGACGAACGCTGCCGAAGCATCGAACGTGGTGCGAAGCTCGTTACTGTTATGCCAACAACCTACTCTGTTGTTTTGCAGATGCCGCGAGGAAATCTTGAGACCATCTACCCTCGAGCGCTCGTACTTGCAGCGATTCGGCGCAGTATCGAAGCTGATCAGTACAGCGAGGCGTTCTTTGCTTGCCGCAACCAACGCGTAGACATGAACATCCTCCATGATCACGATTCGGAACGCTTCATGAAGAGCATCCAATTGATAGTCACTCAGATCAAGAAGGTCGAACACATTGACCTGCTCCTGTCTCAGCTTCGGTAAGCTCTTGTTATGGATACTGCCAGGCGCCTTGACTAACAACCGTAGAAATGAGGATGTATCAGAGACAATGTACCGGGAAACCCTGAAGACGAAGGATCTTGTGAATAAGTCGAAGCTCTCGCAAGAAGAGGTGGCCAACAAGGTCAACCGCATTGCTGATGCATTTCTTGCTGTGCTCGAGCTGCAGCAGTACAAAGATGAACATCTGCAGAATATTATCACAGCTCACGTTTCCAAGGTGCCACCTGCCTTGGAAGCTGGACTGGAGATGATCGGAAGATTGCAATGTGAGAGCCACCTCTGAGTTATCATGTGCAGAAGCTAACAAACGCTAGCTTCCCAAGATCCTCTCACAGACAAAGCTGCTGAGCACATCTGTTTCCTTGCTGATGTCAATCAACTTTATGATACCTCCCTCGGTCTATACAACCTTGATCTTGCTTTACTTGTTGCCCAGCAGTCACAAAAGGTATGCAGATTTGCATTGTTAGATGTCCCACTACTGACACTCCATCCAGGACCCTCGAGAGTACCTCCCGCATCTTCAGTCTCTGCAGGACCTTCCTGAGGTCCGACGGAAATTCCAAATCGATGATCAGCTCGGTCGCCGCGCCAAGGCACTCACGCACCTCAAAGAACTTCAGGCCTTCGATGAAGCGCAAGACTACATCCAGAAACATGTTCTGTACACCGAAGCCTTGGCAATGTTCCAGTACGATGCAGCGTACGTGAAAAAGATCATGCGTCTCTACGCCGACCACCTCAGCAATACAAACAAGCACGAAGAAGCCGCCTTCGCCTACGAGTACCTCAACGACCACGCCTCAGCCTGGCCCAGCTATCGTTCTGCTAACCTCTGGCGCGAAGCCCTTGCGTCCGCAACGCTCGCTGGCGTCTCTTCTGAAGAGCTTTTCGATCTCGCTTCCTCACTGGCCGAAGGGCTTACAGAATCCAAGGACTATTCCTCCGCTGCAATAATAACACTCGACTACCTCTCCGACCTGCCCTCCGCTGCGAAACTCATGTGCCGCGGCCACCACTTCGCCGAAGCCACGCGCCTAGTCATCCTTCACCGCGACACTTCTCTTGTAGAATCCGTCATCGACCCTTCGCTCGTCGAGCGCAGTGCAGATATGACAGAATTCCTCGCCGATATGCGATCACAACTGCTCGCTCAGGTACCACGTCTGCAAGAATTGCGAACCAAGAAAGCAGACGACCCCATGGCATTTTACGATGGCATGGACGGCATTGACAACAACATACCCGATAACATCTCGCTCGCGCCTACCGATACCACGAGCGGAGGTACGTTCATGACGAGGTACACAAAGCAGACGGGTACGGTGAATACGACCGCGACACGTAAAACCAGTAAAAACAAGAGACGCGAAGAGAGGAAGAGAGCCAGAGGCAAAAAAGGCACTGTCTACGAAGAGGAATACCTCACAAATTCCATCGAACGTCTCATCGAGCGCATCAACAGCATGCAAGAGGAGATTCAGCGATTGATCCAAGGACTGGTGAAGAGGGGAATGAGAGAGCGTGCCGACGCGGTGAGCAGAGCGCACCAGGACGTTGTGGAGAGGTGCAGAGAGGCGGTGCGGGAGATGTATCCTGTCGATGTGGAGGCAAAGAAGGCAGAAGACGGTGTTGAGGGTGCTGGCGTGAACGGAGAGACGCTGCGGCCAACGGGTGGTGATGCCACATTGTGGGACAGCCTGCAAGAGGTGGAAAGGAAGAGGGTTGCGCCGATTGTCAAGGGTTTTGAGAGGCTGAGCCTGCTTTGATGAGTCCGTATGAACGATTGCATATCCAAAGAGGTGGTTTTGCTTCCTCAACGTCGCGGTCCTTCTCTCCGTGCCTAAGGCGTGATTTTGCGATCAGAAAACTAAACCACCAACTCGTCGACTCGATCAATAATCCCGACACACCCATACTCCAATCCTACACACAGCACAAGTTCCTCTTATCCGTCCTACGCGCGAGGCGCAGACGATTGTGGTGAGTAATCGACGAACTCAAGACCGCAACGCCCCCCAGTGCTTTGCGGCGGCCATATCGTAATCTGCCACAGATAAAGCCCCGGAGACCGGCAACGCCCAACCTTCTTTATCTTCAACCATGCCTCGCCATTCGCAATATGGAAAACCTCCGGAGATTGATGATAATGCAGGAGCTACGAGCTGCGCTGCAAAAGATACCGCCCTGCCTCTACGCTCTCCTCACCAGCACCTGAAGCCTAACTACCGTAAAAACTCGATTCTTTGGCCGTAAGCTAGCAGGTAGTCTCTCAAAAAAACCGCCAGTCTCGAGCCCAATTAGGCCGCAGGGCGCAGAAAACGTCCACCAACATCCCACCCACCCTACACAATCGAAACGCTGAGGACACTACCAAGCTGAGTTCACACGCGACACGGAATCCAACGTCGACGTTTCGAAAACTCTCGCCGGTCAAACGGTCGCTATTGCCCGCACCTGACGTTTCGGTCTGCTTCGATGGAATTTCCAGATCTAGACCGTGTGCCGGAAACACACAAGGGCACAGATGGTGGTGGAAATGCAGGTTACGCGTGCTGCTGCTTTCAGGGTCTACCTCAACGCCGGGCCTGGATTGACAGCTGCGGCGTCACATCAGTCACTCGTCCTACGAGGTGGGAGGTATGGTTTTCGTGCCAGCGATTGCTGCTGCTTGGATCGGATGTGTAGTTTCGGCGATCGCGAGCTTCAGATGATGATTTTTCTAGAGCCATTGTGTTTGTTAAGTGCACAGAAGCTTGTTTTTCTGTTCTTGAGTGGTTCTCGTTGGTGTGCTTGTGGTTCATGCCTCTTTCCCTGCTGGCGTCGCTGTCTGCTGGTGTCGCTGCACGTTGGAAGCGACCTTCGGCCGCTACCAACAAAAAGTGTGTGTCTGGCATTTGGTGTTGCAATTCTCCGGCACGGAAGGAGCCGAGTCGGGTGCGGAGATGTTCGACCAGGCCCGCCGATCGCTTACCGATGCTGATCGCGTGAACAAGGTTAGTCTTGAGCTGCATGCTGTCACTGACCAAAAGCGTCACCATGATTGGCCTCGGTAACTGCGTGCTCATCTCGAACTGCGGGACATGCAGATCAACGATCCAGGCACAACGACATTTGGAACGAGCCGAGCTTCCCAGATCATCCCATCTTCATGTCTACACGTCGATCCGTCGCAGCATTCCCAGACGCAGTTTGTGCGCGTTTGGAGAGACAACGACACGATCCTACTTGATCGGCCCTTTGAGTCTCATATTCGATCCTGGTCCTAGTCGAGAGGAACAAGCGACGTGGAGGAGAAAGACCACTGTCGGTGTTTCGCGTCACAGCTTACGGGTAGCGTTGTAGAGCCTCAGCTACCCACGGTCGCTGCTGCTCGTCTGCTGTTATAGCACATCTCCCACGTACTCGCTCAAATCATTTCATTGCCATTTTCAGTCGACTACACCTCTTCCAACCACCAATGTCGTATCGCGGCCGACCTAGCAAAGGGTGTGAGCCTTGTAGAGCTCGGAAAGTCAAGGTAAGATGCAGTCAGCCATACTCAACCGCACACTTTCTTGTTTGGCGGTGACTGGACGAGCTGTTCTGCTCTTCCAGTCATCTCTACGTTGGATGGAGGTTGTTCATCTGTCGAGATGTGTTACTAACATTCATCGCCTAGTGCGATGAGACGAAACCTGCCTGTAACCGATGCAGCAAGTCAAGCCACGAGTGCAAGTATCGCGACCAGGCAGACCTCTTCTTCCGAAACCAAACCGCATTTGCTGCACAGAGGGCCGAGGACTCTTGGAGAAAAAGATCAAAGTCGCACCAACGTGCACTCAGTGACAGCAGCAGCAGCCTGAGGTCGTTTCATGACAGCATAGCAGCAACAGGACGGGCCCGCAACCCTTCCGTGGGCGGTGCTCGCCGTTCATCAGAAGCTGTCCCTGAGGGACACACACATCTTTTCGATGGAGCTTCGGCTATCTCCAAGTTCGGCCACCTCCACATCGCACCTGAGCTGGCGCCAGACCTGCGCCGTCTGGCTTACGAACGATTCCTGTATGACTTTGTCATCAACGAGTCGCCCAACCATCCATCAAATGAGCCGTCTGATGCATTGTGGAATTTCATCCCTGTGTTGTATCAGAGAGCTGCGGAGGATTC
The DNA here is from genome assembly GCA_004011705.1 of Ascochyta lentis. Taxonomy (NCBI): domain Eukaryota; kingdom Fungi; phylum Ascomycota; class Dothideomycetes; order Pleosporales; family Didymellaceae; genus Ascochyta; species Ascochyta lentis. The sequence continues at coordinate 1,375,642 of RZGK01000015.1, read as the reverse complement.
GTGCGTGGCGACTGTCATCAACGCTGTCGCTTACTGCAACTTTGCGCATCGATGCAACGCTCCGCAAGCTGCGACGCTAGGGGAAGAGGCTTTAGGTCGAGGCATGGTGTTGTTGTCAAAGATGATCGCGGACAAGGAGCAAGCCGGCACGGACGAGGCGCTGTGTTCGGTGTATTTGATGGGGGTGTACGAGGTAGGTGGTCTGGCTTGCGGCATCGAACAACGACTGACGTGCTTGCAGAATATCAGCTCCCAACAACGACAAGGGACATACATTGCTCATTCGAATGGTGCCAACGCTTTACTGCACATGCGGACCATTGAGCAGTATTACAGCAATCCGATATCTGCTAGATTGTACGAGGTGGCGTACTCGCAGATGGTGAGTTCCATTTTTCTCACCGTTACGCATGGCTGATATCCGGCAGCTGCTTGGAAACCTACACGCCGGAAAGCCGCCCCCACTACCAGTGAATGATGCCACCGATGTCAGACAACACCTGCCCAGCATGTACAACCAGTCTGGTCTTTTTGTGATGCAGCTCATCCACCGGGAAGCAAGATTGCACGCCAAGTGGCACGAGATTAAGCAAAGTGCCAACCCGCCTACCACCCGGAGAGACCTCGCTGAGCTACTGCAAGCGGCGCTGGACCTAGATCACAAATACCAGGCGTGGGAGGCTACCCTGCCGCTCATCTGGAGATATCAGATGATGCCCAACACGCCCGAGGCTCGAGCCACCTACGACGGCAAGTGGCAGAAGCTCATCCTGAACAGCCGCGGCGCGCCCGAGGAAATCCACTCGTACTCCAACCTCAAGAGATGCTGGGTCTGGGGCTTCTACCGCACCAGCCGCATGTTCCTGCTCCGCGATCTACTCGAGATGCTGAACTGGATGTTCCGCCTCCCAGAAGCCGATCCCGTAAACACAGCTCCCCTCTCGCCCAACTTCGCCAGCCCGTTCCCGCTCGAGAACGAAGTCTCACCCGTCACATTCGACAGCGCCGCACTCCGCATCCACCACTCTTTCGCCACTGTCCACCTCGTCAACACCATCGAGAAGAGCTGCTCCGCGATCCTAGGAAGCTTCACCGTGCCCGTATACGGCAAGCTATACGAAGACGTCATGGGGATGCGCGGCTACGTCAACCTCTGGCCCCTGGGCATAATGGACGCCGTTCTCCGTTCAGGTCTAGTACCAGACTCGGAAGCCTCGAGCAGCCCACCGAGCACCGGAACGCACACACCACAAGCGCACACCTCATCCGCGCCCGTCCCAGACGTGCTAATGCAAAACATGCACCACCCCTACCCAACGCCACCCTACCCAACCCACAGCCCACCCCCCACCGACAACGTAAAACAAGAAGACGACTTCCTCCCCCTAATCCCAGAGACTCCACTCCACCACCACTCCCTACCCCCACCACCAAACCCCCCACCACCGCCACGACTCGCTGCAAACCCCGCTCTTCAACCCCCTAGCGCCAAAAACGCACATCTTCGACTCCTCAGCCCCGCACCCGTACGACCACCCCGTCGCGCTCCCGGCGCTGGAATACGACATCACGAAGCCGCGGACGCTGGATGTGCGTGCGCGACGGGAGTGGTTGAATTGCTTGCTGTATTATACGGCGGTGGAGTTGGGGATTAAGAAGGGGATGTATGTGCCGGTTACTGAGGGGTTGTTGCCGTTGGTTAAGGGGAGGGTGGAGGGGGTGTTGGGGCGGTAGGGGGAGTAATTGGGTGGGGAGGGAGGGGGAGGGTAGATGGTAGTGTGTAATTAACTAGATAGGATGGGATGTAAATGGGATGGGATAAAGGTGTGTTTATCAAGGTTATTAGATCTATATACACACTCTATTATTACATACATATAATAAACTACTTAAAGCTAAATACTAACTACTGCTAGGCGCTAGCATGTGCTAAGTGTCCACCTCTGACTAGGCTAGTAGATACGTACTGTTCTAGCCACGTGCTTACTATCTAAGTAAGCATTAATACCTTTTTAGCATGTTTAGTATAGTAGGTAGAGCTGTAGCCTAATTACTACCTCCTTCTTTTCTACTACTTTAACTATATTAGCTACCTTCTTTTTACTTTCTAATTGCTACTTTTTGCAACTTGTTGTTATTTACTGTGTCTCTCTTGTTCTACTCTTAAATTCTTAATTGCCTTCTCCTTGTTGTTAGGGTAGTAGAGAGGGGAGGTAGTGTGTAAGTAATTGGGTAGGATGGGATGGGATGTGAATAGGATGGGATAAATGTGTTTGATAAGGTTATTTAATGAGGTTATCAGATCTAACCTCCATCGTCACATGCAACAAATAACTTAAAAGCTAAACAGCAGCCACCTCCCTCTTCTCCACCACCTCAACCAAATCAGCCACCCCCCTCTGCCTCCCAATCGCCACCTTCTGCAACCGCTCACTGCCCACCGCCTCCCCCTCGTCCTTGCCCTCGCTCGCCTTCTCCTCGTCGTCGTCGACAACGTCGCGCGGGATCTTAGTCAGGTCCATGCGCATGCTGTACGCGTCCTCGCCGTCGGCGTAGTACTTGGCCTCGACCTTGTCGACGCTGAAGCCGAGGGTCTCTTTGTACAGGTTCAGCGCGGCGATGTTGGACATGCGCACGTGCAGCGAGACGTAGGAGGCGTTGAAGGTTTCGGCCATTGCGCGTTCTGTTGCGGTTAGCGGGGGAGTGTTGATGGATGGATGGGGTGGGAAGAGATAGGAAGAAGGAAGGAAAGAAGTAGTGTAAGAGGAAGAAAAGAAGATAACATACGACTCTGCCTCATCAACTTCTCAGCCAACCCCAACCGGCGATGCGTCCGCATAACCGACAACGAAGTAATATGGCCATGGGGAATACCATCCGCAGGATCTTCCTCCATTTTCGCAAGCACGTAGCCCACGATCTTCGGGGGATCGTATGGAGATTTCGGGGGACGAGAAACCTAGCAATTAGTTAGTCCCTCCATGTATTCATTAATTCATTCATTCATTCATTCATTCATTCATTCACTCATGGTTTAGGTTGAGAAAAACTCACATCAACAGCCACATAACTCAACTGCGGCCAACTCATAGCATGGTACAGGTAGTACTTGCAAAAGTAGTTTTCGGGCAGATTCGTAATGTTGGCTAGCTGCACGTGCGGAATGTCCGAGGGCTGGAGCACGCGGATGTCCATTGTTGTTTTTCCTTGTTCCTAGCTCTTGCAGTCCTGGTGTAGTGGTGACGATGATGGCCTGGGCTGGAGGGGGGTTGGGGTCGTGTTGTTGGTGGTGGTGGTGACAGTGGTGGTGGTGTTGATGTTGATGTTTGGTGTAGTGTGGTATGGATGGATTCGTTGGTGGTGTTCGAGCGAAAGTTGTGCGTTACGTCAGCGTGGGTTAGCGTGGGGCAGCGAACGGCGAGGGCAGCACGGCGAGGGGCAGCACGGCGAGGGGCAGCACGGCGAGGCCATACTTTATACTAAACAAACTACACACTTCTAACTAAAACCAACCTATCTCTACAAACATTACAAACCTACTATCTAATTAGTAACTATAAAGAAAAAATACGCTAATTAATTAAAATAGTAATTAGTAAGGATATACTTTATACTAAACAAACTACACACTTCTAACTTAAACTAACCTATTTCTACAAATATTATAAACACACTATTAATTATAAAGAAAAAGTACGCTATTCTAGAAGAGTAGTAAATAGTAAGGATATACTTTACACTAAACAAACTATATATATCTAACTTAAACTACTCTATCTCTACAAATACTATAAACCTACTATCTAATTAGTACCTATAAAGAGTAAAATAAGCTATTAAATTAAAGTAGTAAATAGTAAGAACATACTTTATACTAAACAAACTACACACTTCTAACTTCTAACTAACCTATTTTTATAAATATTACAAACCTACTATCTAATAAGTAACTATAAAGAAAAAGTATACTATTCTAGAAGAGTAGTAAATAGTAAGGACATACTTTATACTAAACAAACTACATACTTCTAACTTAAACTAACCTATTTCTATAAATATTATAAACACACTATTAATTACAAAGAAAAAGTATACTATTCTAGAAGGGTAGTAAATAGTAAGAATATACTTTATACTAAACAAACTACACACTTCTAACTTAAACTAACCTATCTCTACAAACATTACAAACCTACTATCTAATTAGTAACTATAAAGAGTAAAATAAGCTATTTAATTAAAGTAGTAAATAGTAAGAATATACTTTATACTAAACAAACTAACGTAATCTACTATTAAGTTAGCTACCCTATTAAGTTAGCTACCTAATACACCCCTCTATTACTCTACCCCTAATATCTTAACACTACTACAACTAATTTTAATAAAAAGTAGATAGAATTAATTACCTAATACAGCTGCACCTTTTATGCAGGTTCTTTTATTGTGCCCTAGCTTACTGCATATACTGCAGTAGGGAATACCCTAGCTGCTACTACTAGCTGCACGCCTCTCTTTACGCCTTACTTCCTCTGCTAGCACTACTGCGTCTCTCTAAGCTACTATATCCTCTGCTTTCTCCTGCGTAAGGGTCCCCCCTCTCTGTATACGCTTCCTTTTTTAGCTTCTACACTTAGCTGCAGCAGCGTTAGCAGCTTAAAGCTTAACAATCTTACTAGCTAAAATAGTTCTAGTGTGCACTAGTATTTCTACACCTTTCTATATCTGCTGTACTATAGTTATAAGCGCTGTTAGAGAGGACCTAGCGTAGGTTTAAATACAGTTCTTAATTAGCGTAGATTAGGCCTATAATTTAAAGGCGTTGCTAGGGGTCCTAGAGTTCTAGGGGGTAGTAGGCAGCAGTAGTAACAGCGTTTAAGGCTTAATCTCTAGCTTTAATAGTACTACTTCTAGGTCTAGAGGCACTAAACTAGTAGCTCTAAATCTAGCTTTAATGTTATCTAATAAGAAAACACCTTAGTATACTGCTAGAAACGCTGCTAGGAATACTAGCTTGTTAATATAGTTAATATAGCTGTTTACTAGAGCTTCTACTTTCTTCTTATACGCACGCTTTAGGGGAGAGAAGCACCTAACATCTAGAGGTTATAGGATATAGGAGGCGTGCGTAGGCATATAGAGGGTATTAATATTATTCTCCTTACAGATATCCTAGAATCTAATTAAGTTATAGGACTTATAGCTATTAAGGATAAGCAGCTAGTAACTACTAACTATACGCTAAGTAGTATGCTTAATAAAGTGCTAAAGCTAGGCAATCTCTACTTTATTAGTAGTCTAGCTATTATTAGATACAGTAATCCTCTAGTCCTTAGGATTATTGTAATACTAGGCTTAGTTGTAGTTCTTTCCTTTAAAGATAAAGAAAGGTAGGACAAGCTAGCTACCTGCACTAACAGCAGCAATTAGGGTAACCTACTTATAATTACTAGGTTAGCGTCTAATAGGGTTAAGACAAATCTCTGCTACAGTAACTACCTTAATAGACCCCCCTACGCCTATCTAGAACCTAGTCTTATTAAAGTTGTAGGTATCTTTATTAAGGATACTATACTTAGCTTTTACGCTAGCTACTAGCTTAAACTATAGCTTAATAATTACAGGGTTGCTGCACAGGACCCTACGGTAGTCCCTAGGTCGTAATAGCTAAGATTTGATTTGTAGTTAACGTAAAATAAAGCGTTCTACCTAGTTAATGCTAACACAGGTGCTGGCGCGTACAGCTAATAATTAATTAGCTATACTGCGTACTTCAGCGTAAGAGGGGGCAAATCTACGTAGAGATAGGTCCCTTATACGTGCAACAAGACTCTCCTCTTCGCTCTTAGTGAGATTTGATCGGTTAGGGTGGGTATCGCGTCGGGAATGCATTCCAACGCGTTGGTTCGTCAGGGTACTCCGAGACACCCTGTACACTGAAGCAACGTGCCTAAGGCTTAGTGACGCGTCAGATTTAAGTAATTAGATAGCAAGGATTACCCTCTCTTTATAGGAAAGTGATCCTATATCTGGTTGTGGTTGCATTGTAGGTGGTTGAGAAGTTTGATAGGTCTTGGCATTGAGTGGCCAACTCGATGGGGTGGCCAACTCGATGGTGGATTACGTTACACACTTTTAACTTCTAACTATCTATTTTAACAAACATTACAAACACATTGTTAATTACAAAGAAAAAATTAGCTAATTAATTAAAGTAGTAAATAGCAAGGACATATTTCGTAGTAAACAAATGAAGATAGACTTCTAACTAATCTATTTTTATATACATTGCAACACATTGTCTGATTATGAAGATGAGTTGAGCTGGTCCATCAAACCACAATCAGACATGCTAGCGTGTCTATTCAAAAACGCCATCGCTATGCAGCGACTCACACGGGTATCATAAACACCAGATCGGGCTCATAAAGTCATCATCGCTGAACACGCACACCGACTACATCAACCCGCCCAACACAACCTTGCCTACGCCGCCGACCTCGCCCCTGACGCCGGCGCGACAGCTCTCCTCAAACTCGCGGACTACGCCGGCGAGGATAATCTTCCTAACGCGGGCGTCGGCCTTGCTGAAGAGATCGCCGACGGTGCTCGGCACGCCCTGGCCAGCCAAGGCGACGCTCTCGGGGGTGGAGAGCATGCTCAGCATCTTGGTGTAGCAGTCGATCAGGACGTCGCACAGGGTGGCAAAGGTGCTGAAGAAGTCGGGGTCGAAGGGCAGAGACGGCGTCTGCAGGTAGAGGTAGGTCTCGTTGGGCAGCAGGTCGTCGGTGGGGGGAGAGTCGACGTTGAAGGCGGCGCCGGTCGAGTCGCTGCCGAACGAGGTCTGCGGGGTGAGCAGGGGGAAGTCGCCGGTGGCTGAGCTGCTGCGGCGGCCCTTGCCGCCGAGGTTGGCGCGCTTGAACATCTGCGGTATGCGTGCGCGGGAGAGGGAGCCGGGGGCGGAGCCGTCGGGGGGGTGGATGGACTGGTACTGCTCGAACTCGAGGAGCAGGGCGTTGAGGGCGCGCAGGTAGTCGGCGGGGGAGGTTGCGTGGAGGTCGAGGATGGTGGGCAGGCTGAAGCCGAGGAGGAGGTAGTGTGTTGCGCGGCGGGACTGGTTGCGGGGGGTGAAGGAGGGGAGGCGGGCGAGGTCTGTTTTGGAGAAGAGGAGTGTGTTGAACCAGTAGATGCGGCCTTCGTGGCTGGAGTGTGTTAGTGTGTGTTGTGTGTATTAGTGTGTGTTGTGTGTATTAGTGTGTGTTGTGTGTATTGTGTGTTGTGTGTATTGTGTATTGTGTGTTGTGTGTATTAGTGTGTATTGTGTGGAGAGGTATCGAGACTCACGCTTTCCGTAGATAGTCCAGCGTGGAGATGCGCTTCGAGGCGAGCTCGTGGATGTGCTGGAATACGACGTGGGGATTGGGGCCAGTGGGGAGGGGGATGTTGGCGGCGGGGGCCAGGCCGGCGGTGCTCGGCTGGCGCTGGGGGTGATGCATGTCCTTTTGCGGGGGCGGGTGGCGCAGGGGGAGGGGGACGGCCATGGCAAAGGGCGTCTTGGGCTTGTCGAGGGCGCTCAGGGGCGCCTTGTCGTAGTGGTGCAGGGGGCGGCGTCGGGCTTGACGTTGTCGCTGCTCTTGGCCTTGTTGCGGGCAAAGGTGGCGATGGAGAGAGTTGGGCGCGAGGCAGCGAGGGGGGCGGCGGCAGGCACGCCTTTCTCGGGCGACAGCGAGACCGAGTGCATGGTCGAGGCCGAGGGGTTCCTCTTGTGGTGCGAGTGCGAGGCGGCCGAGGCGGCGCTCCGCAGGGACGTGGACCGGCTCCTCCGCAGCTGCAGGCCAATCTCGCCGACGGTGCTGGAGATGCTGTGCCGCGAGGCGTGTCTGCGCTTTGGGGCGTGCTGGGGGGGTCGTGCGGGTATTGGCTGGCTGTGCGAGGGCTGCGAGGGGTGTGGGGGGTGTGGGTGTGGTTGTGGGTGTGGTTGTGGTTGTCGTCGTGACCGTCGTTGTGGCCGTGGCCGTGGTTGTCGTCGTCGTGCTCACGGATGGGCGAGGCCGGGGCGAGGTGCAGGGTGGGCGGGACGGTGGAGCGCGAGGCCTTGTGTCTGCCCTTGCCGCCGAAGAACGAGGGCCGGCGGCTGAAGACGCTGCTGGCGGGGGTGGTGGACGAGGAGGAATGGGTCGTGTTGGCTGTGTTGGCTGTGTTGGCCGTGTTGGGCGCGCTGGTCGTGTTGGTCGTGATATCCATGGCTCATTCCACGCCCACGGCTGTGGGGACGCACGCCGCTGCCGGGAAAATCAGGGGCCAGCTATTGTCGCAGGTACGCGGGGGCGCTGTTAGCGGCGGCGGGGCATGGCTGATGGGCGACGGTCGAAGGAGGGGAGGGGGGGCATGCAGCAGCCTGCAGCGCTACATATACGCGCGCAGAGCCATCTGCGCGGCGGGCGACGGGCGACGAGGGCGGCGACAGAGCGGCGAGCGCACAAGACACAAGACACAAGACACGATGCATGCGGCCAGCGCCCTGCTCCGACGCCCACTGCCCCGGCCGTCAGAGGAAACGCACTCCAGACGCACGATACCAATGGAGCCCCTACGCCCAACGCCCACGCTCTCACGCCGCACGCAGGAACCGCGCCCTGGCGACACAGCGGACCCCGCCAGCCAGTCAACGCCAGTCCACGCCGTCCACCACCGCCGCATCCCTGTCCCGTGTTTCCAGCCTGCCTGCACCGCCTCCGGGCGCTGCTGTGCCGAGCCCGGTGACGTCTGCTGCACCCTCACCCAGACTCGCTGCACGCTGGCACTGTATAGCACCAAGTCTGGCAGTGTATAGCACAAAGTCTAGTATACCGTACCACCAAGTACTTGGTTTGCTATACTGGCCCGCGCTTCACCACCCCCTAGTGCCGTTTCTGTCTTGACACCCTCGGCCATCCCTGTGCCTCGTCTCCCTACCATCACCCACCATGTCCGCCCTACAGCGCCGACAGAGCGCAAAGGTCCGCTGCCTCCACCATCCTCTGCCCTGCCTCCACCACATCCTCTGCGACCTTGTGCTAACGACTGCAGGGAGAGTGGATCCCCGCGTCCGGCGCCTGGCCAACCGATCCCCAGAACGACGTCCCCGTCTCCAAAGACCGCATCTGGGTAGACGGCTGCTTTGATTTTGCTCACCACGGTACGTCTGGACCCTGACATCACCATGCTCAACCAATACTCTCCCATACTCACCCCATACCCATTCCTCCATACTCACTCCAACACTCACCCACCCAGGCCATGCCGGCGCCATGCTGCAGGCCCGCCAGCTGGGCTCCGAGCTGCTCGTTGGCGTCCACTCGGACGAGGCCATCCTCGAGAACAAGGGCCCCACCGTCATGCGCCTCAACGAGCGCATCATGGCCGTCGAGGCCTGTCGCTGGGCCACCAAGGCCATCCCCCACGCCCCCTATGTGACGTCGCTGCCCTGGATCTCCCACTACGGCTGCCACTTTGTCGTCCACGGCGACGACATCACCTCGGACAGCGACGGCAAGGACTGCTACCGCTACGTCAAGGCCGCCGGCCGCTTCAAGGTCGTTAAGCGCACCCCGGGCATCTCCACCACCGACCTCGTCGGCCGCATGCTGCTGTGCACCAAGTCGCACTTTATACACTCGCTGGAGAAGCGCCTCTCGGGCGACGAGGGCCCCGGCGGCGAGCTCGAGCGCCAGAAGGAGGGCCACGACATGCTGCAGCGCATCAAGGACTACGCCACCGACGCGACCGGGCGCGCCCCGGGCTGCGACGTCTGGTACTGGCACGCTTCTCGCCCCGCCAAGCTGCGACGCACCACCACCAGCAACGCGACCGCCGCGGCCACCAACGAGCCGCGACCGGGCATGACCAGAGCCGAGACGGCCAACTCGGCATTCGGCCCCGTCAAAGAGGAGAAGGGTAAATTCCACCAACTCGTGCAGGGCAAGGGCGTCAAGCCCGGCCAGGTCGTCGTCTACGTCGATGGCGGCTGGGACCTGTTCTCCTCGGGCCACATCGAGTTCCTGCGCAAAGTCACCGAGATCGAAGACAAGGCCGCAACGGAGCGCGGCTGGTACGCCGAAGAGGCCAAGGCAGACCGGCTGTCCAAGACGGGCGAGGACTACGGCCCTGTCTTCCTGATCGCAGGCATCCACGACGACGAGGTCATCAACCACTGGAAGGGCATCAACTACCCCATCATGAACATCTTCGAGCGCGGCCTGTGCGTGCTGCAGTGCAAGGTGAGCGCTTGCCCATGACCACGATCCTCGGCTAACCACCCGCAGTACGTCCACGCTGCCGTCTTCGGCGCCCCCTTCTCGCTCTCCAAGGCCTTCCTGCTCACCCTCCCCTACGGCACCCCCATCGCCGTCTACCACGGCATCACCAAGTTCATGCCGCTGACGTACGACCCCTACGCTGTCGCCAAGACGCTAAATATCTACCGCGAAGTGGCCAACCACGAGTTCCAGAACGTCAACGCGGCGGAGATTGTGGCGCGCATCATGAAGAGCCGGGCGCTGTACGAGGAGCGGCAGCGCAAGAAGGGCGAGAAGGGCGTCAGCGAGGAGGCGGAGAAGATCAGGCAGGAGATGGAGCGGGAGCAGCGGCGGAGGGAGGTCGAGAGCCAGTTTGGCATCTAGGGAGACGTCCACATCCGGCGATTAGCTAGCGTATCTTTATCTCCGCACTTGGCGTCTGATTCGAACCTCGTCACGCTGCATTGAAAGTCTGAAGTCACCCACGAACAGATCCACACAAAACCAGCCAGCAACTACACACAACCAACCCCCGCAATCCGCAATGCCCCCACCCAAACGCATGAGCGACATCCTCGCATCCTCCTCCACCTGCCCTCCCACCACCTGCCCTCCCACCACCTCTCCCGCCCACGCACCACCCTACTCCAGCGACGGCCCCACGCTGCCCCTTCTGAGCGCGCACACCACCAAGCTTTCATCCGCCGACAAAAATCGCAAACGCAAACGCACCGTCGATCAAGCGCCGCAGCCACACCCGCAGCCGCACCGCGCACATCATCCTAAGCTGTACGAGCCGTGGACGCTGCTTCCTGGGAAATTGGAGAGGGAGGTGAAGAAACTAGGGGAAGGGAAAGGGAAGGGGGGAGTCGAGGTTTTGGTGTTTAGTCGGAACCAGAACGTTAAGGCTGCGGTTAATAAGCTGAGGGTGTTGCTTTCTTCACAGAATGGTGGGACCGAAAACAGAGATGAGGGCGGTAACGAGGACGGGAGTGGTAGTGATGGTGGGAGTAAGACTGAAAACGCGGGAATCATCGCCATCTCAGCGCAAGGCGAGGGAACAGTAAAATTAGTCGGCATCCTAGAGTTGGCGCGGAGGATCATCGGAGCGCCGTCCAACAACGGTGCACCCACCACACGATCAAAAGAAGAGGGAAAAGACGAAAAGGTCAGAAATCGCGTACATTGGCACACCTACACGCTCCTCAGCAGCGTCGCAGTCCCGCGTGGCGTGAAAATTACCCCTGCTTCACCGCGCAAATCCTCACCCACTGCCCCGCCCAACAAAGTACACCGCAATAAAGTGCACCGCAATAACGCGCAATCGACTCTTGACGACGATCCTATGCAACTCGATGCCGATGACGACGCTGCGGGAATCGCACACATACCGCTCAATGACGTCGCAGATGGAGATGGTGATGGAGATGGAGATGCAGATGTAGATGCAGAGATAGATGCAGATGCAGATGGAGATATAGATGGAGATATAACCACCACCACCACCACCACCACCAACCAAGAGCCCGGAAAAACTAAAATCCTCCCCGTCCTCACTATCTGGATGTCTCGATTCCCGCTCCCGGGGTTTAGGGACGCGGGTGGTGAGGGGGAGGAGGTGGTGCTGGTGTGAGGTGGTGCTGGTGTGTCTTTGTATGGGGTTTCGTAGACGGTTGTTGTGTGCGGTTGTTGTGTGTGGTTGTTGTATGCGGGTCTTGTGTGTGTTTTTCATTTGCATACGCGAGGTTCGGTGGAATTATGAACTGCTATTCTACTACCCTGAATTGAAGGAAAGGAAAGGAAAGGAAAGGAAAGGAAAGGGGGTACCTAGCTAGGTGAGGGGGAGGTAGGTGGTGGTGGGAGTGTTTGTAGTGTAGTGTAGTGTAGTGTTTGTAGTAAAGTAAAGTAAAGTAGAGGAGAGGAGAAGAGAGGAGAAGAGAGGAGAAGAGAGGAGAAGAGAGGAGAAGAGAGGAGAAGAGAGGAGAAGAGAGGAGAAGAGAGGAGAAGAGAGGAGAAGAGAGGAGAAGAGAGGAGAAGAGAGGAGAAGAGAGGAGAAGAGAGGAGAAGAGAAGAGAGTAAAGTAAAGTAAAGTAAAGTAGAGTAAAGTAGAGTAAAGTAGAGTAAAGTAAAGTAAATTAAAGTAAAGTAAAGTTTACTACACTCTCTTTACTTCTACTACTATAATAAAATATACTTTATTTATTTTTCTACCTGTTTAGATGTATCTAGTCTTGTTTAATCTTATACTTTAGTATATCTTATACTGTTATATACTTTTAGTTTTCTTTTTAGCTTTACTAACACTTTTTAACTTTTTACTATTATTATACTATTATTATACTATAATAACACTATAGTATCTTATTTTCTACATTCTAAAGCCCTTACATTGTAATAAAACACGTAAGATTAGTAGGCTAGTAGTAAGTATATAAGTAAGTAAGTAACAACAGTAACAAAAGAAAAGAAAATAAAGAAAAAAAAGAGAAAGCGTTGTAAAGTAAAGCCTATACAGCACAGTATAGCGCAGTACATTACCTAACTACCTACTCCTCTCTCCCCCCTAGGTGTAACGGGCTAGGCCCAGGTGCTGGCTCCTCGGCGTACACCGCCTCGGCATTACTCCGGCTCGCGCTTCCCAGCATGGACCAAAGCTCCGCCACGGAGCTGACGTGTCCGAAACGGAGTTATAAAAACTCTGCAACCTCCGTCCCAGAGGTTGTCCTCTATCAAATCCATCTTGTATTTTACTAGCAAATTCCCTCAGAGGTCAGCTCCTTACACTAGGAGATTAGGGTGCTAGGGGGATGCGCGTAAAAAGAAGGGAAAGGGAAGGGAAAGAAAGGAAAGAGAAAGAGATAACTTTGTTAAGTTTAGCAGCTTTTGTCTTGTAGATAGTTAGGTTGTTAATTAGTTTATTTCTTAAGTTGTTATTTGTTCTTTGTTTCGGTATAGGTGCTTTTGTTTCCTAGTACCTACAGATAGGCAAGCTTCTGCTTAAATGTGGATTTAATCTTCTGGCACATCTTCTGAATCGTGCTGGTTGGACGATTCTATAGTGTATTGCTTCTCTAACCTGCGCTGCTTTTCCTTCTTCTTGCTCCAGATCGGCAACTCTTCACTCCACCCTCCTCTCCGTCAGCTGTCATGGCTGACACGACATCGTCAACCACGCTTGATAGTGAGCTCGACACGATGTGGGCGATCTCCGAGCTCCTCTCGCAGTTTTACACTGACATGACATCAGCACCAAGCGCAGCCAGACGGAGTCACCGCTTCTCTGTCTCCCAGCCGAACTGCGCAACAAGATCAACAGCTTCTTGTTGGAGTCGGCCACAGTGGAATATATGAATATGCCCGCCCACCGCGCACCCGCAAAGACCTCCACATACCTCAAGTTTGTCGACAGATTCACCACGAGACCAAACATCTCGTCCGACACTTCACTTCACAAGTCGTCCAGGGAGACTGCTACTTTACTCGCCTGAACAACGAATTAAACCGCTTTAAATATGGGTTTGCGGCGGTCCGAGAGCTTAGGCTTTCGCCCGAGATAGAGGAAAGTGTCAAGTCGCGTACAGCGCGTTGTAACCGTATGAGAATGGATCCTTCACTAAATGGTTATTGCAGGGGCTTCCCACGTCTCGAACGGGTGGTTTCTGGTGGTGGCCTTGATCCTGTTCGGGATTTGTCTGCTCTGCGTTGCTATTTCTGCAGGCCTGAGCTTGAGATTGTGGGTTCTTGGGACATGAGGGATGCGGCACTGCGGATGAGGACACATTGTAGAAGGCTGACAAGAAGGACGATGGGGATGCTTGGTTTGGTATTTTCCAGACCATGCGATGTATTGTCTTTTCTTGCGCACGGAGACTGCTAGATCTCCCTGCGTTTGATATCGCAAACTACTCCGCTTGTTAAGTTGAAACTCGCATTGAACGCTGTCCACTCCTTCTCTGGTGGCATACTGATTGTAAAACGGCGCAGAATCTCGGGGATGATTTTGTAGATCTCCGCCATTGCCAGCTAGAAATGAACAGTCAGTACTGACTCTGACAAGCTTATTGCACAAATCCTTAAAAGCATTAAAGCACTCACATGTTGACCCGTACAAGTCCTCGTCCCTGCCCCAAAAGATAACATAGCCGCATTCATCCTCCTCAGTTGACTCGCATCAGCCTCTAACCAGCGCTCTGGCCGAAAGTCATCTGCGTCCACCCCAAAAAGGTCGGTGTCTCGCTGTACCACGAACGGGTTCATGCCTACCCCGTATCCGCTCGGGACGAAGAAGCCATTCGGAAGCCGAAGGCCTTGGGCTGGTGCGTATCGTGGCATAATGACTTGGAAACTGGGCCACACCCGCGCTGCTTCCTTGCAGACAGCCATCAGATAAGGGAGGGTTGTTACTTGGGAGTGCTGCTCAGGGTGTGTGAGGGTGCCGTTTGCGTAGGCTGAGTCGATTTCGGCGATGAGTTTGGACATGACGGTTGGGTGTTTGACGACGTGGTAGATGACTGCGCGGAGACCGCCCGCTATAATGCGTTAGTAAATACCCCAAATACGAACTGCTGAAGGATTCTAGCTGTCAGCGAAGTCCAAATAAGGGCTTACCAGTACTATCAGCCCCAGCGATGACGGCGACCCACATCTCGCCTGTGACCTCATGGTGCGTAACGCCCGTCTTGTCGCCTGCATCCTCAACAACCTTCAGCAGCCGAGTGAGCATGTCGTGGCGCTGAGAATCAGACTTCCTCGCCATGGCCTCTTCCGTCTCGCGAACTGCCGTCTTACGGATGTCATCCACGGCTAGAACGGCTCGAAGCAGCGACGGCACAGCAGCAGCAACCACCATAAGAGCAGACCGTGCATACGAGGGAGCCATAGACACGACAGACAGGAACGGCATAGCTTTATGCACCGCAGCAATATAACCACCGTGGTCGCTGCTCGATTCTAAAAAGCCGAACGGTTTGCCAAAGAATACAGATCCAATGTTGTCGTAAGCGTACATCTCCAGCCAAAGCCCGAGATCCACCTCTTCTGCACGCTCTACAAATCCGTCCAGGCGGTCGAGGAGCATGGTTACATTCCGATTCATGAGCTCTTCGTTCTTTAGTATGCTGGTCAGCGAGTACACCCCGCCAATGGCACGTCGGTAAGCTGTGTGTTTCTTCTCGTTGGTAATGCTGAACATATCAATCTGGGACTTGAGTCCGGCGCCTTTCCATGTATGGTACCAGTCTGTCTTCTCCAGCGGGTTGCTGATGCGGTAGATGACTGGAACGCCGTCTGGGTTCGAGTACGCAAGCTCGTTGGGCGCGATGCGGATGAGGGATCCATATCTAGATCGCGTTAGGAGTGCCTGTGTGGTGAGCAGATACCGGGAAAATACTTCTTATGGAGTGCTTCTTGGGATAGTTGGTAGTCCCCAATGTACATGCGATACATAAGCCATGTCCGCGATAGAGACGGCCAGATTGGTCCAGGAACTTTGGCGAGGGGGTGAAATGTGCGACTGTAGATTATCCACACGAGCCAGTACACAAGCAGCAGCACGCCAGCCTGCGCTGGAACGGAGGCGAGTTTATCTGGCACAGAGCCAGAGAGGAACGACATGATCTTTGGGGATTGATGTCTCTACTGGTGATCACACCCGGCGCGGGAGCTGTGGACATATAAGACATACCCAATCCTGAAAGCCTCCGACAAGCTAGACATTTCTCGATATGCCGTTTAGCAGACCTCGTCACCAAACCAATCAGATGCGTCGTTATAATATCTCCTCGAGTGCGTCCGCGATGAATCCATGTCCTGCATATGCGGGAGGACGCCTGACTCCGAGCGTTCATAAGTGATGTAGTGTTCTGCTGGTATTGCAGTTCCGCATTGCCTGTTCATCAGCGCGTGTAGTAGCGTTCGATCATTGATTTCGCCAGTCAAACGTTGATCCAGGATTCCTGCTGCCTCATTGAGCGTGGACGAAGACAGGCCTTCGGAAGTTTGTGCAGCAGCACTTGTTTAATTGAACGCTGGACATGGTGTTCGTGCAGGCATTGTCATTCTCGTCTCCACCCCAGAGACGAGCTCTGGAATTCGATAGGTGGTCATCTTCCAGGGTTTGCATCCTTCGCCTTGCGCGACAAGCATCTAGCCGTCTCGTTGAGCGTTGTTATCGAGCGTGAGGGGCGGACATCTCAGCCCGAGGTTCTTCTCGAAGCTTGGACTGTCGCTTTCATTGCAATCTGCTGCTGATGTTGCGATGAAGAAGCTGGTATAGATATTACGACTCCAAGAAGGTGTTACGGACATGACCCAGAACAGAAAACGTAGAGAAACACCCCGATACTTGGGGGATCGTTGAACACGTGGTGCTGATTGTTGTGTGACTATAGACACCCGTGGTGTTGTGAGCTTCGCGTGAAGTCGCTTACGTCATATGTTCTGAAACTTCTCCTCCTCTCGAACGTGCATACTTACTGCGTACAATGCTGATTGAACAAAGAACGCCCGAGATGCGCACCTCCTTGTCCGAACCCCAGACATGCCGCAGCGCTTTTGAGGATGAACTCAATGGAATAGTTTCGACATTGGGATCACGCTTCGCTCCAGACACGCTGTGAAACGCGTTTCGGCCCTGCATCGCCACCATGGCCACAACAGAGACGGCTACAGCCAGCTCCGCAGGCGCAATCAAACGTCAGACCAATCGCCCGCGACAGAGCTGTCCGCAGCTATGCGATTCTTTTGTCGACCGTCCAGTAAAGCGCGCAGCACAGGGTCATGTTACATTGTACCGCATGGATCCTTTTGATTCAAAATGCGAAGACGCTGGGCGTGTTCTTGGCTTTGCCGATCATTTTCGTTTCCTCAGGCGTTTATTGCGTTCCTCAGGCGTTTATTGCGTTCCTCAGGCGTTCGGATGTGTTCCTCAGGCGTTTACAACAATGGGCACCAGCGTGTTTCGCGATTCAGTGCCCAGATGAAACACCAAGATCGTACCCGAAAGGTCGCAGATCACCCCGGATCCTGCTATCCGACCCACCATGCAACACGATACAAGCGTAAAATTCAATGCTTGGCCACAATCAAGCACTTGTGCGGGGCGCACGGTAGCCTTCGCAGCCCTCCAGTGGCTTCGTCGGCGGTTGCTTGATCCACTACTAGATGCTTCCAAACAGAAGGTGACTGGGCGTGAGACTCGGCACAAAATTCTCACCTGATGAACGACCCCAAACGTCTAGATGCCATCCATGGTTGTCTCGTGGACGAGAGGTGCGTTTGTGGTCAGCCTCAAGTTCCGCTTTTGCATAACATCCATTGCCGGGAATCCTGTCGGAGCATGTGCATCCAGGAACTATATATCTTGGTCGTGGGGCGGCCTCTTCCTGAGGATCAGAATTGCAGGTCATTCGCATCAACTTCCCTTTTCACTACTTAATACAGTTCTTGCAATTCTCAGTCTGCGACTGTCTATCCACTCACTCTCGATAATCTAATAACGATCACTACAACTTTCAAGATGCTTTTCTCCACTATCCTCGCTGCCGGGCTTGCCCAGGCTATGACCGCTTCCGCTGCCACTATGATGGTCACCGTTGCGGCGAACAACAAGTTCCAGTTCACCCCCAACTCGGTTACGGCCCAGCCCGGAGACATGGTTGCCTTCAACTTCGTTGCTCAGGTAAGGCATCAACATCACGGATCCTCTGAACAAGTCACTGACTCAAACTAGAACCACTCGGTTGCTTCATCGACTGCCAACAACCCTTGCCAGCCTGAGAAGAATGCCATCTTCTCCGACTTCCAGCCCATCCCCGGTAACCCCAACGGCAGCCCTAACGGCGGCGGTGCCGGCGGTAACGGCGGTAACGGAGGAGGCAAAGGCGGCAAGAACAGGAACAACAACCGCCAAGCCGGCAACACGCCCATGTTCATGGTCCCTATCACTGACAACCAACCCATCTACATCTACTGCTCCCAGGCACAGCATTGCCAGCAAGGCATGGTCATGGTCATCAACCCTCCCAACGGCAATGCTGTCACCCAGTACCAGAACAAGGCTGCACAGGCCAACAACAACGTCTCTCCCCGGGGCGGCATGTCTGGCGGTTCTGTTACAAACAACAACGCCGGTACCAACCCCAAGAACGTCCTCGGTGCCCAGGCTGGTGATGCTGCAACCGCTGCTACCAACAACGGCGGCAACAAAGGTGGCGCGGCTGGTGGCCTTGCTGCTCTGCTCGGCGGAAAGGGAAAGGGAAAGGGAAAGGGAAAGGCCAAGGCCAAGGGCAAGGGAAACTAAGGCTTTGAATTGTTGATAGAAAGGGTGATGATAATAATGAATGGGATGAGGGCACGTAGACTGGAGTAAAAGGGCACGTAGATCATATATAGAAGCTGGACATTCTATCAATATTAATTTGATATTGTAGACTGATAGTAACGTAATCTACCATCGAGTTGGCCACCCCATCGAGTTGGCCACTTAATGCCAAGACCCATCAAACTTCTCAACCACCTACAATGCAACCACAACCAGATATAGGATCACTTTCCTATAAAGAGAGGGTAATCCTCGCTATCTAATTACTTAAATCTGACGCGTCACTAAGCCTTAGGCACGTTGCTTTAGTGTACAGGGTGTCTCGGAGTACCCTAACGAACCAACGCGTTGGAATGCATTCCCGACGCGATACCCACCCTAACTAATCAAATCTCACCAAGAGCGAAGAGGAGAGTCTTGTTGCACGTATAAGGGACCTATCTCTTTGTAGATTTGCCCCCTCTTACGCTGAAGTACGCAGTATAGCTAATTAATTGTTAGCTGTACGCGCTGGCACCTGTGTCAGCATTAACTAGGTGGAACGCTTTATCTCACGTCAACCACAAATCAAATCTCAGCTATCACGACCTAGGGACTACCGTAGGGTCCTGTGCAGTAACCCTGCAATTATTAAGCCATAGTTTAAGCTGGTAGCTAGCGTGAAAGCTAAGTATGGTATCCTTAATAAAGATACCTACAACTTTAACGAGACTAGGTTCTAGATAGGCGTAGGGGGGTCTATTAAGGTAGTTACTGCAGCAGAGATTCGTCTTAACCCTATTAGACGCCAACCTAGTAATTGTAAGTAGGTTACCCTAATTGCTGCCGTTAGTGCAGGTGGCTAGCTCGTCCTACCTTTCTTCATCTTCAAAGGAAAGAACTACAACTAAGCCTAGTATTACAATAATCCTAAGGACTAGAGGATTGCTGTATCTAATAATAGCTGGACTACTAATAAAGTAGGGATTGCCTAGCTTTAGCACTTTATTAAGCATACTACTTAGCGTACAGTTAGTAGTTACTGGCTGCTTATCCTTAATAGCTATAAGTCCTACAACTTAATCAGATTCCAGGATATCTGCAAGGAGAACAACATTATTACCCTCTGTATGCCTGCGCACGCCTCCTATATCCTACAACCCCTAGACGTTAGGTGCTTCTCTCCTCTAAAGCGTGCGTATGAGAAGGAAGTAGGAGCCCTAGCAAACAGCCACATCAACCATATTAACAAGCTAGCATTCCTAGCAGCGTTTCTAGCAGTATACTAAGGTGTTTTCTCGTTAGATAACATCAAAGCTGGATTCAGAGCTACTAGTTTAGTGCCCCTGGACCTAGGAGCGGTGCTATTAAAGCTAGAGATCAAGCCTTAAACGCTGTTACTACTGCTGCCTACCACCCCCTAGGACCCTAGGACCCCTAGCAACGCCTTTGAATTACAGGCCCAATCTACGCTGATTAAGAACTGTATTCGAACCCACGCTAGGTCCTCTCTAACAGCGCTTGTAACCATAGTGCAGCAGATGCAGAAAGGTGCAGAAATGCTAGTGCACACTGGAACCATTTTAGCTGGTGAGATTGTCAAGCTTTAAGCTGCCAACGCTGCTGCAGCTAAGCGTAGAAGCCGAAAAAGGAAGCGTATACAGAGAGGGGGGACCCTTACGCAGGAGGAAGCAGAGGATATAGTAGCTCAGAGAGACGCAGTAGTGCTGGCAGGGGAGGTAAGGCGTAAGGAGAGGCGTGCAGCTAGTGGTAGCAGCCAGGGTATTCCCCACTGCAGTACATGCAGCGAGCCAGGGCACAACAAAAGAACCTGCACAAAAGGTGCAGCTGCATCAGGCGATTAATTCTATCTACTTTTCATCAAAATTGGTTGCGGTGGTGTTGAGATATTAGGGGTGGAGTAATGGGGGGGTGCATTGGGTGGCCAACTCGATGGGGTGGCCAACTCGATGGTGGATTACGTTATCCCTATATGTTGTTTGTGCGAGCGTGATGCGCTTGACATTTCCGCAAACGCTCTCGTTCTGGCCCAACAAGTGTCGTTGGCTTTTCCTCTTTCGGTTTGGAAACTAGAGGATTGATGTTCTTGTTTTGTAAAACGTTCGGTTGGATCCAGAGCGAAAATCCCCGAGTAGTAGTGCCTTGACGTTCAGCGTCCGAAAGCCTGACACGAATTCGAAACATGTGGTTCAGAGCCACCAGAGCTTAATCTTGACCAGTTTCTTCAAGATCCTGAGATCCTGAAGTCCAGCCCGTACCGGCGTCGTTTCTGGCCGACACCATAACTGTATCGTGGACCATCAGTCTCGTCCTCAGTCTCGTCTTCACCCTCTTCATTGATGGAATAATCTGAAGCAGACCCATCACAGAAATTCTGCGTGCGATCTCAGGCCGCGATATCCCGCTCAATATCTCTTAACGTCGTAATTATTCCATTCGGTATTGTTCACGGTCGTGGGAGAGTGTTGGTAACAGCGTGTATGGCTTCAGAACGCCTCGCTATTCTTTACATATGGCGTACTCCGATACGTAGCGCAGATCACTACATGAAACGCCTCGCAAAGCGATATTACATAGTGTCTAGCGCCGTAGACGAATTGTCTTGAGCTAGGTCTGGTGAAAAATAAAGAGTCTATGGGGGTGGCCTGTGGCGTGAGGTTTAAACGCCGACCCACGGTAATGCTTAAGGTCTTGTATTGCTTTCCAAAGACTCATATACTGTGCGCTGTCTCCTGTGTTGATTACAGAGCGGTTTGCCCCGCCCTGGACTCCGCAGCATCTGCACTGGTGATCGGCGGAGTCAGATTCTCCGATTGAAAGGATTGCAACAGTCCTGAAAGGTTGGCTGAGATGAGGCACACATATGTATGGGTCGAGCAGGATAAGAGATGGTCAGCTGGAAAGTCAAATGTGCTCGTTTACATGTTGTCGGCAGATGAAAATGAGGGATCAGCAACGCACAGGCCTGTTGCGGTACACAAGCGAGCGGCTTCCTTTCCGTTCAACAACTCTTCGATGCGCCATCCCTTCTCTACACATACTACAAACTAACATGCAAACCCACAGCATTTGAACGCGACACAACGAACCGAGATGTGGTCCTTTGGTAGCTTAGTCTGCTTAAGCACGACGATGACGGTTTTGAGTGCGTCCAAACGTCATTGCTAATCCATGGATGTCACTCGCACAATCGCGAAACGAGTGTCCGTCAGCAGATGTAGTCGAACACTACAGGTACCCAGGACGAGGTAATTTGCAGTACATGTTGATAAGCAAGCAGAGTCTCTTCGTCAGGTGAGGTGCTCATGTCAGGATTAGCCTCGGGCCAGCGCCGACCTCCAGATTTCCCGATGCCCGGGACGGCGCGCATGACGGGCCAAATTCATCGACAGCTCCACACAACAGTGACGACAAGCACCGTATTCTGCAACTCTGTTGCCGGCAGCTGCCCTATTCAGACAAGTCGAACGCTGATCTTCATGGGTTCCCCACAATATGGCAGTGTTTGCTTAGAACTTGCGCTCCATAACTACAATACAGCCACCAATTAGAGCACTTAAGTCCTACACGATAACCTAAGGGATGAGTAACCAAGAGCCAAGAGGAGACGATGTCGTCTCGGCGAACCGCTCGGCACTATACGTCCGGTATGAGTCTAAACCAATGCGTTCAGTGCTACCCTAAGCTTGACGCTCCGCTCCGTTAAGGTTGTTGGATATGCTTCCTCGAATGGAAACCGGGGCGGACGCTGTGTCAGTAGAGCATGACTGACTGGTTGGCCGACGAGATGTGCTACAAGAAGAAGGTATATATATGAAGGCACCTACAGGTAATGAGAGACCGCTACCATCGCATTACTAGCCGCGCAAGATGCACATCTCTAATTTACTGTGTGCTGTGGCGCTTCATGCCATTGTTTCCGCCTTTCCTAATGTGCCTTTCGTAACATCTGGTCAATGGGTTCATGACTCCACGGGCGAGAACTTTACCTACGTGGGCGCCAATTGGCCTGGCGCTGGCGAGGTGATGATTCCTGAGGGACTTCAGTACCAGAGTATTGCATCCATTGCATCAAACATCAAAAGCCTAAACATGAACGCGGTCAGATTGACTTTCGCCATTGAGATGATCGATGATATCAAAGATAATGGAGGGGACGTCACCATTCAGGACGCATTCAATAAGGCATTAGGTGACACAAACGGTACTGCGGTGTACCAGAAAGTCATCGAAAACAACCCGCAATTCGGTCCCTCAACCACCAGGCTTCAGGTATGTAGGCGTTTGCAGTATGAGCGCAGGAATCCATTAACACTCGCCAAGGTCTACGACGCTATCGCTGCTGAGCTGGAAAAGCAGCAGATCTACGTCCACCTCGACAACCACATGTCCAAAGGAAAGTGGTGCTGTTCCACCAATGACGGGAACGCATGGTTTGGAGATGCTGACTTCGATGTCGCCAAATGGAAGCGTGGCCTTCAATACATGGCTGAACATGTAATTTATCTCGCTCATACGATTCATATAGCATGCTGATCAAGGTTTTCAGGGTAAGCAATGGCCCAACATGGTCTCAATCGGCCTTCG
Organism: Ascochyta lentis; assembly: GCA_004011705.1. Classification (NCBI taxonomy): domain Eukaryota; kingdom Fungi; phylum Ascomycota; class Dothideomycetes; order Pleosporales; family Didymellaceae; genus Ascochyta; species Ascochyta lentis. The sequence continues at coordinate 1,352,458 of RZGK01000015.1, read as the reverse complement.
CAACGAATTCCGCAAGCCGGACGTCGCCGGCTCCTCCCTCCCATACGACTGGCCAACATGGTACGAGCAGAATATTGCGGCTGCCGACGTTGTCAACAGCGCAAACCCAGACATCCTGATCTTCTTGTCCGGTCTAAATTTCGACACTACACTCCAGCCCATCCCCTGGGCTGACGATCTAGGCAATGGCACGAAATTCCTCCTTACTGATTTCAAGTACGCCGACAAACTCGTTCTCGAGATGCACAACTACCAAAACTCCGCCACAAGCTGCGGCGACATTGAGGGTGGGCTCTGGAACAATGGTTTCCGTGCAACTGGCGAGAAAGCCGTGAACAGAATGCCTGTACTTCTGACTGAGTTTGGCTTTACGCAAGCGGACAGCAGCTACAATGGTGTGTACGCGACTTGCCTGCGCAAGCTGATGCCGCAGTGGAAATCGGGCTGGATGGTGTGGGCGCTTGGCGGGAGCTATTACATTCGCACCGGAACCCAGGATTATGAGGAGACGTGGGGTTTGTTGAATCATGATTGGAGTGCATGGAGAAACTCTGATGCGATTGAAGCGCTCAAAAGTATGGTAGATGCCACGCTCGCATCTGTACAGTGAGAGTAGATGAGATTTAGCTGATTGACGTTCTAAATATAGGAATTGTTATATCCGCTTGCTTATACTATTGAAAAGTGCCGTAACATGAAGCATCATCAATACTAGAATGCGGATCGTAACGCAAATGTGGAGGAAAAAGCACAAGGTTTTTTGCCACTGCTTTACATTATATGTACACACAGGAACCGCAAAGGGCCGTGAAAACAACACAAAATCATTACTGGCACACTTGCCATCACAGCAACATTCCTGCTATCGAACCAAGCGATACGACCATGAAGATGGCAATCCCAGTTTTGGAGCATCTTATCCATCTGACGTCTACCTTGCTTGCTGCTCCCGGGTACTTCTGATTGTCGTTCGTTGTGTAGTTGATAAGCGTGGGGACGCATGTAGGACTTAATAGGCCATTTGAACCCGTCATCCAACATTCAGCTGTACTCGCAACAGTTGTCCTACTCGTTGTTGTCGTCGCTTTAGAAACACTTGCCCTATATGTGCTTGTCCTCTCGATTTCGCTGTCATCCGGCTTGCAAACCACCGCTTTTGTTCTCTTCTCTAGGCATTCCATCAAGTCCTGCCATGACTGTCCCACCGCATCGCAGGTCGCCTGGCATCCATTGAATTCGTCCGATCCACCTGTCCCAGCTTCCCTCACCTCAGCACCATTACAACACGCGTGCAGGTCCCAGAAGGCATATGGGTTATCACAAGCTGCGTTGCTAATGGCGCACGATGCGTTCTGACTGGTGGGATCCTGATACTGAGACCAGCGGTTGCAACATTCTTGCCGGGCGGCAAACGGTGCATAAGGGGCTGAGACAGAAGGTGTACTGAACGGCAGTGGGCTCTCTACGCCACTGGCGGTAGTGTATGTGAATGAGTAGGTTGTTGTTGGGATTGTTGTCGCTGGGAACGTAAAGGTGGAAAAGTGCAGCACTCTGCCATGTTGGAAAGAAGACATGATCGATGCGTGTACAACAAGTTTTGAACTGTTCAGGCTTCCAAAACACAGTAAAGCCTTTGTTGAGTTTTCACTGACAGTTGATATGGTCTTGGATGAACGCAAGTTTTTGACACACCTGCGGCAGACTGGCGTTTTCACAGACTTGCAAGATCACTCTTGGTATAACGCTTTCAGGCTTGATTCGTGACCAAGCATTGGCTTTCCGAGAAAGATCGTACCACGTTCTCATAAGGTTAGTGTACAATGGAGCCAAGCTGAATTTGTATAGTTGCCGAGATGAGCCTCACTGGTGGCCTTACCAAGCCACCCCTATTAAGTGGAGCGAGACTCCGGGATACAGGGGTTGTAAAGAACACTCTCTAGGTCATGAGCTGAACATTGTCACCACAAACTGTCCATGATGCAACCTGATTAAGCTCGTTGGACTGCGAAAGAACCTCAGTAGATGTGACAACGTTGTCTTCCTTTCCCTGGACAGATGGATTTGTGTCTTAGGATCATTACTTGCCCATCTCCACTGGACCAAGTCACAGATGGACAAGTGAGTTGCTTACTACAGTAGTATTGTCTGTCCAAGGTTTGTCGTCTCGAGTGCGCTGTCCGTGGAATCAGAGATCAGCATTCGCGTGAAGAGCGTCACGTATCGCGTGGTACTGCTGTGTAATTCGTGCGCGTAGAGTAACGCGTCTTGTTCCGCAGAAGGGCAACAGCAGCTGCTGGTTTCAAGATGTAAGAGCAGTTTGCAGTATTGCGCTAGCTGTCGCGCGACATTGTGCGGTGGGGCGCGTGAAGGCATCTCGGTTTGTGTCGAGGTTGTTTTAGCGCAGTATGTCAACACTACACAACACCCGGCGCCTCCTCTTGCTCTCTGACCTCATCAGGAAGCTCCACTGTCGTCAATATCAACAGGTGGAGGGAATGTATTCCACCCGTGTTGATTCTTGGTCTCTGTCCTGATGCCCTGAACCTATCGAGGGATGGTATTGCCTTGAATTTAGGTCCGCGGATCAAGGCGTGATCTTGCTGCAATTTTGTTCGCGTCCGTTCGATTGGGGATCGTGATATAGGCTAGACTACTGCAATCCTTCCAAAGCTCTGTGCTTTGGTACAATGCTCCCGGCCTCGTTTGCAATCCGACTGTATACAACGACATTTATAAAAGGCACAGCGCCTCGTTGCGTAACCAATTCCTGCAATCACCCCCACATTGCGCAGTTCTCATTCACATCCCCACTGCATCAATTTCCAACAGGCGCAACCTTAATCACTACACGGCCTTGTTCACCAAGATGCGTCAGTCCATCCTCGCTCTCGCAGCCTATTTAGGGCTTGTATACGCCCAAAACGAGACACTCGAATTCTTCTGGCCTCACGCTGCAGACTACCAAGACCCTGCTGTGACCGTCAAAACCGTCAACCCTTCTACCACGATCTTCCATGTTGCCTGTCCGGACTCCACAACTTCCGCGAACCCCACATCCAGCAACTATGTCGAAGACTGCCACTGGCAACAGGGCATGGATTATACTATATTCAATATCTCGACATATGAAGCGACCGTGACCGGGTCCGGTTATGCAATGACCCGGTCCTGTTTGGACAAAGGGCAGGGACGTGTCCTATGCTACGCAGAGGGAATGGACGAAGTCCTCGATGGGAGGTTTATCATGAACGAGAGTTGGGGGGCCCAGTGCCTAAGTCGTGGCGGCTCCCTAGCATATGTCGATCGTGGCGGCGTGACTCCCTAGTACTTCAGTCGTGGTGGTGGCGGCGTGACTCCCCAGTATGTCGATCGTGGCGGCGTGACTCCCTTGTACTTCAGTCGTGGTGGTGGCGGCGTGACTCCCCAGTTCATCAAGTCGTGGCGGCGTGACTCCCTTGTACTTCAGTCGTGGTGGTGGCGGCGTGACTCCCCAGTTCATCAAGTCGTGGCAGCGTGGCTTCCCAGTATGTCGATCGTGGCGGCGTGACTCCCTTGTACTTCAGTCGTGGTGGTGGCGGCGTGACTCCCCAGTTCATCAAGTCGTGGCAGCGTGACTCCCCAGTATGTCAATCGTGGCGGCGTGACTCCCTAGTACATTAAGTCGTGGCGGCGTGACTCCCTAGTACATTAAGTTGTGGCGGCGTGACTCCCTAGTACATTAAGTCGTGGCAGCGTGACTCCCTAGTATGTCAATCGTGGCAGCGTGACTCCCTAGTACATCAGTCGTGGCAGCGTGACTCCCTAGTATGTCAATTGTGGCGGCGTGACTCCCTAGTACATCAATCGTGGCGGCGTGACTCCCTAGTACATCAAGTCGTGGCGGCGCGACTCCCTAGTTCATCAAGTCGTGGCGGCATGACTCCCCAGTATTGGTGCACGGCGATATGTACGCACCCACCCCAGATTTGTACCAGCTTTGCAATACTAGAATCTAAGTACGTCATTCACAAGCGAGAGATGTTGACAGTGAATTGACAGGTTGGGTGACAGCACGCAGAGCAAAAGCAGGGCAAAACGTGATAACCACAGAAAATTAGCTAATTGTTTGTCTGCCCGCATTTGTAGGCTGCATTAATGAAGTCAATGTCCCAAATTCGAGTGGGTGCGTACATATCGCCGTGCATTATACTTCAGTCGTGGCGGTGTTCCCTAATATGTCGATTGTGGCGGCGTGACTCCCTAGTACGTCGATCGTGGTGGTGGTGGTGGCGGCGTGACTCCCCAGTGCGTCAATCGTGGTGGTGGTGGCGGCGTGACTCCCTAGTGCGTCGATCGTGGTGGTGGTGGTGGTGGTGGTGGTGGCGCGACTCCCCAGTACGTCAATCGTGGTGGTGGTGGCGGCGTGACTCCCCAGTGCGTCGATCGTGGTGGTGGTGGCGGCGTGACTCCCCAGTACTTCAGTCGTGGCGGCGTGACTCCCCAGTACGTCGATCGTGGTGGTGGTGGTGTCGCGACTCCCCAGTACTTCAGTCGTGGCGGCGCGACTCCCCAGTACGTCGATCGTGGTGGTGGTGGTGTCGCGACTCCCCAGTACTTCAGTCGTGGCGGCGCGACTCCCCAGTACGTCGATCGTGGTGGTGGTGGCGGCGTGACTCCCAGTTCATCAAGTCGTGGGAGTAAATACTTGTGCCTGCTTGAGTCACACTCTCGAGTGTAATCCAGCTCGCTTCTCATCCTGCTGCACCAACGAACTTCAACGGCTTGCCTGATTTGATATCTGAATCTCTCAGCAGAACGCCTCTAGGGTTGTCAGGATGATGTTGCTTCCGCACAAACATGGCCATTTGACACGGTCTTCGCGTGAAAAAATTGTGCCAAGTGCCGTGCATAATCACCCCTGGCAGTGGCCTTACGAGGCTTCTTGAGTCTGGTACATTCACATCCTAAAATAACTCGAACGACCTCGTTTCGAGACTGTACTGGTTCATCTCTGTGAACTCACCCTTGGTATCAGGTTCCAAAAATACTGTTATCAAGAGTTATTCTCGACCCCATCCAGTTGTATGCGATATTTGTATAAGCTCTTGATCTTGTGGATGCGCTGCATATCTGGTGTGATCTCGGTTTTGATGCTGACATTCGGTGTTACGGAGATATTGGGGTGCCCAGACTTGCGTATCTTCATGTAAATGAAGATCCGGTTTTTATCGCGACAAACTCGACCCAGAACCCACGCGTACAGTTCTTGTTCCACTTCCACCAAGGCGGACAAAGCCCAGTCGCGTGAGAGGATGTTCAGTGTTTGTGGGGAAGACCGGGATGGTGGTGATTGAGGCGTCTGTCGTTCGAAGTTGGATTCGTCATGATCTGAAGAACCGTATTCTGGAGTTGAGTCATAAGAGTTGTAGTTGTCGGGCTTTCGTCGCTCGGCACGATGTGACTCTGAATCGTCGTATTGTTTTCGTCTCTGTGGATTCCTGAAAACCTCCCAAGCCCCATTTACAGCCTTGGTGATGGCTTCATTCTCAGCCTTTTCGCTTTCTGCTAGAGTTATAATTCTGTCAGGATGATGTCTAAGCACTGGGGCTCGGTAGGCGTTCTTGATCGTTGCATGTGCAGCATCTTTTGCTACCCCCAGGATCTTAAGAAATTTGACGTATTCAACATAAGGAATTGGTGCGACAATATGGCGCGCTATGCTATGGACTTGGTTTGATGTACAGAAACGGTGGGTGTGTCAATAGGCTTCTTGCTCTACCTTGATCTTCACCGGTAGGTACTGAAAGATGTAAAGGGGTTGTGTTGCCGCTTTGTCCAAATTTGTCCAAAGAGGTGTCTCTGCGTATTGTTCGTGGTCTGTGGTATAACCAGTTAGGTCTAAGTGCTAGGTGAGAAAGCTCTCAAAGCTGCCGCAGTCGAATAGTAACGCGGACCTAAACAAAAAATGGATCAAAGAAAAAGTGCTACAAGTACCGCGGTCCTAGTATGACAGATAGAATGAATAATGAGCTTAATCAGTAATTCTTATGTTATTCAAATTTTGATTAGTCTAATCAGTTTAAAGTTACAGCGGACTGTAGACTGGTGTTTCGTCTCGTCTTTTCCTCGCTGTTACCCTAGATGCAGAGAGTTGAAAGCATGTTAGATCTTTCCAATACCAGCGCCCCGCTTGACGACCTTCGTGACGTCCTTGAGCGAAGTAAGCTTGTACTTGTAAGGCGCCTTAGTGAAGTTGCCGACCTGGGTGATATTGACGCGAGCCTTGCCGAAGTCGTTCTCTGTGAAGCTGTCAAATTGTGATCTTGTGTTGTGCGTGCCCAAACACTTACTCGCGCCAAGATTCGCAAATCCATCAATCTCGAAGTCGCCGTCAGGACTGGTGTTAGGGCTGTCCTCAGGAACGACGAGACCATAAGTGCTCAATGCTTCTCTTGTATTACCGGTGAAAACGTTACCCTCGACGAGGACCTGATTGTCGCTTCGGCTGTGAATAGCCTGGTACAGGAAATCTTGGTACAAGTTGTTGTAGATGTGCTGATGACCAAAGCGGCCAGCGGGTCCTCGAGTGCCAGAGTTCCTCCAGTAGTTGTGGTGGTAAGTAACGTGAAGATGGCCAGTGTCAACGTCCCTCAGGGCATCGCTATTACCAATCAAAGAGCTCTTCCAGTGGTCGTGGAAGTAGTTCCAAGACACGGTGATCCAGTCCGAAGCTCGGACGATGTCCAGCTGTCCATCGTAGTAATCAGGACCAATCGCAACGGAAATTTCAGAGCTAAATTCTGCTGCTCATCAGTAGGTGACGTGAGAGTTTGGGTTGAATGGTCTTACCGTTGTGGTCAATCCAGACGCGAGTGCTGTTCTGGATGGTAATGCCATCGTTGTTCACGATCTTGCGAATAGCGAAGTTGCGGAGGATGACGTTTGTCGCATTGACGATCGAGATACCTGCTCCAGTGATCTCTGCGCCTTTTCCAACGCCGATAATTGACTGAACAGGTTAGAAAATATAACGACAGTTTTCGGGTTCTTCGTGTACCTTGTTGCTACCGGGTCGCAGGCGCGATGTCAGGTTGAAGTTGCCCTTGACATAAATGATCTTTGGCTCTATGCCAGCAACGGCTGAGACGAGAGCATCAACGGAAGAGACTGTCACAGTCTTGCTTTTCTTGCCAGCGCCACCGGTAGTCGGCCCAATCGGATTGTTCTTGGCGAAACCGACCAGGTCGTAGTCGGCTCCTGACGGGGCAGCTGTTGCCACAAATACAAGGGACAGGATGGAGACGAGCGAGAGCTTCATCTTGATCGCCGGTAATAGTAGATGAGAAAGGACCGAAGAACCTCTGGCTACATTGGAATCGGACCGCTGAGTATGGTACTTATACTGCATAGAAGGGAAGCATCTTCAATCCAGGTCGCCGGAACGCCCTCGTAGCTCTTTTGCAATTCTTCCGGCACAGCATGCCGTGGCGCACGCCAGGCGAGGGGAGGAGATGCTCCATGTCTGCACCTGCAGTCGATATCGTGGCTGCAGTGCTGCTATTCATCGTCTACAAGCCGGATCGTGGCATCGAGCAACGAGATGAAGATGTTCGATGGCTGAGAGAGGTACAGTTGAGTGGTGGAACAATCGAACCCCAGATTATCCAGAGTTGAAGTGGGAAGATCGACCGTCTTGGAACTTCTTGGCAGCTGGGGAAGAAATGCGGGATGAATGGCCTTGGAAGGGCTGTGCCACACGTTTCCGCCTGCCAAGCGCACAAGCTCCACCAGTGCTTGACCTAGACCCTTGCAGTTCTTGCTGTCACCTCGTCTCGTTCGTTATTTGACAGTATGAGCAAATTTCCGCCGCCATCAGCCACTGCTGATTCTCGTTTACGCATGTCGCTTGCAGCGAACATTTGCACCTTCCTGACCTTTCCATAGTCTGTGTCTTCAAGTAGCCTGGCTCAGCTCGAGTTTGGTCACCATCTGCATTCTTTAGAAGCCTAGATTTCTCACTCTCGTGCAGACTCACGTGGAACCAAGCCCGCACTCTTCACTGCCACGGTACTCTCGACGTAGACCGAGAATCCGAATCTTTGCTTGATATGATTCTAAAACCTCTACCTCAGATTAAAATTTGGCGTCTGAATTTGAACAAGATGTGAAGGCCGTGGAAAACATCCATCAGAAACGACCTGCGAGCGATCATTTCGAGATAAGTATTGAATTTCAATTTCAGGTTCTTCACTGTTTCGCTCTATGTTACTCTCTCTAGCTTGTTTTGGAATTTCAATGGAGGTTGCGGCATGGCTCTTGTCAGCATCTGGCTTTTTTTTTCAAAGCCGTCTGTCTCTCCTGAGTCGTTCATATCGATCTGTCATCTGCTGTGTTTGGAGACATGAACGTCGTCAACAATGACAAACATCTGCCTTCCTTCTCTCTCTGTGATATCGTTCAAACGAAAATGGGCCAGGGTTTACAACTTAACATACTTTATACACATTCAGTTCCGAACATGTCGCCACAGCCTTGGCTTGGAGCTCTGTATTCTGCAACCACCATTGTTCAACACGCACCAGCCAGTATTAGGTGTTGCTAGGATCTCTTCACCTCACTTTACCTAGCATCTATTGGCTATGTTGCTTGCCGCCACCATTCTGAAAGACATTGAGTTTGAAGAAATTGTTGTCTCATTGTGCGCTTATGACGTGTTTGCCGCCCTGCCTGAGACACTGTGGCCAGACCAGCAAGCTGTGGGAGCGACATCTAAATGAGTTGTATCTGTCGTTGCTTACGTCTTTTTGTGGTCGGCTTCATGCAACTGTAAATACGCAATTTCTAGACCACATCCAAAAAGCGAGCCATGAAACCTCGGACACATTTCAATCACCAGATGATGATTCCCAATCGGCCAAAGGTAACAAACAAGAAGCGTTGCTTGAAGGAGGGGAATCAAGACGACGAAAGCGAGACATATAAACAATCTCCATGTATAGCACAAGCAAAGCCGTGACCTTGACTGGTTGTTACAGTGCCTCAGGTTATATAGGTTTGGCGTCTGGGAGAGTGAGACGCTGTGTTTTTGGCAAAAGGAAAAGACAACAGTAACGAAAGCATAAAAAGATAAAAAGCAAAAAAAAAAAAAGGGCCTGGCCGGGATTCGAACCCGGGGCCTGTCACAATCAGCGATACCGAAGATATCTGGGCATAGGACCCCTGACGAGTTGTTAGGATATGATCCTCGGTCTTGCAGACTGGACTGAACTTACGAAGCGACAATCATACCACTGGTGGAAGGTTAGAGACTGAGGTGGACTGAGTGGTGCTGGTTGAGCGTACCTAGACCACCAGGCCGGTCTGAACTCTCATCCGCCTTGAGAGACATTGATGGAAGCATTTTGAGATGTTACGTATATAATCTGACGTTCTGACCCCGCAGCGGCTGCCCCTTCGTCTTCCGTTGTTTTGTAGCAAGGAAGCGCGCCCAACGCTTCGCAGATTTTTGGGGTCTCCGTCCACAGCCCACAAATTATGCCCGTCTACAATTCTTAGTTCTCCTATTTCTGGACTGTTGCGTGTTGCCGCGACGGATTTTGCCTTTGTGTAAGCTAAGCCCCGAAATAGCCCCTGCCCAGCCTCGTTCCTGACACTGCCCAGCTGCCAGACCTGATCGAGCAGACTTTGCGAACGCTGCCGTGGCACTCCCGCGGGAGCAGCCTTATGCATCCTACAGCTGCCGCGGGAGCTGGCTGATATCAATCCTGATTGTAGTCCTCCAGCTGTTGAGTTGCCCGTTATCATTCTGAAGCCGGCATGACGACAAGTTTTCCACCAGTTGCATTCCATCCTTGTCCAGCTCGATCAAGTATCGTGATTGGCAACTCCTTATCGCAGCCGCATCCGTCATGACAGAATGAGGCGAGCGGTGCTCGCTCGGAGAGCCGATCTCCAGGCACAGCACCCGCGGGAGCGCACAAGCATTCCCGGCCTTGCTCACGGTGGCCGGATGAGATGATGCGATTCGCGAGAAACCCTTGTGGCAGTGTACGTGCGCAAGGTCAACAGATCTGATCGCCGCGCACACCGACTTTGTTGCTCGTTGCTGCAGCAAGCTGGGCAACGTGTACAAGCAGACACGATGCCAGACGAACCACCCAGAGCCTGAAAATGCCCGCGTGAGACTCAGGTGTTCCGAATGCATCACTCTTGCTTCAGACAACGATCAAAGTGCGGGGTGCCTTCTCTAGCTGTAGAGTGGACCATTACCATTGGCCCGGGTGCGGCAGTAAGCCCATTCCAGCGTAGACAGGCGGTTTCAGCGGGCCCGAGCTCCATGTGCATCCATGTTGAGGGCAACTCGCATGCTGTGTCCAGAATCGCTGATCACACCAATTACGATTGCGCGTTTTATGAACGAGTGCAATCCAATTCGAATCTCACGCCAGCATATTAATATTGACCGCCTGCTTGAGGGAAGGAGTCAGGAAAGGCCAGGGTTCCGAGGTGAAGCTCAAATACCGCGAGGTCCCCTCGTCACTGCTCCATCAATCATTCCTCACCTCCAAATTTGTTTGATAACAAGCTTCCGGACTGCGCCGAGTTGCACTTGTCTGACTTGCACGACATTACAGCCATCCCGTGCTACTACAACTTGTAATCACTGCTTCATTGCTGAGCTTATCTGCTCCTGCTTCCACACCTACTCCTCTTCCTACACCTTACCCTCACATCAACACACCTACACCCAATATCATGTCTGGCCCACGTCTTCTCCGCACACAAGGCCCTCGCCTTCTTGATACTCAAGGTCCTCGTCTTCTGAAAACAGAAGGGCCACGCCTGCTGCGCACTGCCGAGGGCCCACGCCTGCTCAAGACTCAGACCCGCAGTATCCACACTGAGGGTCCCCGCCTTCTCCGCACACAGGGACCGCGCCTCCTAAAGACCGAGGGGCCTCGTCTTCTCAAGACACAGAGCCGCAACCTGCACATGACCGGAGCGACCAGCTCCTCGTCGCTCCTCACTTCAGACAAGCCGACATTCGGCTCTTTGGGCCCAAAGCTGCCCTCGTCTGAAGTCGCAGCTTGGACTCATGAGACCGGCAATGTTATGCGTCACTTCAACACAAGTCGAAGCCTGAAGGCCGTCAACGATACGTCCACCATTGACTTTATGTACGTTCCGGACTTCGACCCGGATGCGCAAACCGCACCTACTCAGATCCGCGTACCCATTATTCTGTCGACTGCTACGTCTCCAGCGACACAAGCTGCCGCTGCTGAGGCTGAACAGCCGGTACTTCTGCCCACTGCTTGATATGAGAGCTTTGGACTGATCAAGCAGGTCATGCAACCGACCATCCACACTGTCGCTGCCGACGGCACACACATCCATGCCCCGTCCGCCATGTCTGATGTGACGGAGGGCAACCACATCGACTTCCAGGGCATGGCTGCGCAGGTTGCCACCAAAATGCAAAAGCCTGTCGAGGAGGTCGAGGGTATGGCAAGACAGATCTGGAAAGGCTTCGTTGACGACGTGTTCGGTCCTAAGCACGGTGGTGTCCCGAAGGCCTGAAGTGATATCTCAGTAGCGATGGGGTAAGGCAACGTAGGCTTACGTCTGCCAAATTCTCGGAGTGCACAATGTAATTTTCTGGTGGGATGATGAGGTCCGCAAGAGCTTGAAGTGCTCGAGCTCACGAGACATGAATACTATCTATTTTAATGCTTCATTCACTCTGAACCACTTGCCCTTGTTTTTGTGCTCTTCACGTTGATTGCATCTCAGTCTAAAGCAAGAGACGCAATGGTTCGGCGGATAGGACTGCATAGCCATCGCAGTCGCAGCAGCAACCATCCAACGTTGATAGCCTTAGGTCCTCGAGGCGAGTTGTAATTGTAGCATGATGATGGTGATGGAGGTCTGCGAGTGAAAGATGGTTGGCAATTAGTGGCGGACCCCTCCTTCAGTCTAGCGAGGTGCCAAAGCTTCATCTCGACAAGGCTTCCTCGGCTCTCCCACAGTAATCTCCACCTTGCGTGCAAGGCTTCCCAGTGCCGGCTGTTTTCGACCGTTCATATCAACCCAGGCGCCTGCAGAGGTGGCTCGATGATCTCACCTCGCAACACCTAGTCCTTCCCTGCTGTGTTGACACTCACTTGCGTTCGACACTTCGATCAGGTGCGACAACAGTGACGAAGACCGCGCAAGACGTTACTGCAGATTCGCAACATCTGTTCACACACCTGAGATGCAATCGCAAATCACCGGACCAGGTTGCTAAATATACCTTACGCATCCGTGCCTATCGGTTTAGAGGCAACAGAGCATGCACGCAGAATAGGTGGCTGAGTAGGTGGTCGCACTAACTGCATCCGGCGCTATTACGCCTGTCTTCTGCTTCATATACAGAATCGCCAACGCTGTCAAGCAGACTTCTTCATATTGATCCAACGTTTGAAGTCTTGATTCCTTCGGCCCGATCTAAGATTCCCTTGTCGCGCCTGTCACTCGCTTGTGTTATTATTCTGATCATCAGCTTCACAGCCTCACTCGGCTTCCTCGGCCCACCGAACACCTTCAAAGCTCTGGTTGCAATCTCCAGTTTCCGATTCAAAGCACACCAAAGTTCCAGCTAAACTGAGGTGGAGACGAACGTTAAGCACTTGATCGAACGGCGTGAGACTGCGGTTGTTTTGCCTCAATTGACCTTCAAGCTTTTGCACTTTGCACCACACATTCCCCACATCAGCCGTCGAGATGGCTTCATCGTGCTGCAGAACCTGCGACCATCGCAACCACGCCGTTCACGCTTCACTATCTGCGCCTTCTCTTGTCGACTTGTGTCTTGTTGCACTTACCTTCAAGGAAGATGTCTCATCCCACACGAGAGCTTACGCGGCATTGAACACCTTACTAAACGACATCATCGATGCAGCCGACTCGTCATCACATCCCTCAGCATTCACATCATGGTCTCTCTGCTTGTCAGACCCCAGAACCGCCGTTATCGTCACTACAGCGAGCGAAACTTGTTCGCGCGCAACTTCGCCCATCTACGATGAGATTCTTGCTTGCCTCGCACGCCAACCAAGCATACAACATGTCTACCTGGACTACTCTGTTCTATCTCTGGCCGCATCGTCACCAGAGCAGAGGATACCATGCGAGATCATGGCGCTAAAAGCACCTAATCCAGGCATCGCCGCAGTAATCGGCAAGCACTTCGGTTGGGAGCCTAAGCGCTCGTCTCTATCCTCACAGATGCAAAACACAGCACCGGCAGCTTTCAGTCGGCCAGGCGATCTGGTCAAGGACTTCTGGGCATGGGCTGAGCTACCGTATGATGGCTCGACATCGCGAACTAGCTCCTTCGGATCAAGCAGTACGCATCTGCCACCACCATTGATGAGTACAAACTCGGACGAGAAAAACATGTCGCTTTATTTTCCCGAGGATGAAGACGAGGGTTGGAACGAGACAGATGAAGAGTCTCTGGTCATGATTTTCCAATGGCACGACCATGCAGCTGCAGACCGGTTTAAACACCCTCTTCAAAGGAGCCACGGACCGAATGGCGAAGCGGTCAGGAACGACTTGTGGGACGAGCACGTCGCACGCCCAGTACGACATTTCCAGGGCCTTGGTGCTAGATTGGACTCGTACAAACTTGAATTGAGAGCTGTTGAGCCGCGGATCCAGTCGAGGGTGCGGGCAGGCTCGAAACCGGCTGGTAGGGAGAGGAGTGGAAGCAAGCGCTTAAGCATGATGGCCTTAGGGTTGGGAGAGAGAGTGAGTGGGATATGGAGATGATGATGATGAGGGAAGCCGAGGAGTACAACCATCAGGCGCGAAGGATTGTAAGACGGTTCGGGTGTTAGCGGTCAGGGGCTTATTCAACCTGGGCTATACGATGGCCCAGAGCTTGTCTTTGACTGCAGCATATGCAGTACACAGAAGGAGCCGCGTAATTTCAGCTGGACGGATACCAACACTTTGCATCGAACGGGAAGGAGCATTCATTCTTCATGTGCATATTCGGGCCTTCGCAGTATTGGACGGGGAGAAGCTCGGTTTGAGGTGCGTCAAGGACATCAACACATCTTAGACATACCCTCGGTGTTAGCGAAAGGATCGCCACCACTGACACAACCATCCTACCGTAGCGTTTGAAATTTCCTGTAGTCCGATCATAATCAATCAACAGGCAAAAGAGATAAGAGTCCGCTTTATAGAGCGAAAAGACAGAACAACAGATTAGATCAAGAGCAATCAACAACCAAGTATGACCTGCCATATTTTTCTGTTCATTATTCATCCCACAGTCCATTGCAGAAGTCTTCTTCGTCCGCAAACGCTCTCAAAAGGAATAGTTTTCCATAGCCACAAAATCCGTCACGACACAGCCACTCGGAGGGCGCCACATATGGCACAGCCAATCTGATTGGCTGTAACTCACCCCTGTGTCGGCCTGCGCGGACTCACCGAAACACAGCCTCCAATCCAATGCTTTCACTCCTTTCCCAACCCTACACAGACCAGGTACACCCGTGAAATAGTGTGGGGTTGGCGCCGCTACGCCGTTTGAATGGCGGCTCTCGACGGACTCTATGACCCTGATGGGTTCATAGCAGCTAGACACTGTGGCTCAGGCTGCAACGACGACGTGCATTAGGTACCGAACTGTCAGGCGCGAAGCATGACTGTACGCGCGCGCGGTCCCGTGTCCATGTTGACTCGGTCCGTTTTTGGGGTCTGTATGGCACGGTTTGGTGGAGGTATAAGGGTGTTGAAAGGGACTGGTACTTGGACTGGCACTTGGACTGGCGCGCACTTCGACGATATGGCGGCTGCGGAGTATTACTCGGGCGCGTGCATGGAGTTTGTGCCGAAGCATTTGCTTGCGCCAACTATGTTGCAGAGAGCGCAGACGGAGCAGATTGGGAAGACAACAGACGGTATCGAAATTGCGCAAGGTCGGATCATGTGGTTGCCTTCGGTAGAGGACCTGCCTGAGCGTGCGGTAAGAAGAGCGCATGGAAAGGGTGCTGTCGAAGACGGTATCTACAATCACCCGGTGGTGGTGGTATCAAGGCCGCTAGACGATGAGCAAGTTGTACATTTCCACCTTGTGAGTTGACCGCTGGAATAGAGTGATCTGGGATTGACTTCTTCTAGATTACATCATTACACGGCAAGAAACTCGACCAGCTCTATCCCAAGACGAACGAATTCCATACCAGTCGACGCTCCTGGTATCTGCCAATCTCACCCAGCCCTGACCACCCTGACGCACACTCGAAGAAGGCAAAGAAACGCTTCCCAACGCTTTCACTGACTGACGGCGCCACTCTGCGATGGGATTCGTACGTCAATATTCGACATATCTACAAGATAGACTGGACCTTATTGACGCCATACGCAAATCTCAACACTCCAAACGTATCGCACTTTCGACTTGAGTGGGAATCCACAGTGCGCATGATCGCTAAAGGAAAGATTCTCACGCTATACGAGCCCGGCGTGCAGGTGCCGGTCCCAGAGATACAAAAAGCACGCACAGAACCGGCATATACATCAACTGACCCAGCCTTACATGTGGTACGTGACATGCGCAGGCTGAGTTTGTCGGAATCCGACGGGGAGAGTGTTACATCCCCGGCAGTATCTCGATCTCATGGTTTGGATTTTTGGACGTCAAGTGGTGAGAACGATCGACGTACAGGCCCGCAACCAGCAGGATCTTCGGATGTGAGGACAAAGCCATCTTTTTTAGACCGACTTCGCAAGAAGCTGTTCAGGCGTGGCGGAAAGAGTTGATAAGCGTGTGAACAACAGGTCTTGGCCGTTTCAAGGAAGAGTTTTCCACTTGCCACCGGTTGCAATCCACAACAAACTGTGTTCGATATGTTGTGAATACGCAGACTCCGGTTCTGCTGTGCCTGAATCATCGACACTATTCTGGAGCTTCTGCAAAAGGGCTCCGTCGTCCTCCAAAAGCGCGGGCCGCGCCAGAGCATTACGAACGAAGACCCAAAGTGACTCGTTCTCGGACCTTATCCTGTTGGCATACTGCAAGACCTTGTCCACAATCGCATCACGCTCCTCGATGGGATCGAGTCGTTCGAGCAAGAAGAGCAGGAAAGACCAGCCTGAGATATCGCTAGGGTGCTTAAAACACCAGGCACAGACTTTGTCGGTAAATGCAGACACGACCCAGTCAGATGGAAAGGGCGCGTCCACTTCAGCGGCAACACGAACGAGAGTAAGCACCAGTCGACGAGCATACTGCCAAGCGTAATAGTTGCCTGGATGCCGGTCTCCAGACTTGGATATGGAATCGAATGCAGCAGATATTATGGTAGCGATTCGTTTGCCAGACGCACTTTTCGACTCCAGAGGAGCTATCAGTCGTAGCAGCCACGATCGATGATACCACAGAGTTGGCGATTTGGTCTGTCGGTGCAGTGGAGAAGTCAAGATGCTATCGAGAAAACAGAGCTCTGTGTGTAGACCTTTCTGGAACTCGAGCAATTCACCTGCGTCCCGCAGTGCGAGCAATCTGCGCTTGCGGAAGTTTGCGGCTGTTACGTGCTCTGGATCAAACAATAGCATAATTTTGGTTGCTTGGAGAGCCTGACATGTGGGTCAGCAGGCTGGTGAAAATTTCGTAGACACGGCTGTCAGCACTGTATCCTGCATCTGGCTTTTGGTACCTTTGGATCAACTTGACTGTTGGATTTGTTTTCGAAGAAGGTTTGTCGCGCTGCCAGAAACGCCATAACAAGAACTTTCTTCTGTACTCCCAAGCTTGAACCATCCTGCATCAAGATCCCGTCTGGAGGCTGGATTGCAGGAGGCAGGATCTCGATCTCGACGACTTCGTTCTCATGCTCTTGGAGGTAGCGGCTCAATGACTCGTATACGTGCTGTTGTTGCTCACCTATAGAAGGGTTGCTGTTGGCCATTGTAGAAGCCTCAAAGGCTGACGGTCCACCGACTGCAATGTGCGTAGGATCGTTCTATATGTATCATCTTGTTAGCTGTCTAGACCTCTGAGACGTGAGGGAAGAGCTAACCGTGACGGACCCGCCCGGGCCGCTTCCATTTTCAACTGCACTGATGACATAACGTGGCCCCTCCACGCCAACACCAAACACCAGGAGTATGCGCTGAGACTACCCTACGCAACGAAACTCTGGATTCCCACAGCCATGCCGTCTCTCCTGCTGGTGGTCTTCATTTTGCAGTTCGTTCTCCATTTGGTCAACACTGTCGGAGCAAGCACCGTCGATGAGCTGGTAACGATTCTGTTCTGCTCTTGATACTACGATGTGCTGACACTCCACTAGCTATGGGTCTTATACAACAAGCTACCTACACCGACCTCGGGAAATGCGCAAAGATGCCAGGCCCTTAAGAAAGAGATTGTGCAGCTGAAGCGTGAGCTTGGAAACACGTCGGCGCAAGACAACTTTGGCAAATGGGCGAAGCTCGATCGACAGCACAACAAAGCTATGGCTGAGTACCAGAAGCTAGGTCCGCGCTATATTGCGACTCTGAATTACACGCTGTGACTGACAAGATGTGAACAGATGGCTCCCTGCGCACGCACCAAACGACCTTTAACTCCGCCGTCAAGACCTTGCGCTTCCTCGGTACACAAGGCCTCCGCTTCGTCCTACAATTCTGGTTTGCCAAGTCGCCCATGTTTTGGCTGCCAGCAGGCTGGGTGCCGTACTACGTGGAATGGATCTTGAGCTTCCCCCGCGCACCGTTAGGCAGCATCAGCATTCAGGTGTGGACCGCTGCCTGCGCAGCCATCATTGCGCTGGCATCTGAGGCGCTAGCAGCCATTTGGGTGCTTGCAACAAAGAAGCCTACACCAACAGCAAAGCAGCAAGAGAAAGAGCCCATGGCCTTTAAGGCAAATCAGCAGCCTGTGTCAGGCGCTGGAGAGAAGAAGGAGCTCTAGCCGGTGGGTAGGAAGCTGCTATGCCACAGTGCGAGCGTCACGGTACAATACAAATACAAAAATCAGATGTCACAAGTATGTCTCCCAATGCTTTAGACGCAAAGTCGTCCTGGCTTTCGCTCAGACACTGCAACACGAGTGGGATGACCTTGGCAGGTCGTTGGGCTCGTTCTAGGCTACAAATTGAACTCGTGATCGTGGAGAGTATCGTATCGCCGAGTCTTCGAAAGAGCCAATCTACATTACAAAAGCGCAGAGACAGCTGACATAAAGCTGCTCATTGTTGATGTGGTTGTGAATTGTTTCGCTGGTGTTTGGTGACGAGCGCGAAAAGCAGAATGAAGAAAATGTAGCTCGGTTTCCCACACGGGCCGACCATACCCCCGGCGCGCTCAGACACTTTACGTCGAGGGCCGGCCTATCGAGCTCAACTCGAAGCCAGCAACATCAGCCTAAGAACTAACTTCAATAATGGAAATTCGTGGATCTTGATCATATGTGATAATAAAAGGGTGGTTCAACGAGCTCCGTGTCACTTGAAAATAGCTGTTTCCCACGCATCCATGCCGACGCCTTGCACAACTAATCGGTCCTACACATCACCCCGGCTGATTGGCTTGCCCTTCCGCCTTCGCCCACAGCCAGCAACGCTGGCGAACGGTTATTGGCCACATGCTCCCTATTATTGCGCCAGATTTGCCCTTCGATGCCGCAGTGTTCGATGGTTTTGAGGACCGACTGAGCACGCCTGCCGTTAGAGGAAAGTTGGAGGGGCAAGGGGCGCGGTGATGGCGTGTCTGTGCCTCCAAGTTGCGTCTTCGAGTTGGAGGGCAAAGGGCAAGACGGCTCACATGCGGGGTAAGATTGTGTCATGAACACGTTGTTTGGTGCGGGATCGTGGTGTTTTTCGTATCTGTCCTACAAGGCCTGCGACCGGCGGCAGAGTGATCCCATACCTTTCAGGACTACTTCAACTTCAAGTCTCGACTAGTCATCACAACCTGCCAGATTTGACATTTCGGAAGACGACGACATGCATGCAGTACCTGCTAGCCGTTGCCCGTTCGAGATCGACTGAGACTAAGATGGGGTCTTATCTGCTTGGTCAAAATCGCCTATCACAGAACGGCATGTAGGCGGGGACACACCCGCGTCCTCACTTGGTCAAGAGATGTATGCTCGCTCAGGTCCAGCAATCTTGAAGCCTCCGAATAACTTTTGAGGAGACAGAATGACATCTTTCCTTCAGATCGACGGCTTACATGTCTTCGTTACAGGTGCTGCCGGAGGCATCGGCAGTGCAATCGTGCGAGAATTCCTAGAACAAGGATGCAAAGTATCAGCGCATGATCTGAAGCCAAATGGAATGGCTTCCACTGCCAATCCGAACCTACACTTCTTGCAAGGCGACATCAGCGACGAGACATCCATATCTGGTTCCTTCAAACAGGCTGTCGAAATTTTTGGGCCTATCCACATCCTCTGCGCCAACGCCGGTATTACAGATGAATCTAAAGACTACCCAATATGGAATATGCCGACCGAATTGTGGGATCGTACATATGCTGTAAACGTTCGAGGCACCTACCTCACAATCAAGCACTTCTTGAAGAGCGTGGAATCTTGCCAGACTCGTACGGGGAAAGAGCTTGACAACGTTAGTATCGTAGTGACTGGGTCGGAGTGTGGTGTGTTCGGCCAGGCTGGGCACGTAGAGTACGCTTCCGGCAAAGCAGGGCTACAGTACGGTCTTGTTAGGACTGTCAAGAACGAGATTGTCAGGTTGAACAACAAGGCAAGGATCAATGCTGTAGCGCCAGGATGGGTGGACACTAAGCTAATCGAGGGCCGACTGGACGATCCAAAAGAGATGTGGAGAGAAGCACAAGCTACGTACGTTTATCCAACTGCATGCAGAACAGCCAGCCGTGTGTTCCATACTGACGCGCAACAGTGTCCCGCTGAGAAAAATTGCACAGCCGAAAGACGTCGCAAGAGCCGCAGCATTCCTAGCTTCTCATCGAGCGTCTGGACACATCTCGGGACAATGCATCTCAGTAGACGGTGGTATGGAGGGGAGGATCGTGTGGTCCGCAGAGGAAATTGAACGGACACAGAAGGCAGTACCCGCAGCCGCAACATCATTGTCCAGTGGACCCCAACCGACAGAGGTATTTGGTACTCAGGCCACACCACTATTGCCTGGTTCTCAGTCTCGACCGAAGATAAAAGTCCTGCTTTCTGTTGACTTTGATGCAGTATCCGGTTGGCTGGGCACAGGTCAGCATCCGGACAACAACCTTGCAGACTACAGCTCTGGCTTTTTCTCCGCATATGTCGGCGTCCATCGACTTTTAAAGTTGTTCAAGAAGTACGAGATACAGGACAAGGTGACATGGTTTGTGCCGATGCACTCTGCGGAAAGCTTTCCAAAAGAGTTTGCGAGTATCATGGAAAGTGGCGCAGAGATAGGTCTCCATGGCTATTGTCACGAAGGCGCACCACAGTTGACCATCGCCCAAGAACGCGAAGTGCTCGAACATTGCATTACTCTCTACCAAGAGCTCACCGGCCGCAGACCTGTTGGGTACCGTGCCCCGCTGTACCAACTGCGTGAGTCAACCGTAGAGTTGCTAGAGGAATATTCTTTTCTCTACGACTCCTCACTATCGCACCACGATAGCAAACCATACTATCTCCCCAATCTTCCGCCTATCAAAGCACCCACCTACCAAGCTGAAGCGGCGGCAAAGGACTGGATGAAACCCCTTCCCAAGCCGTCGCCTCCAACGTCGAAGACGCTCGTCGAGATTCCCTCAAACTGGTACGCTGAAGATATGACACCGATGCAGTTCTGGCCACACACCCAAAATTCCCAGGGCTATGTTGACGCTCGTGTTATGGAGAACATGTGGAAGGACAAGTTTGAGTGGATCAGGACAGAAGTGGATGATATGAGCGAATGCGATGTCATGGTGTTTCCGTTGGTGCTGCACCCTGATACAAGTGGCATGGCTCATGTCATTGGCATGATCGAAAGGATTATCACGTATCTAAAGGGTTGGGAAAGTGAAGTGGAATTCTGTACGTTTGAAAGTGCTGCAGAAGAGTGGAAGAAGAAGAACGTGGTCGCCTGATAAAGTCATTGGCTGCGTGCAGCTCAAAACTGGGTTGGGCGGATATTCAAGGGCAACTCAATGAACGAGGCAGTAATTTGCGAGGCCACGGACCCTGACTGTAGGGCGCAACCAGCGTGTGTGGCGTTTAGTCATACGGTGGTTAGTCTGAAATCGGAGCAAGCTCAATGCTATATAGCTTGATGGATATGTATAGTCAACCTACATAATGATTTTGTTGCCGCTTCCTCGTGTGCTCTTACGCAACACCATCTCAACACTACCCGTGTACAAAGTACACGTTTATACTTCTGAAAGAGCATTTCAAGGCAGGCGACCCATCACACTGCTCACGCAGTCTCGAAAAATGGCAACCGAACAACCCCCCATGGGGGCACGTATCACACCAATCGAGCAGAGCGATTTTGACGAGTGGAAGCGGCTCTTCAGACTGTACATCGATTTCTACAAGTCCTCGCTTCCAGAGGCACAGTACCGCAAGACTTTCGAGCGCATTCTCAATCCTCAAAAAGATTTGTACGGTCTCGTACTGCGAGACACGAAAGATCCAAAGAAGTTGTACGGACTTGCGCACTACTTTCCAATGCAGACACCATGGGCCGAGGAGCAACTTATGCATTTCAACGGTATGCTGATACGTTTCCTTTCACGATTAACACTCTCTAAAGTGTGCACTAAAAGTAGACACTAACGGTTCACAAGATCTCTACATCGACCATGCGCTTCGAGGCAAAGGATATGGGAGGAAGATCATCCAGGCGGTTGCAGAGGAAGCCAAGAAACAGGGGTGTACCCGTCTGCAGTGGACGACACGGCATGGAAACCCAGCGAGGAAGCTGTACGATGAACTGGCAACCTGTGAGTTTGTGCACTATCGCATGAATCTGAACGATTCGTGAATGAAGGGCGGAGCGAGCAGAGCAATGAAGAGCCTTGTCATTGACGCTTGGACATCGACCCCACCTCTCCAACCTCTCTTCCCAACCTCAATACAGCACCTTGCGAAGCCTGAATCCGGTTGTCACCGTGCTTGAAATAATGAACATCGCTGCTCACAGTGTCAACGTCGCACCCGCAACACCCACCACCGCCGCCTTGACCTTCGCAGATCCCAGCAGCGTGTACGCGTACGGCACGCTCGTAAGCGTACCAACCGGCGCCTCGTTTGTGCCAATGCCTAGATCGACATCCCTCACAACAGCATAGCCATTTTTCGCAATGATGCAATCGTTGGTGTTCTCAAAGACGCTAGACTCGATGAGTAGCTGGGCACCAGCACGCGTACGGACAGCATCGTCCATCTGGTTCCAGTAGTTGTTGAAGAGATGGCCTGTACCAATGCGGAACATGGGCCCACGACTAGCAATGTTGAAGAAGTGGTTGTTGGCGTATGTTACGCGCAGATGGCCGCCATCTTCGGCTTGGTTGTTGTCGGAGTGGCCGACTAGAGAGCCTTTCCAGTGATCATGCAAATAGCTGTTGGAGATGGTGACAAAGTCCTGCATTGATCTGTCAGTCTAGTCCAAGGTGGGATCTCAAGGCTTCCTACCGAAGCTCGGGTCACATCGACAAGTCCATCATAGAAGTCTTTGTCATGGTCTCTGTCGGCGCTCAGATCTACATGGTCCACCCACACGTTCGTAGAGCGGAAAATCGTGATCGCATCCTCGAATGTTGATGGCACTTTCTGATGCACCGTGTTGCGGATGATGACATTGGTTGCGTTTACAACCGAGAGGCCAATTCCAATGATTTCTGTATTTCATCAGAAGCGGTTCACGAAAGCACGATATAGAAGACTTACTGCCAGAGCGACCTATGATCGACTTGTTGCTTCCGACGTATACTCTTTTCGCACCGGAGATGGTACCAGAGACGACTACAATGCAAGGGTCGTTTCCAGTGACGGCACTCTCTAGGGCTTCGAGCGTTGATACGGTGACGGTAGGTCCGCCCTTTCCTCCAGAAGTACTGCGAGTCCTCAGTAATAATATTCAGCAGTTGCAAGTTACACAAGCTTACCCGGAGCCCAAGGTACAGTAGCCGACTGGGCAAACGTCAGTCAGTGAAGCAGCAGCAGCCGCACCAAGCCGACTGGCCAGACACACAAGGACCGAAGTGAGACCGCGCATTGTTATTCTACAAAGAAGTGCAGAGAGATGTGCTGTATACTGAATTATGTCAAGCTCACCCAAGACTTTATAAGCATTTCAAGCATGTCGCAATGCAACTCTTCACTATGCGCCTTACCCAGACTGAGCAGTTCTTCCGTGTGCCAAGTCTTGGGCACTATATAATGCGCGATGAGTATTGCTGCAGAGCTCGATGTGGTATGTCGGATCTGGTGTTTGGGAGATTGTGGTTGTCAAGCGATGCCATTAGCGGAGTAACTCGAGAAGTAATATGGGAGCGAGCCACATTCAGACCGAACATCACACAGGAGTAGGAAGGTATCACTGCAACGACAACAATGCACTTGGAAAAACGTTATGTATTATTCAGCAGATAAAGTTCACGGATGGCCCAATGAAAGGGATGGCCCAATGAAAGTTTTCTGTATTCTCCAGTAACAGAAAATGCTACAACGTGCTAGAAAGAAGCGTCACTGAGTCGAGATCACCGGACCCTCGAGCAGACAATCTTGATAGACGTCTCTGTGTTTCAAAGTGTCCTTCTTCCATGTCCACGGGTGTTGCGATCAAATCACTAAAACCACATTGACCCTCGCCATCACCCTCACCATACTGCCTCAGGGTATTAACGTCTCTACACAGCAATACGATCCCCGCAGATCCTGTCTTCTCCATTACAGTTTAACGATGAGGCCAAGCTGACTGCCCGACGAAGACGTGACTCAGTCGCTTATCGGGGTTGGACTCGACATCGCAACCGTCCTTGCTGGACAGACTTTCTGCTCCGTCGACCTCCTTCTGCTGCTGCTGGACTATGATGTCTGTGTTCGACTTGTCTGTAGCAGATCCAATGCCTTCAGACGTGACGCTACGAGATGTCGTAGTATCAGATGTAAACCAATCATCCACCACCCCATGATCGAAGTCCATCCACTTTAGCGCCCGCGCATGTCCAACTTCCTTGATCCAGAAAGTATGCGTCATCTTCTCCCCAGCGATCTGAAACCAACCCCACTCGTGATCCTTCAAGAGGACACCGTTCGGATATTGTTGTGCGAGCGCTTCTAGGGCTTGATGCACAGCCTCGAGAGTTGGACAGTGCGCTACTGGCTCGATGGACTGGTTAGATAGTGATATGGTTGGGTGGCAGTAGGTTGACTTCATGATGATAAAGATCGTAGGTTGGGTGGGTTGCCAGAGGCCAGCGGAGTGCTTTGCGTATATAAATGTGTTTGATGGCACGAAGGTGGTGGGAGGGGAGGGCTGTTGGGCCTTCATCTCAGATGGTGTGAACATGTCTTCGAAGGAACTTTTCAGAGCGTTTTTGAGCATTGAGAAGTCAACCTATCCGTAGTTGCTGGGTTGTGTGGCTTGTGTCTGATAATTAGTTAATGTGGGTGGGAAGGCATTGTTTTATAGCATTGGAGGCTATGATTGGGAAACCAGTGAAAGATCAGAGGGTGCTGCTTTGTGAAGTCATACTCCTAAGCTCTGCATGTTCCGTCTTTCACAAGTACCGTCTACTAAAGCCCAAGTAAATGATACGGGCTTTCACTGAGTTGAGCTCGCTAAGGAGAACACATTGTGCAGGAAGATGACCTACTGGGAGGTGCGTCTCGACACGGCTTAGAATTTTGGAAACCTTGGATTTCACTGGAAAACAATGAAGGCTTCCATTTCTTGTACATGATACAGGTATTCAGCCAGTCAGCTAAGGAATGTGAGCAGCAGATACTGGTGACTTCCATTGATGAAAGAAACCGCAAGAAATAGCCTTTGGCGGAGAAGAGACATCAAGATCGAGCGCTAATCATGGTCGACATGCTGGGAATTGAACAAACGTGAACTGACTGTGAAGCACTGTGGGATTAGAGACTGAGTGAGGGTACAGAACTTGGAGGGGATAGACAGATGGTCGCGAGTCGCATGTGGTTTTGCGAAGCATGTAAACAGTGATAGTCGCACACCGTTGGGGAGACATCGTAATAAAGCTTGGTGTACGTCGTAATCGTTTCGGTCGTTTTCATGGCGCATCACGCCAAATGGTCTGAGATACCCCAACACATCACAACAAGACTCCAGCTTTTGCACTTTTTGGATTGTTCCATTGACCTGCCGACCTATACATATCTCATGACGCCGTCATCGTGTTCCGGTTCGGCTGGTATGCAAGCCGTGTCACTGAAAGGTCGTGACTATTTCCACCCCAGTAATGGGAATATGCACCGTTGATCCGTGTTGAGCACCCCCGAGAAAGGCAAATGGCGAAAGAAGGGACGAAAGAAGACGCTTAGTCGAAGAGACCGAAGCCCATGTCGTCGTCTGACTCCTCCTTCTCTGCAGTGATTTGTCAGTTTCTGCTTTGCGAATGTCGAGTGTGTGCGGTGTAGCGTACCCTCAGCCTTCTCCTCGGCAGGCGCGGCCTCAGCAGCGGCCTCACCACCAGCAGCAGCGCCGCCAGCAGCGGCACCAGCAGCGGGCGCACCGCCGCCGGAGCCGACGTTCAGGAGCAGGTCCTTGACGTCCTTGCCCTCAAGAGCCTGTCCATTGTATCAGAAACGGAATTCCACATGTTCCTTCACCCGCGAATGCGCACCTTGGCGAACAGGGTTGTCCAGATGGGCTCGACCTCCTCGATCTTTGCGGCCTTGATCAGGGACTGGAGCTTGTCGGCCTGGAAGAATTAGCACCTGCGCTCTCATCGCGATGTTCAAGTCCACTTCAGGAATCGTACAGTGATGTCGACACCGTCATCAGCGAGGATGAGGGCTGCGTAGGAGGTGGCGAGCTCGGAGGTAGACATTGCGACGGTGATTATCGTGTGAAGGATAGGTGTCGGTCGAGGTGTTGCAGTTCGCGATAATCGTGGATTTCGATGGGCTGTGTGAGATTAGGGTCTCGCTAAACGGAAGGTGCCCTTACCGCTTTGGTGCTAGAAGGCTGAGTGCCCGTGCTTGAGCACGTGATCAAGTGACGTCTGCAGCTTCCCCACCATGGATTGAACTTGGCTTCCGAATCGGTCCACTGGCACGTTGTAATTCTGAGCGCGGCAGACCACTCCGTCCTTGATTCTTCCTGCGCCGTTATTTGAAGAGCTGCTCCGCTGCTGTTCATTGAACATTTGCAACGCACAATGACCGACTCCCCGCTACCCAGAATCCCGTTGGACCCGAAGGAGCAGCCTATCCTTGACAAGCTGCAGGCGATACGCACGCAGCTGGAGTTGCTGAAACGCGACCGATCGACATATGTCAGGAGCCAGGATGTCCTTCAACTGTACGATCAAGTTATTGAGCAGGTGATGATACTCAACGAGATTCGGGTAACGAAGCGCCTTGAACAGAACAAGGGTATGTCTGTTGGTTCAGGCTTTTGGTGGTGCGGTCGCTCACATGACACGATAGTCGATTACATGCTAGACGACTGCTTCCAGCTTATCTCACTGGCATACATGACAATAGGGAAGAACCACGAGCCACCAGCTGTGTATGTTGCCACTCTTTGCCGCCACTGTCGACGACGCCACTGACCACGTGTTGCAGCTACTCTTACATCTCCACGGCCAAGGTACTTGCTGCTTGATAGCGCGGTTTTCTTACATCTACTGACTCGATGAAGCGACTGCTGGATCACCTCAAGGAAGCAATGTTCTACTCACCCAAGGATCTGGACGGCCTTGGTGACCAATTGAAGGCGTGTCGGCGCTATGTTGATAGGGGTTCGGAAGAGTACAGCCCGCATTTATTGACTTTATTGGACGCCCGCATCAAGGTGTGCGAAGAGACACTGGCAGTGCTGCGACTGAACCTATCAGACCTAACGCCAGAGCTGACGCCAAAATGGGACAAGCTTGTGTCCTTGCTTCGTTCGCTGGCAGGCTGTAACGCGAGATCAAAGTTCCCCAACGATGAAGTTGACGCGTACGCGAAGGAGCTTTACGAACTTGAAGAAGAACTCAAGAAGGATGGAATCGTGGCGTATGAGAGTACTGGCTCGACGGAAGACAGACTTATCGAGATGGCCGAGAAGATGCAGTTGAGTGCCGCAAACTCAGAACCGGCCCCGAAAGCCACAACTCTGATTTCGCAACTTCTCCGAAGAAATCTTCTGTGGGTAGCTTTGATCAAAGAAAAGTCAGCGCTCCGAACCTGTTTGGCAAAATCATTGATTGACAGTCGAACAGACAAGGACGAATCAATCCTGCTTTCCAGGACGTGTACGACAAGCTTCTGTCCATTCGAAACAAGCTCGAAAAGCTCTCACTCACACAAGCATGGTCTTTGCGCGAAACGGATCTCTGGGACTTCCAGCGCCAACTGGACCGTGTTGACGAATCTCGAGTTGATGGCAATTTCTTCGATGCGCTCGGCAGACCTGCTGAGATTTACGAACAGAGGGTAGGTTTCAGTTCCAGCTTTAAATGTACACAGTGTCTAACACGTGCCTAGACACTCCTCTACCTTCTGCGCAAGAGCTATGCTATCATATACCAACTGCTTCTAACTTCCGAGCCTGTTTCTGAAGCCCTGTTACCAATCTACAACCAGTTGACAACGCTGAGAAAATGCTTGCTCGAAGTCAAGAAGCTTGGTGGTGTCTCCTCCCCACGGGAACTGTACCCATACAGTATGAAGGTACTTGAGAATGCGCAGTTCAAGCTTTGATTGCCATACTGACGAGTGTACAGCTCAACTCGATCGACAACATGCGCGTCGATGGAAAGTTCATGGTCGGCGACGAGATCCCAGACGGGCAAGGGAGCGTTACCCAGCTCTTGGAAGAGTGTTTCGATCTTGCTTACGAATTGAGAAACGACGCGGAGGACAGCAGTTCAGCAGAGGCGACGCCAGCAGAAGCAACACCGCAAAGCGAGACTCCCAGTGAACCTGTGGTCGCAAAGTCATGATTTATGGTCGTCCTTATTTGGAGGCGTTTTGTCGAATTCGGATCATGGGCAGCCCGGCGTCAGTGCATTGATATTGGACTGGTCTGGACTGTGGAGGTGCTCGGTGGCTTTTCGCGCTCTGTGTTAATGTTTTGTACCCATGTTCGCGTATCAAACGGTCAATCGATCTGTATCTGATTGAACGTTTCAAGCTCTTCTTCCGGTGGTGGGGCGATTGGAGCATCGGCGTCTTTGAACGTAAGATGACTTCCATACGATATACCTTTGTCTGTTAGAGGCTGATGCGTTCATCTTGATCATCAACTTACAGAGCTCTTCGCCAACGGGGATGTTGCGCAACGCTCTGTATGTGATGATCAGGCGTTCTGGATCTCGCTCCCACACAACATTCTGGTCTTGGGTCGAGTGGTTGAACATGGAGCCCAAGCCCAGTATCACGGCCTGAGCCACTTGCTTATTACCATTTGAGTCCACAATCGGCCAGTTGCTATCATGTGTGTGATCAGATTTGTTGCGGACGAGTGATGAGGATATGTCCTTACTACGTGTAGTGGTACAACGAGGTATGCTCGATGTGGGTTTTGTTTTCTTCCAGCCCCAGAACCAAGACAGGACAGACGTCAATAACAGTCTTTGCAGGAATCGTTTTGGTTGCATAAACTCCCCGACCTGCAAACAGTCAGCCCTTCAGGCTCACCCAAGTTTGCAGATGTTGGGGTTGACCTTTGGGTGTATCAACTTTGATGTACAAATCTGGATAGCGCTGCAAAGGAATGTCCAGTTTATTTGATGGAGTCGCCATACTTTATAGAAGTGAATAAGCCTTTCCCTTTTCAAAATTTATTCGAAGAGCGTTGAGCGAGCAGTGCCAAAATTTCGCACTTGCACGGTGGGCTCGATCCGTCATCCCGAGCGACTCGGGAATGCCCCACATCCTCCGGCATCCAGCTCCCGCACCTGATCTTGGACACAAGCGCTTTGCAGACATGGCTCACCAGCGCAATCAGCCCTCCATGGGCGACTCGCTCAAAACGCCTCACTCGGTGAGCCTGAAGGTGCTGAGGTAGGTTCGACCCAGAGGCTGGCCAGAAACGAAGCTGATTGCACTACCACAGATTGTCACGACCATCGCTCGCAACACAATACCCACTGCCGAACTCGCAGGACCTTGGTATCTCCCCCAAGGCCTCACTCGCATACCCATCCGACCACAACACGGCCGACAAGTTCATTCTCAGTCCAGCCCTCAACCTCCCCGAAGCCTTCGGCAGCGCCTATGTCGGTGAGACGTTCTCGTGTACGCTATGCGCCAACAACGAGCTTCTTCCCTCGGACAACACCAAAGCAATCAGTGGCGTGAGGATACAAGGTGACATGCAGACTCCGTCGAACCCCACGGGCGCGCCCTTGGACCTCACCGGGGCCGACGGCGAGGTTGACGGAGACGTGTCTCCCGCGCCTGGCGAGTCACTGCAGCGCATACTGAAGTTTGAGCTCAAAGAAGAAGGCAACCATGTACTGGCGGTTACTGTCACATACACAGAAACAGTGCTTGGAGAGGGCAGGGCTTCTGGTGGCCGAGTTCGAACGTTTCGAAAGCTATACCAGTTCGTTGCGCAGCAGCTACTGAGCGTGCGCACCAAAGCCGGGGAATTGAGCCAGAAAGACGGCATGTCCAGGTACCTCCTGGAGGCACAGCTGGAGAACATGGGCGAGGCTGCCGTGTGCTTGGAGGTACGTCAACCAGCTACACGGTCTTGTTTACAAACATTCGACTGCACACGCATCCCAGCAAGAGTCATCAAGCTCAAACACATCCCCTGCAACTGCATGATGGTTGCTATATATTGCAACATTAGCCCCTCGGTCCTGCATGTACGGGTTTCGCGCATCACGGTTGCGGGTCCGATCCTCTCAGAAGGGCCCGTCCCATCCCTCCACCACCTTCAACCAAAGACCTGGGACTATACGCGTGCGCAGCTGACACCCAACAGGCAGTCAACGTAAACCCAAAGCCGCCCCTGAAGTCGACGTCTCTGAACTGGGACATGCCTGCCCCAGAATCTGGCCAAGCCAACGCCCCTATATTAACACCTCGCGATGTCATACAAGTAGCTTTCCTTCTCGAGCAACAGCCGGACGACGATGAGTCGCATGACGATGCCTCAACGGCAGCAGGCGACGGTAAGAGGATTCTTGGACAGCTAGCAATCCAGTGGCGGAGCGCACTGGGCGACCGAGGATCTCTGAGCACCGGTTGGCTGACGAGCCGACGATGAGGCTACGATAGAGTTTGGCAAACCTTGCCCTATTCTCCGGCAAGGTGTTTGACTTTGACACCTGCAGCGCCCCCAAGTCGTTGGGTCTGTCGGTGCTACCTGAATGCCGAGTCGTTCGGAGGCGTCTCCGATGTCCCTCCTCCATGCTTGATTGGAGAACCTTGAGGCGATTCTCGGTAACGGACCGAGCGAAACGACAATGCACGGATGCGCTGGGTGCAGCTGAGAAGATGGTACGCTTGGGTACTCGTACCTGCATTCATCGTGCGCCTCTAACAAGACGTTGCGAGATTATCGAAGCTGTCATGCGCTGGTAGACGGCGATGTCAATCTATTCCTGACATGGCAGAAGAGTATGCAAACTTGAATTTGAAGTTGCAAGAGTGTGCTCGGGTGTACAAGAGGCCTCTGTCTTCTGCCTCCACGATACACCATACGCGCGATCAAGGTAGATTGGATTCCTCAGGGCTTTCCCATGCGCCGTGCGGATCTCGTCCCTTCGCTGCCGCGCCTTGCAGTTGGAGCCAGATTGCGGAGGAGGGGTGGTCCCTTACCTACCTACTGCCATTTGAATCGGGCGAAGCGAGTGCTTGATGTTCCGCAATTTACATACCCACATACATTCATCTGTGCACCTCAGACTGTCGCGTGCGTGCGCTTCAAACACTCTATCTGCCGTGCAAACGCCGAAAACATCCCCAAGACTTACCATGATGTACCATGGACGCGAGTCGGGCAGCGCCATCAGCGAGTCGGCGATACAGATCTGCCAGTTTCCCCACTAATCCGCTTCGGAGGCGAGAAGCGACCAGAAATTGCGTCGCACGGCAAGGTACCCCAGAGTTTGCGCGGTGGGGTATCTCGGTGCGACGGCAGGGAAATGGCAAACTTCCCGTCGTGTTTTGGGTGCATGGCTTGCGCGGTTCGCGAGGTGTGAGATGGCGGCTGGCGAACCGTTGAAGGGTCAGCGAGGGTCTTGCGAGGGTCCTGGTGAGATCTTCGCGGGCGGTGATGAAAAGCGGGATGGAGCGAATCTCAGGGTGGCCGAGTTGGCTAGTGGCGCAGGATATGGCGATGATGATGATGATGGGCCGTGTGTGGGTTTACTATGGTAAAATTTGGAGATTGGATCGAATGTCGATTCATTCCACCTGCTGTCACTTGATCCAGACAGAAGGACTTGGGGGGCTCTATTGGCCGTTTGGAGCTTGACTCTGTAGTATCGACCCTGACATGAGGGTGTATTGACCGTTGCTGGCCTCGACTCTGACTACCTCCACATCACCCTTCTACAGGCTCGGTGGGATGCGTCCGCAGATTGTCATGAGCTGCCTACTCGGGTTCATTGTCTGTATACGTACTGGGCGTGGTGCCTGAACGAGACGTTGAGACTACCATATGCAGGGGACAGACCATATCCGTATACACGCACATTTAGCCATGATGATCCTCCTGAAGATTACGAGCGGTTACTTTCCAAGAGTGGTAGGCAGTTGACGGTCAGTCGCCGACTCGAAATTATGCATGTGCGCCCTTGTGCTGTGCGCAGCCGTGGCAGCAGGCGATTTGCATGGTGTCAGCGGCAAGATGCATGTTGACATTTGGCAGATGGTACTGTGGACTGTTGAGGTTGCACGCGGTGGTAGTTTTGCCAGGGCTCATGTAGGCACGGTAGCAAGAGCTCTACACCTGAAACATGAGGCGCTGAGATGCTGGCGGTGGGATGATTGCATGCAGATGGTGCCGTTGGACATTATCCGTGGTTAGCATTGCGTGTCGATGGTCAGCAGTGAGCATGAGTGAACCCCTGGCGAGCACTGGAGCATCCTTGTTTTCGCCGCGCCTCAGGTCGACGCCCATGTGTGGAGGATGTGCAGAGGCGAATCAAAGCACGTAAAGGGGTGGGCAGGCGTTGAACTGAGCTGGCGAACAAGACGGCTCTGGAGTGTCTGGAGTGTGTGGAGTGTCTGGCACGCCTGGCAGCGTGTGTTGGTGGCTTGGTGGCTTGGTGGCTTCGTCGCTCGTTGCTCACTGCTCACGGCTCACTGCTCGTCGAGGGGATATTTTGGCATGGGCGCGCATCCATGACATCCATGACATTCATGGCCCATCCTTGTGCCGGACCCCCATGCCCATGCCATGCCCCTGAGCCAAACACGCGTCCCAGATAGGCAAGGGCCGGCAAAGCGACTTCCCAAAGCGTGCCGTGTCGCCAGGATCCCTGCTGCCTGAGGGTCTGCGACTCTGCGTCTGCATCTGCTTGCGGCAGAGCACTCGCTACTGGCACTCAGCGACCTAGCCCCGTGTCGCAACCACTGAGCGAGCAGCACACCGGACGCATCGTCCGTCAAGATTCAAGATTCAACGCTGCCAAGCGGCCTACGGATAACGCGCGCGCGCGCGTTGGCTCAGGGCGCGCTCAGTGGCTCACGACGCCGGCGCCGGCGTGCCTGGCGCTCGTTCGCGTTCGTGCAGTGGACGGACTCGCGGCCAGGGTGCGCTCACTTCTGACAGGCCACTGAGCGTACGAGGAGCGGGAGGTGTCGCGCGCTAGGCCCCATGTGTCCAAGGCGGAAGCACGATAAGGTCGCGGGAGTGGGCCCCAGAGGCATTGCGGTGAATGTGGCCTAGCAGCTTGGATCCCTCATTTGTATGGCTTGTGACCGGCCGAGAAGCCCACAAGGACCCTCTTGCTGCTGCTGCGTTGCTGCTGTTGCGTCTCTCGCTGCATCCACCTGCTTCGTTTACTCGCAACCACTCCTTTGCTGCCCTCGACGCGCCTGCAAAGCCCTCGTACACGCCCTACCAACGCCTGCAAACTCGCGCCCTACAAACAGCGCCTCTCACGCCTATAGCACAAAACATAGCACAAAACATAGCACCAAGCATAGCACCAGGCATAGCACCAAGCATAGCACCAAGCATAGCACCAAGCATAGCACCGAGCACAGCATAGCACATAACACACTCCGTCCCGGCCCCCGCGTGCACCTGCCCTCACCGCACTCGCTTCTGGCTAAGCTCCCCCCCGTCCTCTCTGTACCTACGCCGCCAGCGCCCGTGCAACCGCTTTCTCGCTGCGTCACGCTCGCACAATCTCAAGCCTTCCCGTGCAATCGCCCGCACGCTCATCACACAAACAACCGTTGCGGCTGGCGTCCAGTCCCCAATGACCTGATTCCGCCGCCAATCTCGACGCCCTACAGCCTGCGACCGCGCGCTCGACACTCCTTTAGCAGTCGTTCTTTTTTTTGGGTCTTGTTTTTGGATTGCGATATCTCATGCCCTGTTAGCAGCCTGACATGGCTCCCATTTCCTCCGCCGAAGGCTCCTCCGCGCCGCTCGCCGACTACTTCTTCATATCTGGAATCGAGAGCTCGCAGGTCTACGACGAGCGCCTTCAGCCGAATGGCATCGTGTCCCCGCTTGCGTCCCCGCCAGTCGACGAGACCATCGAAGAGGACCGCGCCCTCGAAACCGATTCGATTCGTCCAACTTCACAAGACGGTCTGCCCAATGGCGGCAGCACACGGCGGCGGTCCGGGCAGCGCCTGAGCGAGAACCGCCAATCAGTTGGCACCATCACAGGCTTCGACAGCAAGCCATCTGTAACCGCCAGCAACCGCAGCAGCGCTACCATCAAAGGCCTGAACCTTGGCGCGCCTGGCCTCAGCGATGTCGACTTTGAGAATGCGCTGCGCAAGTTCGCCTCTGAGCGCGACACGTTCCTGGAAGAAATACAGTTCAGCGCAGGCGTTACGCAGCAGAGCCGCCAAACACCCACGAGGCCACGCCCAAGACCGCCGCGCGTCTCCCAGACACCGAGTGCAAACAGCGAAGATGGCATTGCGAACCTGCGCTCAGGCGTAGGGAGCATTCGAAGGCGCCTATCGACAATGCAGAGCAGTCTGAAGAGGCAGTCTTCGACAGCACGTCAGTGTAAGTGTGGTCTCAAAAAGCTTGGTGACACAAGCCATGTGTAGACATGGATTACTTGCTTTTGGCTCGACCAATGCTGACATCCTTGCAGCTTCAATACGAACGTCTAAGCGCATGTCAGGTTACAATTCTGTCATTCCGGCGCCACAACCGTTCAATCCAGAGCCCAACATGCACCCGCTCCTGCGGCGCTATGAGCCCGTGCTACTGGACCGCTACCCGCCCAGGAACATGGTCGAAGAGCTCAAGCGACGAAATCCCTTCCCGGACTACGTGCCCATGTTTGCTTTTCCCAACGATGTCAGTGTTGTCTCCTCTGATGAGCGACCAAAGACGCAATGGCACGGTTTCGCCATGACCAACGGCGACAGCTCCAAACTTTACGGTATCACCATGGTGGTTTGGTTGCCACTGAACGCTACCGCAGCAGAAGAGCTCGAGCGTCAGTGCGAAGAGTGGAGGAGAAACCACATGAACCCAGAAGAGAGGGAACTGGCAAGCAGCCTAGGTGAACGTCTCGCACTGGAGAGGGCAAAACTGTCCCAGCTCCTTGCTAAGCTACCTACCGTCCAGCCAGACTCGGATGAACGGGAGAACCTGGACGAAGAGATTGGCGCAGTCGAAGAGAAGATCCAACTCATGACAGACCTTCTTCGACCTGTGAGGCACGGTGCAGCATCGAAGATCGAGGGCTTAACCGACGGAGAGACTGGTCTTTGGATTCCACGTGCTTACGGTGTAATGGGAAGGGAAGCCAGTCTCACGCCTTTGTGGAAGGAGTGGCTGAAGGCAATCGTCGTCCCCATGACAAACGGTGCCGTCCTGCGTGTCCCTCCAAGCTCACCACGAGTGGGAATGTGGCAGCCGCTCGAACGATACGTTGTCAACCTCTGCGCCGAGGCTCTTAGTCCGATCACCTCCATCACTCAAGTTGAGCTGGCCGTACGCGAGCTTCGAATGTATGCCCGCAAGGAAGCGCTGAATGAGATCCCTGGGTCTCGCAACATCGACATCTATGCCCTCTTCCGTTGTCTCTCGATACCGAACATCGTCACGCTCTTTGAGTACGTCCTTTCCGAGGCCCGGATTATTCTTCTTTCGTCTCACACAGCTATGCTCCACCTCGCAAGCATGGCTATCACAAACCTCATTTACCCGTTTCAGTGGTGCGGCGTCTTTATTCCCGTCTTGCCAGCCCGTCTGGTGCAAACAATCGAGGCCCCATGCCCGTACATTGTGGGCATTGAGCGAAGATACGAACCTACCGACTACCCGGATGATGATTTCGTCCTCGTTGACCTGGACCAGAACTCAATCGTATCGAACGGACCTCCACCCCCACCGCTACCTCGCCAGCAGCGCCGAAAGCTCACCTCTCTCCTCCAGCACTCGGCACCGCACCACATGCGTTATGGTGTTCCTACTGGGCCTCCAGCTTATGCTGTGGAGGCATTCCCATATGACACCTTTTGTTCCGAAAACCCAGGCGTATTTACGCCCAAAGCACACGCATCGACTGTGCAAACCTACGTCGGCCTGAACTCCACATCCTTTGGTACTGTCACAGGACCAGCCAGCGGACGAGCGTTGATCTACAACGCGTTCTTGCAATCAAGTGCCCACAGTCGTGGCAACGACAGGCCCTCTACATCCTCCACGGTTAGGACGTTCTCAAACTCTCCACCTTCGCCGAAGGTTTCTCCTGTGTCCACGGTCTTCCCACCTATGCCTAGCACTCCAATTTCCCGCAGCGATTCAGGCTACGCGCTACAGGCGAACTTACGCGAGAAGCGTTCAGCCCATTTCGACACTCAGTCGCGGCGTAGTTCTTCGGTAAGTCTAACGACTCAGCTTCTTACTCGAGTAGTTTACTAACAAATGCGGTTAGTTTGGATTCGAAAAGGTACCGCAGATGAGGAGGCCCAGCCAGCCGATGTTAGGCCATGCGCCGAGTGCTTCAACATCATCACTGAGTCAGGAGTTGCGCGCGGGGTCTTCTTACGCCCCGTCGGTGTACGCTCAATCCACTTTGGCGGCGTCGACGATCATGCCTGGCATGGCGATGCAGCCCGTGCGCAGTAACGCGAGTGTGCAGTGGCAGGAAGGCCATTGTCTGCAGTGGAGGCCTCACGAAGACAAGGCTGCCTGTTCGATCTGTGAGGAGAAGTCGGATGAGGGGCTGTATCGATGCTCTGGTAAGTTTCAGATCACACCCTAAAATAGCTCCCGTCTGACCCCACACAGGATGCACCACCCACGTCCACGCCCGGTGCGCCCCTTCGATCTGCATCGTCTGCCCTACGGCTTTTCGACCCGACCAAGTACGTGCATCGTTTGTGCGATGCTTTGCCAGCCTGCTATATACCTACCGTCGCTATCTTGTACCGGCGACTGGCGACCGCAAGAAGTCCGGCATGCACTATCAGTTCAAGATGGATGAGTTCATGAAGAATCAGCCAGCCGAGAACGTGCAGTATCTGACTACTCTGCAACAAACCCAAGCTTTCAATGAGTTCATCCATGAACGTGAGAGCATCTCCGGCGAGGATCCTAAGATTAAACTCTTCGACGAGGTTATTCTCGCAAAGAAGAATCGGGGCGCATCTTCCTACTTTTACAAGACTAAGGCCGATTTCCTCTCCGACACCAGCGACCATCTCTGGCGCACTGCACACGCCAACCCTCCAACATCTCGTTTCCCCGGGGACTACCGAGCCGTCGTCAGCCGAAGTAAGTCGTCTCTAACAGTCCACCATCGACATCTGCTGACCTTTCCCAGTCCCCGCCAAGCTTGACATCACACTCATGAAAGAGCCACGCGTCATCCAAGGCGCGCCTCGACCTCAAAACGCGAAAGCACGACGAAAGCCGATTCCATCTATGCTCTCAAACGGCTTCCCTGCATGATGAACACTACCCGAACCCTACGCTTCCCGATGACGATCTGACCCAACACCGACGCTTACGCCGCCTCTCCACCGCTATCACTTTTGTTCCTTTCCCGTTTGTGTTTGTACTATATCAGCGACGGAGTTCTGGGCGCACCAACCACCCGTTGTGGTAGCGTGCATTGGCTTAGGTTGATTTCTGGACAAGTCAATCTGTGAATCATCTGCATGTACAGCGGCTGGATGGGACCTCTGGGGTCTTTAAATCTTCCCGTCACATACTGGGCCAAGGAAAAATGGAGGCTTGCTCGAAGCGCACGATATCACTTGTAATGCATCTTTTCGACCCACTCACTTTGGCGTCCGCTTATAACACGCGGAGTCGCCCTTTCTTGTATTTAACTAAGTTCGAAGATGAGACGTTTGGATACCAAAATGCAGCACGCAGCACACAGCTCAACCGCTTAATGTTTCCTTCTTGATGTCCACTGAGCTTGTTTCCGCACTCTGTAACCGTCATGCAGGAACAGACCAATTATGTCCGTGTTCTGCTGCGGTTCCTGACTAAAGTGTTAGCGCCCGACCTGGTCAAGCGCTGAGTCGCGGTTGCGTTGCTTGGCATGGGGATGGGGATGTCACGGCCCCTATCACGCCTCTTCGCTCTCTCGAACTCAACCGCCAGCTAGACTTCTACAGTCGTCGTTCTTTGCGTCTCGCTCTTTATCGTCGCTCTTTAGCCTAATATATTTACACGCTCACTACTGCTGTCCTCGTCTTTTCGCCCCAGCCCCTACGAGACTAATCGAATCGCTCTGACCGTCCAAGCAACCCATAAAAACCGTCAACATGCTCGCCAAGTCCATCTTCGCCGCTACCTTCTTTGCGCTCGCCCAGTTTGCCGTCGCGACGCCCCCAGGCTGCCTCCTTGGCGCTATCAACGGGTACTCCGACCCTGCGGACTTGAAGGCCGTCTGCAAGTCCAAGGATGCTGCCACAAAGATCGCCAGCTTCTGCGGCGATGACACAAAGGAGGCCTTGAGTGCGTTCGCAGAGATTTGCGAGGACAAGGGCGTCAAAGTTGGTATGTGCACCCATTCTACATAGCAGCGTAGAAATGTGCAGCACGCAAAGAACAGAGACTAACGCCTGCACAGCAACTGAGGTTCCTACCTCGACCTCCGGCAGCATCAAGCCCAGCGGCACTGGTGCATCTGCCTCTGCCTCTGGCACAGGCTCGATCAGCGTTTCCTCCTCGGGCAACTCGACTCTGGCTACCGCGTCCGGCTCTGCGCCCAAGCCCACCAGCGCAAGTGGCACATCTACCGCCGGCGCTGCCGAGACTACTGGTGCTGCTGGAAAGCTGGAAGTCGGCCTTGCTGCAGCCGTCGCTGGCCTGATGGCATTGGCTTTGTAGAAAGGGATGGAGGCAGTCTGTGGATAGAGAGAAGTTCTGAAACCAGGGAAGATGTGGGAAAGATTAGAAAGACACAATTGCATATACTTGACTTTGAAATGTTTCAGTCGAACTTTGAGAGCTGATGTTTCTGCTGATTGGCACCGTGTCCGCATCTCTGGCGCTGATCGCGCTCTATTGACAAAGAACAGCAAAACTACCTCGCGCTACCCAGCACCAGTCCACCAAAAGCGGAGCTACCCCTGCAACAACCACCAACACCTCACCACCAGCCTCTCCGAGCAAGATCAAGTCCACAACGAATCACCTCGACGCCCAAACAAAACTAAGAATATATATTTTTGTACTCGCGACACTTTCATCCAATCACCAGGACAGATGGGTAAGTTCACACACACACCACCATCCATCCATCCAAACACAACAGTCAACTAACAATTCCTCCAGCCGAGCGGTCTAAGGCGCTAGCTTCAGGTGCTAGTAGAGAAATCTGCGTGGGTTCGAATCCCACTCTGTTCACTATTCTTTTTGCCATCTTTTGGGTCTTGAGGGCTTGAGAGTTCTTCAGTGTGTTTGTTGCAAGAGAAAATGGCGTGGGAAGGGGGGTAGATACGAACGAGGACGACGAGTTTTTTTTATTTCGTGAAATAAGGATTCTCAATTGTCACTCCACCCAATGCTAATGGTATCAAAGTCTACGATCCTATCATAACGCCTGAGTACCCAAATGCTGCACATGACGTAGAAGTGTAATGTTAATGTTTTGTGCGCTCGACCTGCAGCTTGACGAGCTTGTCCATGTTCCTCAGCCACTTCTCCGCGAATCCACGGTCGGTGAAGCGCTCTGCAGAGTTGCGCGCCCGCTGTCGCATGGCCAACGTCTCCTTTGGCGATAACGTCAACGCCTTGCGGAAGCCCTCGGCATACTCGTCTGCGGTAGTGGCGTGGAAACCTGCATGTGTCAGTTACCAAGTAGATGTAGATCGTCCAAACAAGACTCACCCGTGGGTTTTCCGTCCACCTCAACGACGATGTCTAGCTTCGGGCCCCCAGAGTCGTTAACAACCGAGATGAGACCTGCCGCCTGGTACTCGACAACACCTATACCAAAGTGCTCGTTCCACATGCCGTTGACGCCCACACTGGCTCTGCCCATCCATTCCAGCATCTGGGGCCATGGCGCATCGCAAAGAAACTCGACATTTTCCTTCATGTGAAGTTCGTGAGCCAATAGCCGCAACTTGTAGACGCTCTTTTCGTCGAGGGAGTCGCGCACGGAGCCGATGAGAATGAGTTGTGGTTTCTCGCCGCGATAGGCTGGGAATTTGGGATCTGAACGCAGGAACTGTGCAAAAGCTTCGAGGATGAGCTGATGGTTCTTCTCTGGTCGGAATTGTGCAATGTAGAGGATGTACGGGCCGCGCTTCTTTTCGCTGGCCTGAGATACTTCGACTGCTTTTGTTACCTCCTCGACTGCGACGGGAGGAAAAACAACGTCGATGTCATTTCCAGTAGTGTTGTTGCGCTTGTTGCGAGAAGGGCCCCAAAGCGAGCTGACATGGGCTTGGGTCCAGGTCGAGTTGGTCATTACCACGTCGATGGTGCTGCCAATCTTGCTGTAAAGCTGTGCGAAAAGCTGCCAGTACTTCTGCTTGGCCACACCTCGGTATCCCTTCCCGGCGCCAGCGTTAACACCCTGGCCTCCCGCCTGCAAAGAGTCCAGCATGTCGGTGGAGATGGTGGGGTAGTGGACGTATGCGCCAGTCGGCACGTTTGGAAAGAAGAGCGATGAGAGCGCAAGGGCGAAGGCATAGCCCATGGTGTCAACGAAGATGTCTGGAACGAGCAGGGCAAAGGCGTCGTAGGCCATGACCAGCGAGCCCAAGGACTGGCCAAGCAGTGTGAAGCGCGGCCATGTGCTAGCCAGCACCCAGTGTCGCGTGGTGAGGTAGAGGAAGTGGACCGTGGGCGGGTGGAGGTGGATGTTGAAGCGGTCCTTGACGCGTTTGAGGATCGCGGCCTTGTCGACATCGTGGTCGCCGGTGTAGACGACACAGACAGCTTTAGGCCAGCGCTTTTGTGTCGCGCGGATTGCTGCCCAGAGAACCCGTTCACCGCCGCCGCCAGCATTACTAGAATCTTGGTCAACGATGGTCAATTGATAGTAGAGTAGGTTCGCTACCAAAAGGGGTGGAAGAAGCCCACGATGCCCTCCCAGTGCTTGTCTGCCTGGTTGCTGCTCACTTGGCCGTCGGTAGCCACGGATGCAATTTCCTCCCAGTCATAGTCCTCGATTTCGGCATGCTGGGCTTCGTAGTGGTTGGTTTCTTTTTCCACTCTGGCCAACAGCAACTCTCGTCTGGTGAGCGACGAGCGGCGCAGATGGCGTCCCACTTGCGCAGTCAGGAAGCGCACGATCTTGGGGAAGAACAGAGCAGAAGTGAGGACAGCAACCAAGAGCGAGAGAAGAATGAGGAACAGAGCCATGGTGAGCAGCGCTGGCTCAGGGTATCGCCGTGGAGAAGAAAG
The DNA here is from genome assembly GCA_004011705.1 of Ascochyta lentis. NCBI lineage: Eukaryota > Fungi > Ascomycota > Dothideomycetes > Pleosporales > Didymellaceae > Ascochyta > Ascochyta lentis. Next base: position 1,311,275 of record RZGK01000015.1, on the reverse strand, counting down.
CAGGACGCATGCACAGAGGACAAACAACGAAGCCTCGCACTGGACACTGGACACTGGACACTGAACAGTGGATACGAATACGACAGGTGGGATGACGCGCCGGTGCTGTGGACCCTGCCCTGACCTGACCTGTGGCTTCGCTCCGTCGTGGCCGTGCGCTTTCCCGCGGCGAAGATTCGGGGACGCGACAAGCTGCAGCGACCAGCGACAGCAGCAACCAACAAGCACCGCACGCCATGTCTTCAAGGCTGCTGCGCCGTCCAGCGCGCCAATTGCTCTCGTGGAGCCATGCTGCACCTAGTCCACCGGCTACGTGTCCACCAGCACGCGGCTTTCATGCATCTGCACCGCGGCAGGACCCCGTCCTCGATGCCCTTCTCTACCTCCCCCACGAGATGATGACCCTGATCCATACCCAAGCTCCCTGGTATGCCGCCATCCCGGCCTCGGCCTTCCTTCTACGCGGTGCTCTTGTCACCAGCTTCGGAACATGGGCGCGCTCGCTCATGGCGCGCTACATTGGCCTGCAACCACTCCGCCAGGCGCTCGCACGCCAGAAGCGCGATGACATCACAAGACAGGGCAACTTTCGCACTCCCAAAGAAGCCGTCGTTCGCATAAAGCAGGAGATCAAACAGGAGGTGACTAAGCTGGACAGCAGGTGGAAGGTCACGCTCAAGGGTCAGCTAGGCTGGACCCTCATACAGATACCCATCTTCTTCACCATGGCCGAAGTCATAAGGAAGATGTGTGGCGCACGAGACGGACTCTTGGCGTTGGGCACTTCGGTCTTCAGATCAAAGGCAACAGCTGATACCACCGAGGCTGCTGATGCCGCTGGAGCCACTGATGCATCAGCCGTCACTGATGGAGTTGGAGCTATTGACACACTCCGGACTCTTGATGCAAGTTCGGCTGTCGACGTCGTTGACGTGTCCAATACCGATGGACTAGCTGCAATGGCCACAAGCCCGTTCTTCGAACCGTCACTCGCCAACGAAGGAATGCTCTGGTTCCAAGACCTGATCCTGCCTGACCCCACAGGCGCTCTGCCGTTCATTGTCTCAGGCCTCATGTTCTCAAACATCTACTTCACCAAGAACACAGTCACCAACGAGAAGACCTGGCCAAACTACATCCGCAGAGTCCTGCTCGGCGTCTCTCTGCTGATCGGCCCACTCTGCCAGGGGCTACCGTCTGCTTTGATGCTGTATTGGGCATCTAGTACCTCGTCGGTCATGTTGTGGAACGCCTGGCTCGACTGGAAGTACCCTGCGCCTAGAGATTTCATGGCCTGCAAAAGACCGCTCCAGATGCCCCCCGCCCCAAAGTCACGAGCTATAAGGATATAGTTGGAGGGTAACTAAGATGTAAAGTCGAATCTACGGTCAACACTAAAGCATGTGATAAAGGAGAACACTAGATGTGGTGGTTGTGTCTAGACTGGTGCATGAGGGACACGCATTCGCTCGGTCTACAAGCATTTCTCTGCTACATACGCAAGCAGGGTATTCATGTCCGTCAAAGGATTTACCAGTCTAATCGACACATCCTACTGCAGACCCTCCCATGTCAACACGCCATCTACCAAACGTTGTTCACAAAGGAGAAGAAGGAGGAAGAAGTTCCATCCGCCCTGCCGCAACCCTGGTAGCTACGATAATGACTGCGTCAATCGCCGCCATTACTGCAGCCTTAAGGCGTCCAAGTTGTGGCATCTGCTCCTCCGCAGCAACTTCATCATGAATGATAACATCCTCACCCAGCACACGAGACAGGTACTGTATTCGACCTTGGCCCTATAGCCAGTCCAGTCCTCAGGTAGGTAGGAGGGCTGTAATATCATTCGTGTAGTAGACAACGACGGAACTGGACTGGAGTTGTAGGTTGCGCCTTCTATAGCGTTGTCGTGGCACAGGGCTTATAGATAGCTAGGGGACCGGACTCGAAAGGCGTTGCATCGTGGATGTTTCGGTGGACAGTAGTGCAGGGTTGGAAAGAACGACATAGTGAACAGCAGATCTGAGTATCAGAAGTCAGAACCAAGAGTCGATCTCTTCAATACACGCATTCCAACCTCTTCGACCGCTATACTCGACATACCCCAAGTCAACTGCCTAAACACATCGTGCCTTCTGCTGTCCCACCCCTCTTTCTTTTACTCACCACGCCCAAATCACCCACAAATCCAAAGTTGGTGCAGACGATGTCAGAACATGACGCGAGCAACAAACGGTTGAAGGTTCCTGCTACAACCATCAAATCCGCTGTCCAATGTTCGCGACGGTCCACCTAGATAACCTGTCATAAGGTCTGTTGTGTACAGGTGGTGTATCTAAGGTGTATTCTTATTGACTAGGCAGTAGCAGAATTAGCTATATTAGTTATAGATTTAGTAAGATGTTGACTACGCGTTCACCAAGTCAAAAGCTCCATCATATCGCGGCTTCTGCAGGACTGTGTTGTCGATTGTAGTGTAGGACTTTCCTGTGTTTGTAGTCGATTTGTAATAGTGGGAAGGTTACAGTCATACAGAACATACGCTGAGATAGTTAGCTGGATGTCGATTGCAATTTGGAAATGGGTTCTTGGGCAGCTGAAACTGCATATATGTCTTCTGCCGCAAGTGGGCAATGAATGGTGTTTTGAGGTAGCGAGTCAGCCGCCGCTGTATTGAAATGGCTATTTGGCTATGGACCAAAATGTGGTGTGTGGTGTTGTGCTGCCAGCATTTTTCGGTCCGTAATATGGCTTTTCTGATAGGGGTATCGACCATCTCTACGCGGAGGCTGCGTTACGCGGGTCATGTGGTCGGGCTGTGGTGTCAGATATTCATGCCGTTTCGTAAAAAAACGGTTCATGCCTGCAGTAGTCTTGATCCGGTGTTCTTCCCATTGCGGTTGGAATCCTGTTCAGTTGCAACTCTGTCGTTTGTGACTTCCTGCGCCGCTCTTGCTGCGCTGCATGGTCCTTCCATCTCTTCGTATTTGAAACAGGATAGAAGCCGCGTATGCGATATTCTACCGTCTTCGATGTGATATTTGTGTACCGCATTTCAAAGGTTGATAAAATGGTACTCACGCATCCCAGTGAATTGTTTGATTCGGCTGCGATCCAAATTTTGATGTTGCTCGTGCCCAATGTTGACAGTCTAGGCCGTGTATGTGTACAATTGTGCTCTTCAGCCCAGGGGTGCTAGGATATCGGTCCAGGATTTGCAGCACAATTGGAGTTTCGTACCTTTTTTCAGTATGTGAATTTTAGCGTCGCTTTGGCACCATTTGCAGTCCTGGAAGAGATCTCATCCGGACCTATTGGGTGTCATCAGTTGACTGCGGCCTCTAAAAATCGACGTATTGTAGCAACATGCTCAACCAGCGGTACACATCGAAAGTCCTTCCTGGGAGGATGCTCCTTCCGGCCGGTGATCCACTATCATACGGTCGTCCCAGATCTGAGAGCAAATGAGAGATCTGCTGAATCCTCATTTGACTGCGTCGAATTTTATCTCTCCAGAGTACCATTGTTTGGTCTTGCTTACAACGAGCTTCTGACGCGGCCGGCCATTTTCATCCATTGCCGTACCAGGAAATCCTCTGTTGGTAGATTTATCTCTCTTTGGTTCGATCCGTGTCAGCATAATGATGGCTTCTCTTATAAACCATCTGTAGGCCGCTCTTCCTTCTCTTTCCCATCATCTGCGACCAGCTATCACTATCCATCATTACATTACCATCGTTCGATATTAACAGCACCAAAGCCATCATTCAATCTCATATTCCAAGCCACTCTTAGCCTTGCAAGCAAGATGGCTTCCTCATGCACTCCTTCCTTTGGCAGAATGGGCAACTTCGCCGTGCCTGCCGCGTCCAGCGTCAAGATGGGAAGCTTCACTTCTGCCACTTCAACGGTTGCCAGCCATCGAGCTTTAAAAAGCAGCTGGCGCAAGCCTGCAAGTCTACCATCACAACCGACGGCAGCACCCCTGCGCCCAACGTCAATCTCATCACCACCACACGGTGATATCTTGCTAACCACTCGCCCAAAACCTGCTGGCAACTGCCCCTGGGACGCTTTTGGTGCAGCACGCTTGAGCGGCCGTCAGGCGCCTCAGCGCGCAGGCGCTAAGCAAGTCCTTGAGTGCGTTGTCGGCCGGGTGGTTTCGCTGCCTAGCCAGCAGTCGATTCCGGCGACGTCGGTCGTCCACAAGGAAGCAAAGGGCAAGCCCTGGGAGCACCCCCAAGTCATCACCGAGACATGGCAGGATGAGAACGGCGTCATATTCGTCAAAATCCTGACCTGTACGAGCTTCGGTGGGGAGGGAATTGTTCGCAAGAAGGAGCACCACCGTCGCTACTTCGTGGAGGCCAAAGAGTGCCAGTTAGCTTGCGGGTCTGACGCTTCCAACAAGCAGACCTACGTCAACTGCTCACCGGGAGCCGACTTCACCGTCGAGTTCGAGCACCTTGCGCCCTGGCCAGGCTCAGCCAGGGGTGCTATCCAGTTCAGCCCAGCTGCGCTGGTAGACTTCGAAAAGTGCAAGGACGGCCGCAGAGGCAGCGGCAAGTGATCATCTCTGCCTCCTTCTGGTGCCCTCTAGCCGTCGACAACCTCATCTCGATGCCCTCCTCTTCTCTCTCCACCGGTTATCCGCCATCCTCAAACGGATCGCAGCGCAGTAGCGAAACTGTCGCAGACAACATCTCTTCTCCTCGCGGTTCGGTGCCTGGCAAGCCCTTGCCGCAGTCTCAACGGTTATCCTTCGTCCTCAAACGGATCGCAGCACAGTAGCGAAACTGTTGCACAAAAAACCTCTTCGTTCCTGCACGGGCTGAAAGTGCTTCTCCCAGTGGGGCGGATTTACCTAATCTTTGTGTTTCTGATTTTCACGGTGGCATTGTTTGTGCGTGCGCGCCAACAGCGGTAGCGATTCGGAGTATGGTGTTTTCGTGAAGGACAGATTCCATTTTTCTTTTGAATTTTCGCGGTTTGATTAGTGGTTTTCCGAGACGAATATCAACGCCTCTATGCTATGGTTAACCTGGGCACACTATTGTTCTTACATGAATGTGTGATGGTAACCTACTGTGATGAAGTGAACAGTCATCAGTTCTGATATGATCATAGCTTCCCACCTAACGAACTAAATCCAGGCCGATTCAGACTGCGCAGCCATGCCTTGACTGTGTCAATTCGAGAACAAATCGCCTCAAACACTGATTTCTAGACGTGAATCTACGATCCCAGCGGGGGGAAGCCTTATTCCTCGCACAAAACCTGTGCACTTATAGCAGGAGTAGTAGTTCGATATTTTCTGTTCACGTGTCAGTATAGAATCATCGTATGTACACGAAATATATATGCTAAATCACCATAACCTTGGAAACCGCCTCGTAGATCGCTAACCCTTTTTAGACCTTCACTTTTTCTTTCCCGTTAAGCTTATCACCACTTTTCTTTCTTTCTTTCTTTTCCCATAGGAATAAAAACCGCTAGGGGCTTCATCACCTTAGACAAGCGCTGGTTCTATGTGTGTCATTGCAGTTTTTATTGGCTGATGAATGATTCACGATACCCGAGTTCACGTCGAAACTTAACTAAGCGCGGTTGTGGTACCTCTACTCTCTTCGATGTGTCGGTAACCGTTTCACTGGACGGCAGTCAAGGCTAGATGTTAGACAACGTAGGCGATGTGGTAGAGGGAAGAAGCATGAGAAAATACGTACGGGAAATGAGTTTCGAGGGTGATGACATCATCCTGTGACCTCAATCTAGACGACGGCTTGTATCGCGTAGTTGGTCAACTGTTCGCAGACTGTGCTTGGGAACTGGTATCTAGAATTGAATCAAAGTGCATTCTGTTGGGTTCATTCATATCATTACTATTAGGTGTCTATCCGGACATGCTCTTAGCCAGGCCTCAACACCACCTCGCCAACCAATAGTACAACATTCTTGAAGAATCTCCTCCATTCCAGAGGGTCACCGCTAGCTTTCACGAACCGCACTTCACTGTACGCCATGTCGTCGTAGATCGCCTTCTCGATCACGATGTGTCCATTCAGACCTTGCCGTCGTCCATCGGCCATCTTGACCCGTATACTGGCACTCTCGTCTATTTCGCACTGCGCAATCTGCCTCTCAGTGAAGGCTGGTGGAGGGACGCCAAGTCGGTGCAGAGCCTCCAACAAAAGCGGAATAAGAAAAGTCAAAGAGTGCGGCGAGATGAAGCGTGCAAGCGAATAGGAGGGCATTACGTCTGCGAAGCGGCGCGCTATCTGCGTGAGCGTAAGGGGTACTTGCGGTGTTGCGGTGAACTGCGCCATGCCGGGATCCTGAGATAGCATGTCCTGCGTCGACGGGGGGAGCTGTGACACGAAAGGAGTTGAAGTGACTGTTTGCGACTGATAGACTGGGCGCAAATTGTCACCCATTGGTTGTGAGGCCGAAACTCCGTCATGCGAGGCTAAACGAGGCGGTCGTTCCCAATCGAACACTGTCTCTGCTGCCGGGGTCTCCGGCTGCGTGGAGGATAACATGTGGATGGCATTTGCTGGGTTTGCGCTTGAACGTCGTGGAGATGTGTCAACGTCCATAGCATCCACATCCTGCGAGAAGCCTCTTTGCGATTGCGTCGGTCCACGGGCGAAATCAATGCGCAGCTGGGACAACATCTGCGTAGCCATACCAACAGGATTGGCGTTGCAACCGCTTGGTGATAGATATGGATTTGATCTTGTGAACCATGGATGCCGTCGAACTTCGTCAAGTGTAAATCGCGAACTTGGGTCAAGCTTCAACATCCCACGAAGCAGTGAGGTGATTTCAGGAGGGACCAGCTGCCAGAGTTCATCTGTAGTGTGTCCATCTGTTTCCACATACTCCTTGAACTCCTCGCTGCGCATTGTGGGTTCGTCCCAAGGTGTGTTACCGACCAGTAGAACGAACAGTACGACACCGCAACTCCAAATGTCGCAAATGTTTGCGTGATATCCAACGTCGAGTACGTCTGCTCTCTTGCTTCTTCGCCCACTGACAATCTCCGGTGCAATGTATGGCGGTGAACCACACACAGTGTTGCACAGTCGCGCTTTGCCGTCTTTCTTGAAAAGTGCTGCGAGCCCAAAGTCACTCAACTTCAGGTCCCCTTCTGCACTAAGCAGCACATTCTCGGGCTTGATGTCGCGATGCGCAATGCCCATGGAATGCATGTACCCAACAGCGCTGATCAACTGCGAGAAGTAGAAGTGGGCAATGTCTTCCCCTACACCCTCATCTGCCTCGATCTTGTCGAACAGGTCGCCGCCGTCTGCGAGCTCCATCGCTATCCATGTCCATAGCGCATCTTCGCCAGAGCCGAGGAGGTGTACGATGTTCTGGTGTTTGCCGAGATGCTGGTGGAGGACAATCTCCATCTTGATCTGCTTCGGCGAAAGGCGACCCTGCTTGAATGCATGTTCTTTGTTGATGAACTTGATCGCGATGACAGGTTTAGGCTTATCGTGAGGCACGGCTTTCCGTATCCTGAAAGTTGTCTATCAGTCTGTGCGCAGGAAATGGGAGAAGGCTTCACTGACGATGCGTATGCGCCCTGTCCTATTGTTTTGCTGACAAGTCGAAAGGGCAGGTTCGAAGGCAATGGAGCGACTTGACTCTACGATGTTTGTTAGCACGCTATACATGACATCATCGCATTCATCCTCGAGATGGGCGGGGACGCGTTTGCTTCGAAATTGCGGTGAACGCGTTTCGAATCAATGCACCCACATTGTGGGCCCAGTAGGTCAGCAGAGAGTACTTACCCCAGGCGGTGCACCCATTGTGGTCGAGTGTCTTCAAAGGTGCTCTGCACCGGTCGCTGCGATACAAGGAGTGGACGAAGAAACAATCACAAAGGAGCGTAATGACAGGCGATAATCTTGCTTTCGCGGCTGCCTGGGTTGTTGAGCTGAACGCGTCGCTGAGCCAATGGCAAAAGCTGACTCAAAGACAAGCAAGGCGCGTTATCGCGCCTGCCTTATCGCGTAGTCACGTGGGCGCCTCTTCCACCTTTCCAAGATACAAAGATGCCGCAGATGCCGCTCCCGTCTGACTTCTTACGAGCGGAAACCTTAACCCCGTTTCCCTTCGCTCTACCTTCTCACACGTACTGCAAGACCACCTACAGCCTAGTATTCGCTTAGGCCTTCCGACGATCAGACAGTATGCTGTAACAGATGTTTTACTTCATTAGGAAAACCATTCTCAACATTCATCTGCAGTCGATCCGGGTATTTAGCGAACTTGAAATCATTCGTTCTGCGCGTTTGATGTTTGACCCCTCCCGAACAGTGTCCGTTGCGCGCATCGGAAACTTGCGGGCAGCGGCCCAATCAGTGCTCGAATCGCCTTGCGTTTCTTTCCAGTCGAAGCGAGATGGTTGACCCGGAGAGGAAGTGAACTACACGGCGACATTCGCATATCAGGCTACCGGCCCGTCAAATCCACCGGAGTCGAGTCCCGAGTCAGGTTATAACGACAGCGAGAAGGCAGGTACGTATCAGCTTTGCACTGAAGTTGTAAAGCCGAGGCAGGTTGCCTAGAAGGGCTTCATGTCAAGCCAGCATCGGACCGTTCATCCACAGCACTCTGCGAACACGATCACGGCCCGTGCGTCTGGGATTTTTCTGCCAACCAGCCTCTCCATGCTTCCCGCAAACTCAAACGCACGTCTTGATCAGGCCACCACGGAGCAAAGCAACAGCGCATATGCATGTGCTGACACGAGTTGCGAACGGCGGCCAGCCACGCCGGCTCACTTGCAAACTTTATCTATAAACCTAATCTTTATTTTGCAGAGCCGCGGTAAATCCTGGTAAAAGATGATCAAGCGGCGTGTTTGGCAGCTCACACATGTGGGTCTCCTGCTGTCAGCCAATGCCTCGAATAAGAACTTGTGGCTGTCTGTATTCAGAAAGATCGTTCTCTCAAAGGTGCACCGTAGGGTTCGGAGGGGAAGCCCGGTGCCCGGACATCTGAAGCTCCGCGGCGCACTTATAGAGGCTCGGTCTGGATGCATCGAGCACGAATTTACATGCAGGGTGAAGACGAGCATACTAAGCCAGTTGACCGGACACGTTATCAGATGCAATGAATCCTTGTTAGGCCTCACGACGTTGTAGGTGATTGATGCACAACAACCGCTGGGCATCATGTCGCTCAAGAGCGCAACGCACAAGTCTCACGAACGAATCCACTGAACGCAGCACATGACCCCACCCCAGTCTTCCCCGCGATCTCACGATGCTCCCGCAATCCTTCCGCGAAAACCGTTGAATCCTTCTCGCATCACCAAACCACCAACCCTCTAACGTCTCCACCATTGTGACCTCAAACTTCCGACAAACAACTAAGTCGCGCCCGCGTATTTCCATACATTCGATACGAAAAACTTTGACATTCGCACACCTATCGGATTCATGTCTCCGGACGCACTACCACGAAACAATTCTGGTCCTTCACCGGCGGCCCCCGACCCAATCGCGACCTACGGAGAGCGCTCCTTGGAATGACGGTCGCCAAAGCGTCACGGCGCGGCTAGCAGGCCACCACCACTGCAACGCATCAAAGTTTTGACAGCCGGCTAGAAAAGGAGTACAGCGATTCTGCCAGCGCTAGCGAATACGGTACTGTAGCAGCGTGGAAGGGTCAAGGGACCGCTTACCAAGTCCATCCCAGGGACCACGCAGGCAAAAGAGCGGACAACGTCATGTGCGAAAGTACATCATATGTCGGAGATGAGCAGCCTGCGAACAGCCCTGACCTTGCTGCGTCTACGAAATACCACCGACGACAAGCCTCGTGATAAGCTGGCGGTCGGCCCGGGAGCGTATTACAAAGCCTTGTTCACGAGGTGCCCAGGTCCGCCATGTTCCGACTACCTACGTTGGCGACGCGCTACGTCGGTTCTGCGGCGGACGGATCCATGCGTGCATGTGTAGCCTTTTCCCTACGTACTTGTATTGTACAAGCTGGGCACGGAGATCGGTGTTAAGACGCAGTTGCGCGTGCTTCGTAGCGTGAACTTTCGTATCGGAGTCTTCGCCGTTCTGGTGGTAGAACGCGGAGAGGCGTCAATGGCTGCGGACGCTACCGACCCAATGTCAGAAATTTCCTAGGGGTGCATGAAAGGCTGTACATGAAGTAGAGTGCCGACGGTAGGCGCCTAGACGCCGGATTGTGTTTGTGAGGCTCTGGACTGATGTAAGTGGAACGGTTCGAGTCTGAAACGGCAGATGGATCAAGAGTATGTTGTCATAGGTCTTTCTATTGAGCACTGAGGTACACAGACGACCAAAGGTGCCAAGTGTCCTATATTAGGAGGTACAGCCGAGTGTACCGAATGCCATCTTCTCGCCAAGGCGAAAAATGTAGATCCTTTGCCATCGATTTTGGATACGTCCTTCGTGCACTTGCATTGGATCGAAACCAGAGCCCGAGCGTGCCGAATGTATCCATCTGAAGGTCGTGAACTCCACCACTGTGCCATCTATATGCCCCATGTGGGCTCGAAAGTAATCCAACAAGAATTGGGAAGAAATCCAACAGGTGCCTTGCTTTTGTAGACAACCTTGCAAGGGATGATCAGATCCCAGAAAATCCAAAATCCGCAAAAGTGGCAGATGTTGCTAAGAAGGGTCGTGCGAGCGTGGAAACCAGATAGTTAGGATGGCGTGTCAGAGATACCTGCCGCAAATCCGGTGACCGAGGAGAATTAGAAGAAACGATCCAGTCGCCCGCCAAATGCTGATGTTTTTGTCCAATCCGAAAACGCCAGAAGTCTATGAGAATGCATTGAGAAAAGATGGGGAATAATGCATCGGTCCGAGGAACACGTCCAAGATGGTGAAGCAGGTCGTCAAGTGGTGAAAGGTCGGTAGGGCATTGCGGTTTTTCATCGAGCACCGGCGGGGAGGGCGGCGTAGGAGGAGGCAGCTGCGGCGTCGAGACCGCGTAGCTGAGGGGCATACTTGGGGTGCTTGACAAACTTGGGCACGGAGTCCTGTATTCGATCAGTAACGTGAAGGGAACCATTGCGAGTTTGACTTACACTAGACATGAGCTTGAAGATGGAGTTTTGTGCCTTGTCGAACAGCGTTGCAACCTCGTTAAGGCTCTGCAACATGGCAGCATCGTCGCCAACAGCGCGTGTCATTCGGGTAGCTAGCTGGGTGCGGAGACCGTGGTCGATATTGAGCTCGTTCGGTGACCCGGGTGCCAAGAATGCGTTGTACAACCCGTAGGCGGCAGCGAGCGTCTCACGGATAGTCTCGACCTTGTTGTCGCCCTTGTCGCCGATAGCAGCACGATATTGCCTGTTGAACTCCTGAACCTCGAGATAGAACGACAGGTTCTCCTCACACATGGTCTCCTTGAGGAATTCGCGGTAGAGCAGACGCCATGAGGGGTTGCGAATGATGACGTTTGTGCGATTGCTGTTCGAATCCCGAGCCATACCGTCACGGGTCTTTGCTGCCATGACCTCTCCAGTTGATGGTATCTCCTCAAGACTCCATCCTGCAACGCGCTCACCATGTGGGGTGACGTAGTAGTGGACCTGCTTGACGGGCTGGAAGGTGTGCTCCGGGACGCGGGGGTCGACGGGAGCAATCAGCTTGAGTTGCAAGAAGAGGGATCCTATTTCTATCGACTCTCGTGGGTCAACCATTGTGGTGCAGTCCATCAACCATTGTGCAGCATTGCGACCGTTGAAAGTGTACTCGTACTGACGGCTGGTGGTGGGTCGGTGTTTGACGAGCTTGACGCCAACATCGCACTTGGAAAACTCGTGTATCGAGTCCGAGTCAGATTGTGTCTCGTTTGCGGTGGTACCAATGAAGCGGCGGAAGAGGATCTCAACCGTTTGCTCGTCGTGGTGCAGCTTGTCGTTTTCTGTGTTGCGCTCAAGAATGACTAGGATGTGAGGGTTGCGGTTAGACTCGATGACAGCCTTGACATGAGCAGACTGAATGCCGTTGCGTGTGCAGAAACGCTCCAAGATGTGGATGCCCTTGGGGGTCAGCTGCCAGACAGAGCTCTTATTTGTGAAGTCAGTCTTGCCCTCAACCGACTCGACAAACTTTGCTTCGAGGAACTTTTGGCAGACAGAGCGAGCCATCTCTTTTGCCATGGAGAAGGTGGTGGTTGTGGTGGTGGTCACAACACGTGATGAGTCTTTGGGGTCAGGCATGCGGTTGGACTGAGAGAACTTGAGGGAGCCGAGATTGGTGATGGCCTCGTCCGAGGTGAATGTGTAGTCGATCATCCTGAAACGGACGCGGTGAGCGGTGAGTGGTAGTGACACCATGAGAGTGGAGAAGAGGTCCTTGAAGTCCTGTGATGGCGGTCAGTCATGGTTTAACATGGTTCGCAGGCACGGCAAAATGAAGGGTAGGGTTAGTGTGCAGTCTGCTGTAGTCTGGTAGTTCCACGTGGTGGGCCAGGCTAGCTAAGAGGGAAAGTTTAAGGAAAAGAACAGCTTGGTGGTAGCTGTGTTGCCAACATTTCTGTTCGTGATAGCAGCACCACCGCAAGCGTAACTCTTGCGCCAACCGAAAAGCAGGCTTTGCAGCTTGCAGTCTAGGGAGTCTGGCAAGCATTGGGTGTGAAGGGTCAGGTCTGCAGGCTGAGGTGTATCTGAGGGTGCTCGGAGGTGCAGTATAAGGAAAGTGGAATCACTCACCCTCGTGTAAGGCCGCTCATCGTCGGTCATACGCAGCAGTCTCGAGCTGGTCTGATGCATCTTGGCGGGGTGGGGTGGTGGGTGCGGAGTGGTGGGTGTGTGGGTGTTTCCTAGCTCTTCTCCTCCCGTGCTGGCGGAGCGGAGGCTGGAGTGGGCGGAGGGGTCGCGTGCGGTCGAGGAGTCGGGAGCAGGTTGCTCGGAGCGGCCACGCGCAAACGAGGAGCGCGAGGGTCGTGGAGCGCCGGTGGAGAGGAAGGGCGAGTCTGCGCGGGGCGGCGGGGCGGCGGGCGAGATGGTGCTGCTGGCGGCTCTGAAGTGGGCGGAGGCGGCGCGGGTGAGGTCGCGGCTGCCCTTTCGCAGGAGGGGAAAGCGGGTGAAGGTGAGGCGACGGCTGGCGGCGCGAGGGAAGGCAGCGGGCAGGGCGGGCTCGGGGTGAGGGCTGGTGGTTGCGGAGGCGTCTGAAACGGCAGCGAGTGCTTCAAGGTGGAATCGCAGCTGGGGCTCGTCTTGGTCAGGGCCGGAGTGTGGCAGCTCGGCGGAGGGGGAGGAAGTAGAGGAAGAGAGGTCGGCGGCGGAGACAGTCAGAGGCAGAAATGGAGTGGTCAAGGGCATTGCCGTTAGAGGCAGGATGGTCGCGGAGAGTGGTCGCAGGACTGACGAAAGGGCGAGAGTGGGTACTCTAGCAAGGATTGGCTGTCGGTTGGCTCAGTCGCTGCGTCGCTGCGTCGCTCAGTCGCTGCATAGCTCAGTCGCTCAGTTGCTGGAGGGGTCCGTGACCAGCGTGTCTGTGTCTGCCACACCGCCCTCCTAAGACAGCTTAGAAGACGCCGGCCGTGGGCTAAAGCGCACGCAGTTCTGACAAAGGCACACGTCCGCTAGACTCCAGCGGCGCCCTAGTGCCAGCGCGAGACACATGGCGGCATGCACGCACACGCCCGCACACGCCCGCCCACGCCCGCCCACGCCCGCATGGGAATAAATTGCCTTGGCCCACCGCGGCGCCCACGAGGCATCCCTGCCACCTCCTGCCCTGTCTGCACCGCCCGCACACGCCCGAGTGGGCTCCATCCCAGCCGCCCCCTGTCCGCTCGTGAGACGTGTGCTGAGCCTGACACCAGGGGGACATGACTCGCGCCCCACCACGCCCACCGGCAGCTACACTGCTACAGTACTCTACAGTACCTACTGTACAGTGTACAGTGCTTGGTGCCGTTGACACGCGGGAGACTACCATCATCTATGGTAGCTAGAGTACCGGTATCGTAGAGGGCAGCATGCCCTGATGCATCATGTCTGGCGTCGTGTCCTGACGAGCGAGCGTGCGAAGCATGACCATGACGCCGCCGCCAGCCTCTCCGAGACATTCCACACTACCAAGCGTAGCACCACAGCAGCAGTAGCAGTAGACCAGCATCACTACCGCCACCACCACCTCCTCCTCCTCCCTCATCGTCTGCCCCGTGTATCGTGCTCGCTCCTGTCTCGTGCCACTGCAGGAGCCACCACCAGCGTGCGTTCCACTGGGGGTACCGCTATGGCATGCAGATGAATGCAGCCAGCACAAAGAAACTCGCGCAAACCCCTCACCGTTGTCCTCTTCCCGTGTCTTTGTCTCTCTGCTGCGTGCTGGTGGTACGGTGCTCCTGATATTGCCAGACGTCTCCTCGCCCAGCGCGCACACTGCCTGTACTCCCTGCAACCACCATCCAGAGCGGTCGTCTGTGCAACAGCCTCATCTCAAAGAAGCCGGCCCGCTCGCACAACAGCCTCCTACCACACCTTACCAGAGTACCAGAGTACACGGCTGCACCGCCGTTGGCTCAAACGCTGGTCCGATCCCGTTTTGGCGCCACCCATCACGCATGCAGTCAGCTGTCAGCACGTCGTACAAGAAAGCCACCTGCCAATCGCAATGCTCCCACCCTGTGGCACACTTTCACCACCCTGAGAGGCGCGGAGGTTTGTGCTGATTCCGCAAAAACGTGGACGGCACGTTGCACCCTTGCATCAGTGCATCAGACAACAAGCCTGCTGCTCATCGGTGGTCAGCACGAAGCTGCACATTCCTTGGTGCACGGTCAAATTCCACATGGTTGACGTAAGTGCGTGCTCGTCACCACCAACGCTTGCAGCACCACACCATAGCCAGTGTCCGTGTTGGTGTTGTCGTTGTTTGTCCACATGTACTGCGTATTCGCGCTAAAGAAGCTCGTCCAGGGGCTATGAGATGCACAGCATGGGGAGCATTCCGCAGACAAATTCCTGGCGCTCGAGGACCTAAGACCTCCGTCGTGGAGAACAGCGGCTTTCTTTTCGCTGAGACCAAAGTCCGCACCTACACAGTGCAACCCAACTACAACACCATCACGTTATTGGGCACTGCATGCGAGACATATCGACCGAGCAGTCCTTGGCTGCTGGTGACCCGCAACGCCAAACCCGCTACGCTGGACCCTTCAAGGCTTCGTTTGCCCATCACAGCCGTTTTCAGCGTGCTCCGCGGAGCCTAGGATACTCACGAATCAGCACCATCGGAGCTGCGGTGACAGCTGCCAAGGGCGATTACAATTGCTGCAACGATCAGCGCCCAGCAAACCCATGTCTGCCAGAGGGCAAACGTCCATGTACACCCTGAAGACGGTGGTCGACAAGTGTCAGCGAAAAACCTGGCCTCCGCTGCGTACTGGGTGGTGACAATTTGAAACCTCCGAGCACTCGACGACACGTGCGATGGCTTGAGAAAAAAAAAAAAAAAAACAGCCACACACTTGTGTTTCAGCGTACGGGGGCATTTCCGTCATTCTGCCGTGCGGATAGAACTCCGGCCTATTTTGCGTCTCTCGATAGCAAAGAGATGTTGGAGTGCCCCTTCTCTCGCCACTATCTGAGCGTCGACGGGAAATGCCACATCCTGTCACTCCTTCCCGCCGTCGAACGCCCTTCCAGAAAATGGGTCGCGACACGCAGAATGCGCAGGCGGGCAGCGGGCAAAAAGCATCACTGACGCTCGCCAAGAAAGTGCGGAATTAGTGGTGGTTATCAGGCGGTGCTTATGGCGCCTAAACACCGCCTTGGCTGCCCCGTGCTCCCCTTACTCATTTACCAGTTCAAGCCTTCCAGAACACCGGAATCTTTTGAACAGGCCAAAGATTTTCGGCGTCACCACTTTTTTAGCTGCCGATGCCCAATGCCGCTCGGCAGACAATCGGTCCATGATAGGCTCATTCACTTGACGGTGATCTTTGCACCCTCTGGGCAAACCGAAGAAACGTCAGGTCACTTCAAGTTTGCTGTCACAGCCCTACCGAAGCCGTATGGACGAGGATCACCCGTCTTTTCGGCAGAAAAACCACAGCCTGACGGGCCGAGTCATGGGCCAAACCCCGAAAGCGCCAGGGGCACCTACACGTGGCAATCGATTCCTTCTGTCTAGCGGGCTGCTTTGCCCTGGCGTGAACGATGGTGCTCCAGTCGTGCAACCCACGATGCCGCTCTCGCGTGTCTTCGACGACGCAGACCTGCCACGCCGCCTGCGACTGGAGGCAAGGACCCCAGCACTACTGCAGGCGTCGCGTGGTTGACAGCGCTGTTTGTGTTTACCCGAGCATATTGATCAGATCCTGTATGACGCTCACCAACGTGGCTTCGAAACGTACGCACGCCTCTTCATTTGCAGCTCGTTTCAACATGGGCTTTGCGCATCACGCCGACATTGTGCGTGTCCTTCAGAGTTGCGAATCCCTTCGTTCTTCTCCACCAATATTGCCTCCTGTTATGATTGTCCTCAATTCGCGTGCTGAGCGGGGCTGTATTGTGTACCGAGGACGTCCTCGAGTCAGAATGTCGGTGAGACTTGTGTCGTTCGCCATGGACGACAAGAGATAGGGTACTTATCAGAACCCTTGACTGGTCACGAGCATGCAAAATCCTTCTCGGTAGAAGCCATCTACCTCTGCGGGGACCCTTCGCGTCGTGCACCGTCTCAAACCCGGTGTTGAGGCGGGCAGCCGGAGGATGCACAGAGGCAGCTAGTCCTGCAAGAGGCGGTTATCGTCAACCACCACTTGTCCGCGGCGAACATCGGCACTGCGTTCTCGAACATGCCGGCTCAAAGAGGCTGAAAGGTCGGAAGATCGCACATGAAGTGTCGCAGCCACGCTGTGGGCGGCAGTTGAGCCTGGTTTCCAACGACAGGTGGCGCCATCTTCGTTCATGCTTTGAAAGGGCAAGGAATGTTCGTCGACTGACTCGGAGCCATAAGCCCGAAGCTCATGCGAGCGATGCCTTGTTCTCGTCCCATGGTCGTGTACACACGCCTCATGCGCCTCGTCGCGAGGCACTACATCGAGATACGCATGTTTACGACGTTGTGTGACAAGAGATGGGCATCTAGATGTGCGTATGCACGCTCTTATGCCGTGAACAGTAATAAGCGAGCTTCGCATAGCGAGGGTACGGAGGACGTCGGTCTGGCTTTGAGATCCATCGTTGGAGACTGATACTAGTCGCCTGCAAGAGTTGTTTCTGTAAGGGGCTCAAAGAGTAGGGCATTATCGCCGCCCGGGACTACGCAAATGCCCTGAGGTCAAGCTCGACTCCAGCGCTTTTACTTTGTGGCGTCGAGGTTTCGCCGTGAAGGCTTCAGGAGGGTCTCAGTGTCCACAGTTCTGAGTTTGATGTACATGATGTTGCGAAAGGGCGAGGAAAGTAGAACGGGATTACTTTGCAACTGCTCATGGGCGTCGATACCCGTCCGACGCCCGCTGCCTGACCACACCATCTCGGTGCTACTCCAGCTCAAGGTTGTTAGTATGGATGCCGCTCGTACTGACCGGAAGAATTGCGGTTGACAGTGTGAGCCCAGTGGTGGTGGGTGGTGATGCATCTCCCAAGTGTCCATATGCCTTGGCTTCTTGCGTAAGCAGCACCAGTCAGTGCCTGCTGTACTACGTTTACTCTGTTCTCTCAGCTTTGTTCCTTCCTGAGTCTACGATAAATATGACCAGCAGGCCCGTAACCAGTTTGCAGCTTGCTACAGCACAGGAATCCTTCTGCGCTGCTCAGTAGGTCCGTAAGTGCATCAAAATCCTACAATCAGCAGTACGGCCGCAAACTCGATTTACCCACCTTGGGCTATGGCTCAGGTTTCTGGACCACGTTGACAACGTGTAGCCTAATCCCTACCTCGATCGCAAGTGTGTCCTGTTTGACTACGTCAAAAACGTCTTCGGTAGACGACCCGCTCCATCGCCGTCCAACTTCGAAATCCTGCAGAAGGGCTGACACTCGCATTACCTACCCTTTCGAGCACGTACCGGACGCGAAACTACTGTACAAACTGCAGACACATTTCACAAGTAGAGAAGACCTGTGAACAGTACCTAAAGCTCTTAGAGGAATGTTTTCGCAGAGCCAGCTTACAGCAATCCTGACAGACGTGCCAAATGCGCCTGATTCCAAGCGTAACGACGTTCTTGGAAAATTCTAGGATTTACCTGATAGTCGTACCTTCATCGCTGCAACAACTCAACCCCACCGCATCAGCACCCTCCTTATCTTCAAGCACCCGCCACTAACTCTCAAGCCGACGGTTAAAAGTTCTTAGAATCGCCACACCATCGGTTAGAACCACAGTCAATGTCCGACCCGAGCGGCGCAGTCGTTCCGTGCATCCATCCTCCCAAGCCCCTTACTCAACGCTAAAGCAACCGCGCCGCCTCGCTCCGCAATTTGGTCCGCAGCGTGCTCGGTGATGTGAATCCGATGGAAAGGGTGTCGGGATATGGGGCTGTTCCGGAGATATGGGTTGGATCGAGGTGGTGAGTCATTGCACGAACGCCTGGTTGCTCGCGTAGTGCGGCGTGGTGGGAGGTGAGGTCAGCAATGTACCGTTGTGGCTATGGCGTTACATGCGATGCAACGGTTGTGTGAAGCGATGCTGGGCGGCGGAGTTTGGCACTGCTGCAGTGGACGGGGTGTGTGGTGATGTAAATTATGGATGGCGCTAGGTAGGTCTGGTGTAGACGTGGTGTTTTCGGCATGTGTTCATTTGACTTGGCATAAAGGATCAGGAATCTATAGTTTGTGCCCTGTCTATATGGTCCTCAAACGCACAGGAAGGTGGGAGATAGACTCATCGGCTAGAACATGTCGTTCTAATAGTTGAAAAGACACTGTGGACTCTTTCACGTGTTGCTACAGCAGGCGCTAGGAAGCTATAAGTCGATGTGACAGTCACCAAGAAAGCATGAGTGTTACTGGTACAGAAGTTGTTCTCAAGTCGTGTTGTTCTTCCTCAACCACCCAGCAGACAGGAAACTACCGCTCACTCCAAGGCAGGAGTATCCGCATAGCACTGTGCCATGAGTTGAGGAGCATAGCGCTCACCACCGACATCAGCCTCTTCACAAGCCTTCCTGATTTGCTGCTCCTCCTCCTTGCTCAGCTTCACATCCAAGGAACCAAGGTTCTCCTTGAGTCTGTTGACCTTCGTTGTACCTGGAATAGGGAAGATGTCGTCGCCCTGTGCCATCAACCATGCAAGTGTCAACTGGCTAGCCTCGACGCCCTTCTTCTTCGCCAACTCGGTGATCTGATCAACGAGCTTCAAGTTCTTGGGGAAGTTTTCGGCGCTGAAACGGGGCATCTGGCTCCGGTAGTCGTCTTTTGCAAAATCGTCTGGAGACCTCAGGGCACCACTGAGAATACCACGGCAGAGGGGAGAGTAGGCGACAACAGCAACACCCAACTCTCTGCAAGTCGCGAGAAGGTCGATTTGCTTGCTTTCGATCTCAAGTGCGAAGGGTGAGTACTCGACTTGTACAGCGGAGATGGCGTGGACGGCGTGTGCGCGGCGTAGTGTTTCAGACGAAACTTCTGAGAGTCCAAGATACTTGATCTTGCCCTCGCTCTTCAACTCAGCCATGGCTTCGACAGTCTTCTCAATCGGCGTCTTTCCATCGACACGGTGGCAGTAGTATAAGTCAATCTGGGACACCCCAAGACGCTCAAGGCTGGCATTGCAAGCGTTCTTGGCGTACTCTGGTGAACTGTCAACTTGGAAAGTCTTCTGGTCAACCGCGAACTTTGTGGCAAGGAAGATGTCGTTGCGCTTGTCCTTGTTGGCGGCAAACCATTTGCCGAGGAGAATCTCGTTATCGCCGTACCTGCGACTCGTTACTTGAGAGTTTTGACAAACATTGTAGGAGAACGTACAAGTCAGACGAGTCCCAGAAGCGCTCGCCTAGTCTGTGGGCCTGTGTGAGGACCTCGAGGCGCTCTTCGTCTGGCTTTGGTGCGCCATAGAACATGGACAGACCCATGAGGCCAAGTCCCAGACGGTTGACGTGAGGACCATTGCGGCCTAACTGAGCTGTAGGTAGAGACATTATGAGATCGTTTCGAGGTGTGAGGAGATCTTTAGTTGTTTGAAGAGGGTAGATGCAGAGTTTGTGTGATTTGAAGGGATAGAGTCAAGTTCAGGCCACAATAAATACTCAATGAGAAGAGGTCACAAGGCCGGACTTAAGGATCGTCAGAAAGTGATCCAGCGTAGTTTTGGCGCAACTGTTATCAAATCGTCCGTTTGGAACGCAACTTTCGGACGAGGATTCTCTTGCTCCTCAGCCCCGCGCTCACATGGCAAACCATTGACGTCGGCGATACGGACTTAACAGTATCTCCAGTATGTGCTCTACACCTCTGTGTACTTGTGCGTGCGATCGGCAAAAGCAGAGGACCCCAAACATTGATGTGTTGGAGAGCAGATGCGAAAATCAAACACGAAAGATTTCCGCGCAAGCAAGTGCACGAAGGATCCCAATTGCACGTGGCCTTGCGATAGTTAGCCGAGATCTGTGACTGTATCCTGGAGCTTACTGCATCATCGCACTAAAAGCGCGTCAAGTCGCGGGCATAAGCACCATAACATCGTCGCACACAAGCTGACCATTATACTCACACTTACGCATAGCAGCAACGATATGTCGATTGAAATTCGCGATCTGAAGCTGTCGAAGCTTAAACCCCTCGAACACCAGCATTTCGAACCACCCACACAATTTCGCAGCCGTTTCGACTTTGATCACCGCGATGAGAAGATTCACCTCTTGTTGTGCGCGACTGGGTCTGTTGCAACGATCAAGATACCGAACATGATCAACGCACTTGCAAAACATCCGAACATCGCCATCCGACTCATATTCACAACCTCGGCGAAGAATTTCCTGCAAGGACAGAGCGATGAGCAACCGTCGCTGATGACTATAGAGGCGCTGCCGAATGTAGAGGGAATATACTATGACGAGGACGAGTGGAAAGAGCCTTGGAAACGTGGCAATAAGATTCTACACATTGAATTACGGCGGTGGGCAGACATTATGGTTATTGCACCGTTGAGCGCAAATGAAATGGCAAAGATCACACAAGGCTGGTCAGACAATCTACTGCTATCTGTAGTAAGGGCTTGGGATACCACTGGGTTGATAGACCCAGTCAGAGACATAGCAGGCGTGAAATGGCCAGAAGAAGAAGGGTGGAAAGAAGGTCCCAATAAGAAGAGAATACTAGTTGCGCCGTCGATGAACACGGCAATGTGGTTGCAGCCAATCACAAAGAAACAGGTGCAGGTGTTGGACGATGAGTGGGGTGTCAAAAACGGTGGCTGGTATGAAGTGTTACAGCCAATGATGAAGGAGCTGGCGTGTGGAGATGTTGGTGGCGGGGCTATGAAAGATTGGAGGGAGATCGTGGGTGTCATCGAAGCAAGACTTGGCTTGACAGCTATCGAGGACTGAGCATGCGCCAGCTTTCGAACAAACAAGACAGCTGTTTGCCTTGAGACGGCATATCGTAACGACAGACCCTTCGAGCGACCGCCGTCTCTCGCACAGGACAACTACATCCGAGGGTGCGAGCGTAAATCCACAAGTTGAGACAAGCGGACAACCAAGAAGTGGGTATAAGCCAGGACATGATCTTGTCTTGGACAAATTGACCAGCTGGCGGAGATGCCGGACTCTGCACTTTGAAACGGTATCGAAGAGACCTGCATCCTCGACGTTTCGTCATTTCATTGGCTCACATCTCGAATACTTTTGAGGTCTATGAAAGGTCTATCTCCGTAAGCGTATTCTACTACACGGGGCAAACCTGGCATCCAAGTGGCCCCGTTCTCTAGTCTGTGTCTTTTGATGACTTCAAAATTGATACTGTGGCTGTAGTGATACTTGCGAGTCCACGTACCACTTTGAAACGAGGCACCAGGGGCGCTAGATTACAAGCAATATCATGGTAGTACAATAGTTGCTCCATAGAATGCAGCCACATCAATTTGTTGACTTCGTCTCTCGTCGACCGGTAATATGGAAGTACATTTGGCATCGAGGCAGTTCATTCCTTTGTGCCTCTGTATCACAGAAGGGTCACGGGTACGCAAGGGTGGTTAATCGGGAACACAAAGCTGTCAAAGAAACTACTGCGCACGGTACAGTGTTGGACGCAGTTGTTCAGTCGACATCTACGTACACGAAGTAAACAGACGTTTCCAGCCGGAGCGAAGAACACACGGCCTTGTGGAGCTTGGGTTGGATTCCCACATGTGCACATATTCATCAAGCTTTCTCTTGCATGCATCAACTTATAAAGCAGGTGCTGTAATGGCGTAGCATCTTTGCGTTGAGCTACCTCCTGATACCGCAGTACGCCAGCACAGTACCTTTGGTGCTGCTAAACCAATGCGCGTCGATGTTTAAGCGTGCATATATACTAGGAGAGTCCATGTTTAGTCCATAGTAGCATTTTCGTACGCGTAACATTTTCACTAAATCTTACCAGAGGCGGCGTGTTTGATGCTTTGATCATGACTGTGATATCTCAAAGACGCGCATTCCAAAGAGATATTAAGCACAACTAGGTTTAGGATTCTTGAACGATAGAGGGTTTGGTTCAATCCTTGCTTGCTGATCGATCATGCTGCAACACTACATGGTAGCGGAGTTGACATATTGTGACAAGAGTTTGCCCAAGGCATTGAAGAAAATTGGGAGACACCCAAAAAGCTTGGTCTATTGCCTTCTACTGGTGCAGAACGTTCGCAAAAACCATGCCCAATGCTCTGCTCTGGGAACGGCGCTAGCAAGCACACGCACAAACTCCTTCGTAGCCACCAAATTTAGATGGCTTGTTCTCTTGTACTTGTAAACCAGGACTGCTGGATGGCAGTCAGCTGTAGCCGGAAACACGAGCCTCGAGATCTCCGTTGCTGCACTAGGAATCGCTGGTGTCATAGCTAGTCCCGGCACGCTGCTCTTCCTTACAGACCACCAATCTCAGGTTGAACAAGTGTGTCAGGAATTGGAGCACGTATATATGTAGTATTCGAGTCGCTGTATACCTGGAAGACAGCAACGATTACATCGGGTGAAGATGCACATTTCGCGTCACAGGAAGATCTTCTAACAGAGTCTACACTATATGAAAAAATAGTGTCAGAAAGCTCTTCGACGCCCCGCCTTCTTTAAAAAGCGATAAAGGTACAGGAATGCTTATTCGATACTAAACAGAGCAGTCACTGTGGCCGAAGACAACTGATATAGAGGGCGAAAGGGCTATTGGAGTTAGGAAAGATTCCACCTAAACGCTTCATTTATACCAAGACCAATTGCAGCAAACAGCTGCCAGTGTTGAGTCTAGAACGGATCGCATGTGGGAAAGACGTGGCAACTAACTATGAAAGAAATTGATACAACGACTTGCACAAGAAGCTGTACACTTGAAAGAAACATCTTGAGGCAGCGTTTAATTTGTGCATGATAGTGGAAGAAGCAGATGCTGGCAAGTCCATGACAGCTCTGCACAAGTTGAATGCTCATGAAGCAGGATGGTGAGCAGACATGGAAGAGCTGCACTATGTGACGCAGAGTGTTCTTTATCAGCACACAGATGTGGTGCACAGGGAAAGCAAAAATTACGGACCGCGCGAGGGCGAACACGAGGTGAGTTCACTGCACACGCAAAAAAAGATGTTATCTCCCCCGGAAAGGCTCGAACTTTCAACCTCCTGATGTGCAATCAAGCGAGATGCGGATAACAGTCAGACGCGCTAGCCAATTGCGCCACGGAGGATTTGATCTTGAAGATCAGTGGCAATTGATGTTATTTGCTTTGATGGAAATAACAAATTTTCTTTAAAATATATACTTAATCCAAAAAGGATGATGCAGCTTATAGCTGTGTGCTGTCTTGGAATTTTCCGTATGCATAAGCGTATTTCGTATACTTTCAGTGGTTTGCGACCCTGGTGAGACCACTTCTAGCTTCCACACCCAATGAGCTTTGACCACTGTGCACTGGAACTGTAGGTTCGAAGCTAAGCTTGGGCGGCGGGTTGTGCTTGACCGAGAGTCGAATGAAACGGTAAAGGAGCTCGGACACACTTCCACAACACTGCCTAGAAGTGTTTAGCAGTGTTTAGACAAAGGCCTTAAAACTTAAAAGACTTTTTAGAGCTATTGTAAGTGCCTTTTAGTATCCGGAAGGCACACGCTTGTATCTCGGTTTTCCTGAACGTGAGTCTGTGGTTTGCGGCCCACTTGTCTGGAGATGCCTCGAGACGAGTCCAACAACATCTTCTCGATGCTTAGTAGAAATACTAGAACCTTAGACAGTTATCCGCCTATGTGAGACATCCCGCATGACTCTGTTCCGGCGAATGGACCTCGACGTTGCGGATTTGGATTTAGATTTGCTGTCTCCACCACCCTGCCGTGTCGAATTGTAATGATCGTGCGACAGATAGCAAGCATCGTACAAACCAACTTGGACCATCGAATGTAGGACGCTGATACTGCGCTTGAACAATACCGACTAACCGCACCTGTTTTGCCTCGCCCACACACTAAGTCGGCGCTGCTAAACTTGTCAGTTCTTGAAAAGCAAACCACGAAAGACGGTGCAACTGCGAATATTCCTGGGCTGGAAGCTCTTTCTCAACTTTCAAACCCGGGTAAATGGAGTAAGTTTGACACTTTGTACCGCAGGCTTGTCTAGAAGCAAAGAACGATTGAATACGTTTCTAGTCTATGTGTGTATGCATCAACTTCTGGTCAGATTGTGCGGATGCGATATGCAACCCATGTATAGTCTATGCAATGTCAGCCATCACATTACATGCGTACAGAGGCCAGTCGAATGCCTTGTCCATCGAGATCCTGATCTGAATCCAGCTCTGCAGACATTAGGCCTCTTCCTTCCTCTTGATCTCCACGTTCCCCTACCCCTTCCACCTTCCTTGGACCCTCTTTGTGCATTGCAACATAGATTGCTGATCCCAGGATCAACGATGAGCCGATGATGGACAACGCCCCTGGAGTGGTGCCCCAAATGAGCTTGTCGAAACTGAGTGCGAAGAGCATTTGCATATAGACCATGTTGGTCGCTCGTGAAGACTTCTCGTATTGCAGCCCGGCAGCAAGAAGAAATTGCTGTTCAATATCAGTGAAGAACTCATCACCGAAAATGGGTAGGGACTTACCATCACAAACCCACAAATTCCCAAGAAGATCAAATAGCACCAGTCTCTGAGAGACCGAGGAAGCAGGAACCCAACACCAGGCAGGACGAGCATCATGACAATGCTTACCATTGTACACCAGGATGCGAAGTAGTTGACCGAGATAAGTGGATGTGCTCGCTTGCCAATCCATCGAATGGTAGTGTAAGCGCCTGCAGCTCCTAGGACCCCCAACAACGCAACGCCAACAGCTGATGCTCGCTGAGCTGGCGTGACTGTATCAATTTCGGCGGCGAGACGGTAGGCATCAGCTGTTGCATTAATTGGAATCGCAATGTCTGAATCACCACTTGCAGGGGGGACTGCCTCACTGGAGTGCGACAGAAATGCGAAAAAGGTTATCGGTCTAGCAATTAGAACGACACCGAATAGTGAGACGTAAGCCGCGATCTGTTCCATGCGGGTAAAAGTCTCATTGATGAGATAAGAGCAAGCCCAACATGCAAGACTAGGTGCTAAGAAGGTGATGACAGTAGCATCGGCCAACGGCAAGTAGAGCAAGGAGTCTGAAAACAGTCAGCTATTGAGACTTGAAGGTGAATCAAGTGGTAGCGTGCTATGTGGCTTCAAAGTTTTGCTGTGACGAGCTCGGAGCATGTACGTGGAATCGTGGTAACATGACCACAGGCAATATGTTGGCAATGCAAAAGGAGAACTCACAGTACATGCCAAACACTCCAAAGAAGCCAAAAAGCCCTCGAGCAACCAGTAAAGGTCGAACTTCCTTCATGCCGAAAGGAAAATGCTCAGTCTTCTTGTACCACATGTACAGGGATGCACACACGACCGTGATACCCATACGAGCGAAGAGGATGTGAAAGGGGTGGTATCCTTTGCCTGCACCTGGTTGTTAGTGTCCTCTGTATCGATTTGTCGCTCATCTTACCATCATTACCCTCCATCTCGAGCAGTCTTGTGGTCACGTTCATCAAGGCACCGAAGAACTGTGAAATTAGAACCAAAAACAAGCCCTTGTTCTTCGTCCATATTGCCTGCACCCTTCTCTTTGCGGTTGGTGGAGGCACTGAAGATCGAAGAGCATGTCTACGACCACTCTGACCAGGGAAATGGTCAGGGTTGTGACCAAATCGTATATTGTTGCCGTCGTCTATCGAGAGAAGTGATGGATCTGGGGAAGGCACCCGTATAGCCCCACGTGTGACGTTCAAAGAACCTTCTAGCTTATTGCCGCCGGGTTTATCAAAAGTTTCCGCCTCGTATGCGTTAAGCTGCTCGCTCGCAGCGTACTTGTCATCGTCTTCAAAATCCTTTGGATACGGCAGCGCGTTCATTACGCTTCTTTGAACGGCCCTGGAGCCTGGAGAGGGTCTGTAAGGTGGTGACGACGTCGTGAAGCCATCGCTGAAAGCGCAGAAAAGCTCTGAAGCCAAGCACGCGATACGACAACGAGGAAGGTGCAGACTGGTGTTCAGCGAGTGAGAAGGCACGCGACACAAGATAGTCCCCACTATCCCACAGCCACCCCGCGTTATTCTCGATGTACTCCGAACTCCGGATGACGACCCACAGATCGGTTGTTAGCAGCAGCGATCATGTTCACGACATAGCTATGAGATTAACGTCGTCCGCTGGTGGTTGAAGTTGTACCTGAGCTGTTATGGGCATCCTCAAATGATGACGCTCATCAACCCCGCGTTCGAAACAAAGATCCTCGGCTGTAGCCGTAAGAATTCCGAGCACCAGGAACCGCTTTACCTTGTTCCCGCGAACTCGAAAAATACGGTACAATCTACTCGGATTGACTGTCCTGTTCTCCGTTTGTGTGAGATTGGACGTCTTTAGTCTTCAGTCTTTCGTGTCCAAGGTATTATTAGGGACTGACTGATACTAACACACCCAGGACCAGCTTACAAACAAACCACTTGGGACTCAACACGACATGAGAAGTCTGCTGCTATTCGGGAAACCATGTCCAAACCAAAACAACGTCCTTCGACTCCAGCGGTCAAACGCAGCTTCTTGTTCGATATCCTCCCAAGGTTTCTTCGTAGCGTCCAGTGTAAAGATTCTAATGGAAATTACATCGGTCTGATTATCACGCCACGGGTTATTTACGCCGCCATGCACTTGAGCTCCACATCGCTCCGAAGGAGCGCTTTGCTCGGCTTACTTTCTTGCTCCTGTATCCTCTATGCATGAGCTCACCGATCAAGAGCTGGAATGTGTTGAGTGTGGTACGAATCATCCAGTGGCCACGTTCTTGACGGGACGGCTCCTTGCCGTGTATCCGAGTGTCGGTGTGGCTGCTATAGATGGCTGCTGTATAATAGAAGGATGAACGACATGGTAGATGTTACAACGTGCATGTCTGATTCTAGCAACATGCATGATGCCAATAATGGGGCCACAGATACCGTCTCTATGGCGTTGTCCACTGGAACAAGGCGGTCACCTGCCTCGTCTCGTTGGCCGAATAACCATCCACCAACGTCGCGAAGGAAGTCACGTACATGCCGTAGCCGCCCTGGCCTGCCGCGTAACATTAACATTCCGCAAACCCCATGTCCTAGCCTCGCAACACCGCACTTGCCTGAACTAATAATGAAACACGGCAGAGAACCTTCAAATGTGATTGCGCATGGGCAGATGCAGCACGGGCTGAACGGTGGTAGCGAGATCGCGACTCAAGGGCATGCACCAGTTCTGGTACCCTAGAATGATCCTTTATTTCCACGATGCCCAACGCCTCAACGGGAACGCAACTTGCCGCCATAGACCAAGTCCACATTCGACTCGCAAGCTCGCGCTCGGAGACTTGTTGCCAAAGCGGATGCTGTGGGCCTTTCGTCATGGCCTCGCGATCATTGCCCCTTCGCTTTCGTCATCGAATCAGCAATCCATGTCCCCTATGTTGGCGGGCCGTTTGTTAACCCAGCTGAAACAATTCACCGTGCTGAAAATTTGTGACTGAAGGTGCAGAGACACGTATATTTTACGCAACGACGTATATCAGCCTTACGTCTGCGAGTCATGGCCCCCCTTCGCCTAACCTGGCTTGTACGCGCTGATCATCGACGGGCGGGGAGAACGGGATGAGGGCACAGGCATGCCTGTTCAGTGTCTCCATGTGCGATGACAATGCATAAGCCTACTGGGGTTGATGGCGCTTGCATGTGCGACATCTTCGCGGTGTACGGTTCGGCGGTATCCATAGCCAGGGTACTGACAGACTGGGATAAAAGCTTCGCTTGCAAAGCGAAACCGAGAGTTGCGCTGAGGGGCTGTCGTCGTGGTATGTACAGGGTCAGTATCATGCGAGTGCGACTGCGGAAAACTGTCGCGGTTCACCGGCTGATCAATGTGAAGGATTGACGTCTAGGCTAGGAGAGAATTTCGGACGTTTGCTCCGCTCAGTTTTCCAGGGGTTGGGAAGCCGCTACACCTCGATTGTTCGCTGATCTTCTGCAGTTGGCCAGCTTGAGACTCGATGCGAAGGTTCTTGTTGGTACACCTTGTAACCTGCATGCGACGTCTAAACCACGAGCGCCCGTGATCACCTGCCCGGATGCATACTTCCTGCATCATACAATCCATCGCACACAGCCCAAGCTGAACCTTCGACATCCCTCGATGCTCAGCCATTGGAGGTTTGTAGACGTGTTGAAGACGGCAGAGCGTTGATCATCCCATCCATATTCGTCGATCAAAGGTTATGTCCTCGGAGTGCCCGATACAAAACTTTTAGCTGCTCTTCGGCTGTGGGAGCCTGGGAGGTATCAAGGCCAACATGGCAATATGTGTTGGCGATCTTCTGTAGAGCGCTTGAGCCTTGCTGAGTTAATCATCAGCCTTACGTTCCCAAGCCAAATAACACAGTCCGGAGCTAGTACCCCCCTTAGTTTCTAACTTGAGCAAAATCTCATGCCATCCTAATAATATGAGGCGTTATAGGGCGGCCCGGGAGGTGAGACCATCCACCTGCGCATCCACATAGACTACGACTAGTGGTGTGGGGAGCACCACATCCACATTCACGTTATTGTTGGCGTGCCGCGATGTGCGCGAAGAAAAGTCCAACATGTGGAACACATGCGGGGCTCCAAGATGCTGAGATGGTTGACTCCTGAAATTGCCCAAGATGCTTGGAGCCTGAAAGACGATCTAGAAGCGACGATGGTGTAAAGAAAGCATGCCGTATTTCACCGAAGGCACAAGACAGTGTCTGACTTGATGTTGGGATTGCAGACTGTAGGTATGGGTGGATGCAGGATGCCTGTGGTTGCGTGTTACGATCCATTGCTGTTCTGTTACTGGGGCTCAGGAAACGCGAACATTGCGGCAAACCATTCATTCAAACTGACTTGTAAACAAGGATCTCATGAGTTAGTGAGAGTTCGGAAATGCTATCTCACGCAGCTATCATTCCACCCTATAGTGATACGTTGCGTGTTCGTCAAGCGTTTCACCACATATGCAAATCTAGTTTCCCGATGCTGTGTCCATTTGCCATGGTATCCGCACCTATCTTCCCTTAGTGCGGTCCTCTACCCAGCAGCGCCCCAACACCTTCCGCTGCAAAGTCTTGCAGCCTGTTGCCGTGTGCACAGTCCAGTGCAGCACCATAGGTGATTGCCCCAGTTGCCTGGTCTCCAGAGGCCTCTCTATCGACCACTACTGATCCATTTACAGCAAGCAAGTCCCGCCGATAAAGCACTTTGTCATCTTGAACCGTTGTTTCGGAAATGTCGTCAATGCCGCTAAGCACGTAGTGCTGCTCCGTACTGCCAAAACCGTATGACCTCTTCTGCGCTGGGATACTGATGTAGGACGCCGTACCGTTTTGCGAATTTTCAAATCCTGTTCCACGATATGTTGCATTTTTTGACGCTATTGTTCTCCATCCATCACTCAAGGCAAGTCCACCGATCTGCTCGACATTCTTGCCTCGCCGCATCGTAGCGTCAATAGTAAGGCCGCCACTCGAGGGCGCACGGTAGGACGAGGCAATCCACAGGGGGTACGCAAAGGATTTGTAATAGGTCGAAGATGGAGACGTGTTGTTTCCACTCGTGTTCTGCCAGACAACCTGGTCGCGGCCCTTGTCTGTGAGCGTGCCGTGATTTGAGTATGTAAGATTCTGAATCCAATCGACGTTTTCGAGGCCTTGAGACGTCCTGAGGGTGGATGATACATGAATCAAGCGTGATACCTGGACCGAGTACTCGAGTGAGTCGTTGGCGCCCTTGGTGGTGTTGGAAAATACATTGATCGATGGCTTTGGGCTCTGTATCGTTGGACTCGTGCCTGTGACAATGCTAGAGTCAGTGTCAAGCCAAACAAATAGCTTGCCCGTAACCACCCAGTTCGATTCAATTGACTGCGTGAGCTCGCCGTGGCCATGACCGTCGTCCTCTATACCGACTACTCGGATTTCGAAGACGTGGTCCTCATTGTCGTTGAGAATCGGCAGGAATGGTGTTACATCGATCTCGTCTTCCACCAAGTCGAATGTATCAATGCCCACGAGCGGTCTCCAAAACCCAGGTACAACCCCACCTGTAAAAATCACTGGAAACGGCCAAGCAACACCAGCCAACTGGCCGTCGATGAAGAGCTGTAACTCTCTGAAGGGGGAGTGACCATAGAGAACATTATCGTCACCAAACGTTAGGGTATCAGAAGATAGGACGTTGCTCCACCAAAACTCTTCAGCAGCCTGACCACAAGCCGATATCGAAAACACCGCTCTCCTGGCGTTCCGCGGGATCTTCAGAGCACCAATGGCTCTTGACTCAGGTACCGTGAAATGACTCGGCCTATCTGCGGGAGATCTGCGCGCAGATACCGGGAAGATGGTATCCGCGGGCTCCAGCGAATCTTCAGCTGCGAAGTAAGTCGCCGTCAGGGTCGTGTGCCAAGCTCCAGTATACGTGTCGTCTACAAGGTTCCCAAGATCGAAGATGATCTTGTGAGGTTGCTTGAACAAGGCAAGATAACTGCTCATATCCTTGGCGTAGCTCCACACGATGCCGTTAGGAGTTGGCTCGGCCGTCGAGGTCCGGAATATTTCGACATCGTCAAAGAACATCAAAGCGAGTCGATCGAACTGACGGCCTGCAGAGGTGACGGTGAGATTGAAGACTACACGGTTGTATCTGCATTCTGGTGGGTAGTACTGGCCTATGCGTTTGGTGAGTTTTCTGTTCTACACGCGTTCTCGTATGTAGGGATGTTTGCATCGCACGTATTGTGATGACGTACCTAGGAAAGGTTGGCCATACGAGAAAGCGAACGTGTGTACCATCAGAGTTTGCTGACATGTCGCAGAAGGAATTGCGAGGGGAGGCGCAACCTGCAGACATTCGAGCAACGGAGACTCATTATTGGCAGGACTGTTGAGAACAGGACTTTGATGCAACAGTTGTGGTGGCGTGATAAGGAGTGCAAGTGTAACACGAGGGACCGTGATCAGCATTAGACAGATGGAAAACAGTTTTAGCAGTCTGCCGTTGTATGGCGAACGATGTGGCGGCTTTTGCCGTTCCGATCTTGCCATCTCTTTGTTTCGCCACCCAAGCAATGTGGTGCAGCTCTGCTCTGAACTGTACATGACACGCAACAGGACCCCGGGTGCCACCTGAGTCGTAGTTGTCGCCAAGGAGAACCGGTAACGCCGTCGTTAGAGGTATCGTGCGAAAATCCGAAGTTTTACAATCCGCTAAAACGCCTATAGAAGAACTTTATGTCGAGAGAATTCAATCTAGAGTGTCGAGTTAGCATGCGCGTGCCACACAGGAAACAATATTGTCGGGTACCTCATCGAGGGATGAAAATCACAAACAGGGATGCACTCGGTCAAGCAGTACCTTTGTGGTTGTCCCAGAATCGTTTTGTCGCGTCTTTGACAACCACAGAGTCGCCGAAGCGTGGCCGGTAGTAGTTGAGGAGAGCGAACTTGTCCGCTGGAAGGACGTATGATGTGGGTTGAGCGTTGAGTTTTGCCCAAACCTCTGCTAACCGCTTCTCGAGAAACTGAGCAAGCCGTTGGTCGACACCGCCTTCACTATTCTGTGCGATGTGGACAGCTTGTCCGAGAGAGAGTTGACCGTAGCCGGCTAGATATTCTGTGTTACCACCCATATTGTTTGAAGAGCGAACAACGGCTGATAGGCAAGATTGGTGGTGTAGAAGGATACGCTCGATGATTGAATGGATAAAGGACAGTGATTGATGTGTTTGTTAATAAAAGACTGGAAAGAGTGATGGTCGATGGAGCAGTGAAAGCAGAGAAGGCGAGGGGATAGTGCGGGAGCCGAGTATGTATACCAAGGCATATTAATAGTCATTTCAAGAAGGAGAGCAAACCCACGTGGAGAAGCTGGCAGACCCCAAGCACGAGCTCATGCAGCTGCGTAAGGCGAGAGCTTGGTCGAGGCCTCAAACAGTTGGTTCCGGGAGCGTGCCGTTTTGGGCGCTGTCAAGCTGTGAAGCGGGCGAGTGGATGCGGCGACACCAAGCTGCAGACGATCCGTCTAAAGAACGCGTCAGGCCAGGACCCTGGTCCGGCAGGAAGCAAGTGACGGCTGGGCTTCACAAAGAAGAGAAGAAGGAGCCGCTTCAGAGTGCAGCCGAGCAACTAGGTGAACGTTCCCAGTCCAAGACCAGCTGTATCCGCTATTCTGGAACGTTTGAGTTCTGACGAACCACGAACGGCTCAGTCCCACCACCAACCAGGATTAACCGCTGCCTGAAGGGGACTTGACGCGCCTGAAAGATGAACAAGGTCCTAGTTACTCATCAGCGTCGATGCGCGGAAGGTCTAAGTTTGAGACTGGTGCAGCAGCAGGGTTGTTGGTACGCCGAAAACTTTGTTTCCAGCCCACAAACCTTCGCAGGTCCCGCAGTCAGGCTCCGAGCCGCTTTAGAGCGAGATCTTGATTCAGCTAGCGGATGAGGGCTCGAAGGGCTCCCCAACGACAACAGGGCCACGACAGGGAATAAGGGGCTTTCCTAGACGAGAGGCGACGTGATACCGCATTTTCTGCTGAAGTTCTCCTGTACTAGGCTTCGTTGAGGCAAACCTCCGAGCCAGTCGGGTAACGATCGGGTAACAGTGCGGGGCTCTGCATATGCCAAGATATCAGAATCTTATCAGGATGCGTCTCTCTAGTAAATCAGTACTGCAGCAACATCAATATGCCCTATTGTGGCTCGTTTTCAATACCTTACGATGTTTGGAGCCCCCTATCAGCCTCTGCACAACCTACTAGTATTAGCTAATCCTCAATCCCTCGGCCGAGGCGGCTGCTCTCTCATCCGCCACTGTTACCTAGTACTTCGTTGAGCCAGCAGCAGGTCAATCGTGAACCACTTACGCCTATCTCGCTCAATAGGACTTCACAATCAACGTTGCCGTTGCTTGTAATAACACTGCTACAAAGCCAGCAGCTAGGGAGCACTCAGGGGAGCCAGGGGTCGTTTGTGAGTGTCGCGTTGCCTTAATTAGACCAGGAGAATCAATGGAGAACGTCGTTTGAAGGCCTATGGGCTTCCTAATTAGGCAATCAGGATACGCTAAAACCTACTAGTCGTCCTAAACACTCTCGTACCGATGATGACGTTACTGCTGAAGCCCCCCCCCAAACGGCAGAAGATTGGACGGAAGGAGAATACTCTATTAGGCAAGCGTCAATCCAGGCCTCCGCTGAAGACTGGTAAGCGTCATCAAACCTCTAGTAGAGAGTTTAAAATTGACGTTTTTGAGTGGATAATGGATAAGGCAAACTGGCCGCCAGTGACGTCTGAGCACAACCTCATCCGAGAGGGTCAGGAGGTGGAGATAATCAACGGGTTGCCGTGGCGACCACCCAGCAACGCTGAGGTTGGCGATCGATTTGGCGTTGCTCCTAGAACAATTAGTAATTGGTGGACTTAACAATACGCTATTCTTGCCTCATTAAGGGGCAGTAGACGTGTACCAACCCGGGCAAATCTAGCGTACTGGCCGAAACTTGAAGAAGCTGTCAATTGTTGATTTTTAGAGAGGCGTGCCTGCAATAAGTTAGTATCTACTGGCTGGTTCAAGCGTACTACAGGAGAGTTGTTTAAGGAGATCTATTAAACGTTAGTACTGTTCAATTTCTCCCTTAGGTGGTATCAGGGGTTCCTTAAGAGGTAGGGGATAGTTAGGAGACAGCTTACTAAACAAGCTTAATTAAAGCCTGAGCAGCAGCTAGACGTGATAAACAGCTTTCTCCGCTTTATCTGGAAGAACTCCTAGGTACTAACAGGTAGTACAAAGTACGCCCCATGCGTTATTATAAACCTAGACAAGACTCCTGTCCTGTTTAAGTTTCTAGATAGCTACACATATAACGTTGTTAGCAGCTACACAGTAGCTGGCTGTAGCATTAAAAGTGGCTAGGGAAAGCGTTAGGCAATGTTGATACTATACATATTTGCTAACAGCGATAAGAAGTTAAAGCCAAAGCTTATCTTCTATAGATCTAAGACGGGTAGGTTAAAGGAGAAGGAGCAGCACCTATACTATCCTGACGTTACTGTTAAGTTTAACAAGAAGGCGTACAACAACAAAGACCTGTTACTTAAGTAGCTGAAGAAGGAGTACAAGCTACTGCGGTCACAGATTAGGAGGGATTGCCTACTAATTTTAGACTAGGCGTCCTTCTATCGTACTAAGAAGGTGCTTACATACCTTAAATCTATCTACACGCTCTTAGCTATTGTACCTTTACACTGCACCTTACTAGTGCAGCTACTAGATACAGCAGTAAACAAAGCTTATAAGGAATTGCTTGCCTATTAGGTAGAGCAATTGACGTTGTTAGAGGAGGTAGAGATAGCAGAAAACAGCTTACAAATTAAGGATTGGCCGCCTTAGCGACGTCAACGATTAATAACCTGGGCTGTAGGTTACGCCTGGCGGCAATTAGAAGCGGGCCTTATTGTTAAATCCTTCTGCAATTGTGGTATAGCGTTACCGCCAGATAGCTCGTGTGACAGTGAATTGAAGATAAAGGATATGCTAGAGGCGACGTTTAACGGATGGGAGACTAATCAGCGGAGCTACCTTAAGCAATTAGAAGCAACAGAGGCTTATAACGTTAAAGAGGAGGGTAGTAGTAAAGAAGGCACCAACTGGGTTAAACTAGAAGAAAGTCAGCTAAAAAAGCGTTAACCTTAGAAGCGCAAAAAGTACTTAGCCTGCCTGCTAAATCTACACGATTATAGCGGCTAGACAGTACAAACGCTTTAAATAGAGCTTTAGGCAAGAGGCTTAAAACCACCTAGGTTAAAAGCAGACTGTGTAGCGTTGTTGGACCAATTAACAGCAGAGATAAAGGAGTACAATAAGAGGCGGGTAATAGATCTAGAGAAGGTTAATAGTGTAGTTGTTGTTGATTAAGCCGAGCCACACGAGGAGCCCTAAGGACCTTCTTACTAGAGATGCTTACATATACAGCAGAGCAAGGCAGAAGGCCTTCACTATTACCTAGAGGCGAGGCTAGTAGCCTTATACCGCGCAGCAGAGTATAAGTTATACTAGGGCCTTAATGCCTTAAAAAGCTCTGGATTTACTCTCCTTTGTAGGTGTCGGCTTAACTAGTAGGATTAATAAGGAAAACAAGCAGTTAAAAAGAGCAGTTAAAAAGACGTAGATAGATTGCTAGCAGCAGTAGTAGGTAGTAGGGAGTACGTTGGATGGAGACGATTGACGATTAACGTTAACGTTTTACTAGCGTAGAGACCCTAAAATAAGCAAGATCCTGCGCGGCTAGTATAGACGTTAGTGCTAAGGAATATAGTGTTTATTTATAGGGTGCACAGGCAGTTAACTATAGAGCTATCTACAGGGTAAAAAGTGCTTTTTGCTATACAAATAGCAGCAAAGTAATCTTGTAAACAAACTAGGCTTGCACAATTAAGATAAATTAAGCGTTGTAGTTAAACAAATTAACGCCTGGCTGCTAGCGTCTAGTAGCGAGCATCACGGCCACTAGCGTCGTTTTTTAAGCCTTAGCGACGGCAGCAGCAACAACGTTAATTTCTTCGCCTGTTAACAACTATCAATTGTTCTCCCTACTACCTAGAAACGCTGCTATTTACGCCTACTCTGACGCCTGTTCAACCTCCTATCGCCTAAATCCATCCTAGAACTCCTGCTTAACGCCAAGGCTGCTACTCTAGCGTTTCTAGCGACGTCAGTAAGCTCTGCCACCCCTCTGTGGCACTACTCTGATATTAACTTGTTTACCTAGATCAATCTCTGCCTTAATTAGCTGCCTATCCGCCTCCGCCACCTAGCCGTAATAAGGCTTAATAGAGTTAATTTCCAGCTCTCTAACAGCTCCCCGCCGGGTCAACGATAACCTGTAGTCTATACCTCGAAGCTCGCGAGCATCTGGATCGCTATAACGTCGCCAGACGATAGAGTATACCTTGTCAACCTCAAATCAGCCGCTGTTGGGGTAATCGTGGGTTGCAACTAAGGATAGGGATGAGCTAGGGCGGCCAATATAGGTACTGTTGTACTCACAAACAATCCCACAATCATTTGCAACCATTTTAAGGTTACTATTTTGGCTGCAATTGATACTATTGTGATGCTGGAGAGTGACTAAAGAGGTGTCGTTGAGTGGTGGGTCACTACTAACGATACAATTGGCCCTCAGCGTTTTCCCAATGGAGCCTAGTACAGGAGAACTTCAGCAGAAAATGCGGTATTGTGATGGTGGTTGCCGACGATCCCGCGTGCTTGGGTGCTCGGCATATGCAGCACGTTGTTGCAGGGAGAGATCACCATGCAGCAGAGCGTGGGCCAATTAGCGAAGCTTCTCCATACAGCGTAGCATGTATGGATCCATGTCAGTTCGAAAGAGGCTAACGTTAGACGTTGAGAAATGCTAGCAGCCGGCTGCGTCCGCAAGCAGGCCAACGCCATCCTCCCAAATCATCCCACGCGATGACGCCGAGTCTCTCGATGCGCTAATACTCGACGTGCGCGCCTGCGCCCGGTGTGCGTGCCGGTGACTGACATGTAGGGCAGTCGGGATGAACATGCGACACGACAGCGCCGACTCGAGCACTACAAGTGATATCGTGTAACGGAGTCTCCTCCTTGTTCCATACGAGCGCTACTGTTACCAGTGAACAGGTTCGCATAGAGTTGGACCCGCACGGCCTGATCGTGAAGCTACGCGTCTGCCCCGCAATATAGAATTCGCAGAGTTATACACGAAGCGGTACAACAATAAGATCATCGGTATGGGAGCGTTGACGGCCGACTGTCAATAATGCAGATGAGCACACTCCAGGCAGCATTAGGCGACGTTGAACGGCGCTCGGCGGGGGCTGCTATATCTCTCTCAGTGCGGTTGCTCCAACACATGCCTGTCGAATAGTGTTCGTTCGGCGTTTTGTGACAATTGAGGCCAAAGCTATGTTCCACAGCAGCGCGAACAACGAAGCGAGGACGACGTGCATCCACGTTCTGTGAACTCTGTTACGCCGCCATGGTTTGACAGCCAGAGGCGTTCCATGCCGTTGGTCAGGCGCTGTCCATGTGACCGACGTCTGCATGAAGCCACGTCCGAGAGTTACTTTGGGAAAGCCTTTGACGCTATTCACTCGAAGCGAATACTCGATTGGGGTTGCAATCTCACGGCAAGCCGTGAAATCGCAAATCGCAGATGACACGCATGCTCAAGGATGACAGCGACAACAGTGCCCGGACGAAAGCCAGGGGTTCTCCAGAGTCCGTCCCGGCTCGGAAATTTTGATGCCTGGTTCCTGGATTTCAGAACCGCTGCTGCCGGTGCTGTGGCGGGGGAACCTCGACTTGCTTAACGCCGCTGTCTCCAAATGGCCTGACTTCGGCCCGTAAGACATTCACCTGTACGCAGCGCGGAAATGATTGTTGAATGAAGGATGTGAGAAGGACTGGCCGGTGCTGGCACCGACAAGTGCGACTCGGTTGATGCTGACGTTGCGGCGCTGCGGCCGTTTGACTCGCTGCGTCCACGCCTCCACGTTCTTCACCAGCAAAGAGTGAGGCGAGAAGGAAAAGTCGGCAACAAGGTTTGTCTCTCCCATGCTGTCTGTCGCAGAATGACACATCGTGTTTCCCTTGCCGGTACCTGAATGATGTGCTCAAAGCAGTCAGGCGTGTGTTGGAGGCAGGTGCAAAGTCGGAGCTTTCTTCCGCCGACGGCAGCTGCGATGGACCCTGGCAGTTTTATCGTCACTGCGACGCAGCGTCCAGTTTGCGAACACACTGCGACAACCGCTTGATACACGAACTCAGCACGTGAGCACCCTTGCACCCAACCTACATCTCGGTCGCCACTTTCAATGAAGACGCGAGTCGCACCCATTCGAGCAGGGCAGCTCCTGTCTGGGAGCTCTCAGGCAACAAGGAGCTCTGCATGGCGCCCGTCTGCGCCGTTGCTTAGGAGCTTCCTCTCCTCGACACAGCACTCTGCCAGCACTCGACTACCGCCGAAAACACTCCAGCACAGTGCACTGCTATACTTCCGGCTCCAGCGATCCGCCCTAGCACGCCGTCTCCGCTCTGTCCGCTTCAACAGCAACAAGCCAAATGCATCACATCACGATCCAACGCCACACTTAGGCAGCCCTGAGCCAGCGCAGTCGCTGTCGCAGAAACTCAAGGCTCTCTCAAAAGAGTACGGATGGGCAGCTCTGGGTGTATACCTGGGACTGTCCGCCCTTGACTTTCCAGTCTGCTTCCTTGCTGTGCGACTGCTCGGCACAGACAGGATAGGCCACTACGAGGAAGTCGTCAAAGATGGCTTTTGGAATCTCATAAGGCTGGTCTTCCCAAACGCAGGGACGACGTCAGCCGAGAAGCATGCATCAGAGGAGACGGCTGAGGCGACATTGAGGGAGGGCAGTCTTGATGCTGGCGAAGTAGCAGCTGTCAAAGCGCGAAACGGGGGTGATGCGTGTAAGCACTGTACTCGACCTCCTTTCCTTCCTCGTCACTGACCGAAACCTAGCAATCTGGACTCAACTCGGTTTGGCCTACCTTGTCCACAAGTCATTGATCTTCGTCCGCGTTCCACTTACTGCTGCCGTCTTGCCAAAGGTCGTCAAGACACTCAGGAAATGGGGCTACAATATTGGAAAGAAGAAGCCCAAGACGGACTGAATGGGGTCCAGTCTCTGATTGTCAGACGGCTTGTCCAAAAATTCTCCAACTTCACCATCGAGCTCAAGGTCGGCCAGGCCCTCGACACTTTATGCATAATGACGCTGTACACTCAATCTTGTAAGATAAGCCTGTAAGAAACCTACCGCTGCCTGCAAACACGTATTCCTGAAGACCAGAATCGCATCCCTGTTCCCTGATTCAAAGCTGTACACAAATCACTGCAAAAGTTTACTGCGCATAGCATCGCCATGCTTGGGGCGCCACCGGCATAGATTCTGTCCAGTGCGCCAGCACCCAATCCACCGTCTAAAGACCAGTCCTGGTGTGCAGAAGCATGCACCTCGTAGTCCAAACCCTCTGTCCGTATCTGACACTTGCTGCTACACGAGCAGGAGCACTCTCCGCACCACTCACCATCTCCATCTGGCCCGTCTGTTTTGCGTGTCAGACCACTTTGCCCTGACGCCCAATCAAGCCCTGCCAACACTCGCCCGCCACACTTAGCAGGCGGCGCAAACCCTAAGTTTCTAGACCCGCCAATCTGACCCTCTTCCCAAGGCAGCGGCGTGCTCTTGCTGCACATCACCCGCATGGGCAAACTTAATCTGAACCTCCACCCAAGACCGCCTGCGCCGGACCCGAACCTTGAGACCCACTTCCACACGGCAGCCCATTGTGCAAGTCGTGTACGAACTGTAAAACAGATGCGGACGCCGTACCCACTCTTCGATCGCAAGCCACACGCACAGGGCGAGGAATCCGTCTCTTTGCTCTGCCCCACGGAGACGCATAGGCGAGCAGTGCCGACTTGGAGCGGTGCCGAGCGACGAAGCTCTCAGCCCATGCCCAGCATGTCACTGCTCGGAATAGGAAGCTAAGCCAGCCTGTTTGGGACGCCATGGGCATGACGGACAGACGCCTTGCGTGCTGCAGAGATGTGTTTGGGATATGCTTAATGCTCCGTCGTCCCATGGTCGCGGACCTTCCTCCGAGGCGCTATGGAAAGTATCGTCTGGCTGGCGTTTACCCCGACGACGTGGACGAGGCTGGACGAGCACTTGAGGGTCATGGAGGTATTTCTGTACACAGCACTTCACACATGCCGTGCAAGACTCTGTCTTGAGGCTATGGCAATGGGACGATGCAATCCCAATCCGACTCTCTCCCCAGCCTATCGCAGCTCTACAACTTGTCACTCACCGACCACGCAACACAGCAATCGCCAACCGCTGATATTGCACCGAAAGCATCCAGCACTACCACCCTGCTTCGGGGACGAGTGTCCGTCGCTAGAGCACCTGCAAAAGGCTGCGGAACCCTTACTCCGACACCACGCCGTGACAGAAACTCTCTGACCGGACATGATCCCGCATAGACATCTCTCTCTACCAATAAGAAACCACCGGAGCGGGGAATGCATACACTCGAACAATTTAAACGCACACGACACCCCTACTAAGCGCGGCTCGGAGGTTTCTTCCAGCTCGCGGTCCGCGGCGGGAACCTGGCAGTTGAGAGCTACTGGATTCTCAGTCAAGTCAAGTCAAGTGGCGCCATGCATCGAGACTCTAAAAGTACATATACGACAAGCGTCTAGCAGGACCAAGCCAAGCCAAGCCGAGCCACGGGTCTCGTATAGGCGATAATGTGATGTACAGAGGCCGCGTGGACCTGCGAGTTCTCGAGACGACGAGTCTTGGATGAAGGGTGAGCCGTGTTGGTCGTGTGGGAAGTTGGGACGTTGGCGGTTAGTGCGGGTCGCTCTCGTACTCGCTTTCTAGGCTTTCATGTCGGTAGTCTATGGAACCCTGACCTCATCGTTCCATCTTTTCGAATATACTCAAATACGCTTTTAGCAAAGCTCGGTCTCGTCGTGCCGAGGAGATGTATGGCCCAGACCCGGCAGTGGGGTAAACACGTGAATAATCATGCCAGGGAATAATGCTTTGCCTGAATGGGTTTGTGCAAGTTCCAAGATTTGGGCATCGGCATGTACGTTCGTTCGTCAATGCCATTGATCAGCTCGCCGATCAAAAACTTGATTGAGGGCTTTCTAAGTGTCGCTTTTACCGGGCAGCAGGTGCTTGCATCATCTCTGGCTGCCTCACAACGGCTGCTGCCTTTTGCGCATCCAATACCTCTAGCCTGCTCATGCCCATGCCACTCAGGTACTGTTCGAAACTACCAAGAATGTTCTGCAAACCCTTCTGTAAGCACTCCTTGACCTGCTCAACCTCTGGAACCTTCTTGCGTTCGGCTTCTGGCTTGGCTAAGGTGTCCTTGTCGCTCCAGTGGACTTCGAGGCTCGCCATGTATGCATCGATCTTGTTGAGTGCTGCGGTGAACGTGCGGATGATAGCTGGCACGCTCTCGTGAAACCGGCCAATCGCGTCCTCAGCAATAGAAAACACGGCGAGGTTGGTGAGGGCAGTAATGGCGTTGCAGATCAGCGAGATGCGAGAGAACGGCGCACCGAGAACAACAAGCTTTGCCCTGCGTGGAAGAGAATGGCTGAATACATAGCCGAAAGGTGACGACAGGATCCTGGTGGACGCGGTCGATGCAACGGACTCTGCCTGCTGAGCACCTTCTTGGGCCTTCTTCATACCCCTGTTGATAGCCTCGCGACCATACGCTTGCTGGGAGTTGCCTGGCGAGCTATGCATCTTGGCAATTCCGGATGTTGCAGCCTCAAAATGCTCCCACTTCGTGTTCGGTTTCGGTGGAAGAGCAACAACTTGCTTGTCATCCTTGAGCGGCTGAGAGATCTGAGGGACTAGATTGACGGATGGCGTAGGCTGTGGCGCAGCGGAGGCAGCTGCAGGCTGGTAGGTTGGGTCGAGACCAACGTTCAAGCGGTCGAGAAGGAGCTTGATCTCAGCAAGGCACAAGTCGGTAATCTGCTGGAATGTTGGAGCTTTCTTGCGCTCCATCTCGCTGTAGATCGTCTTCCGACGGTCGGGGAAGGCTTCAGTAATCAGGGCCAGTTCCCAAAACGCCATAGCCTATCACTGTGTCAGCTGGAGAGTCGACCCGAGACTGTGCAGCATACCTTGTTGGTCTCCTTGTTCGACTTCAACCCGTTCAGCAGTGTCCCGTTAGGATCCTTGGAGTCACTCGTAATAGGCTTGTTGTTCTTCAGTGGCTCCTGTGCAATGTACAGGTCAAAAGCCTTGTTGACGAACTCCCATAGGAGTACGAGCAGAGTCCCTTGTATGATGAACTTGGCCACCAAAGGTGCGAAAGGTGCTAGTCCAGTCGGCTTGGATGTCTTGGCTAGGCTGATGAAGTACCGGCTGAAGCTGTAGTAGTACTCCCAGATTAGATAGCGGGGCCCAATGAAGTAAGTTGCCGATCCGACGAAAGTGACAAACACTGTCAGGTATGCTGAGGTGATGAACATGGGTTGCAGCTGCTTCAAGAGTACCATTCTTGGCTTGGGTCCTCTCCTCACTGTTGTTTCGGCGGCTGCGTCTTCTTCACCAAGCGCTCTGGGTTGCATAGCTGGCACATCGATTCGGTCGTAGTCGTTCCACAAATGGACGCCTGTCTGGGCGAATGCCAGTACGAAGAACAAGAAGCGCAGGTACATTGGGCGTTCGTTCAGCTTGAGTCTCTCATGCGCGCGCCCCAGCTCTGTGGTGTTGAGCCTGGCCTCGGCTGTGCGTGACCAAGTGTAGACTTCATTGTAGAGCCAAGCAGAGAAGGCGTAGAAGATGAAGGTCAGGATGGTGTTCTTCCTCAGGAAGTATTTTTGGAAGGTTTCGGCGCGCGTCAGGGTTTGTCGCGGGCCAACGTGCCATTGCGCAATTCGAAGCAGGTAGATGGAGAGGGCGGGGATGAAGAGGAGGAGTGTGCGAATGCCCGTGGGGCCGAAAGGCAGCCATAACCAAACGACTGCATGTCTGATTAGCAGGAGCTCTGTCGCGCAGCGAGTCTAGCTTACGGTTGTTCCACTGGGCCATCCAGCATGCAATGGCATAGCACAGCAATAGTGTGTATTTGCTGGCTCTTATAAACCGCGTGTGCAGCGAAGGCGTCAAGTAGTCGCGGTACGGGCGCGTGTGGGTGCCCAGCGGTGCGAGTGCCGCCATGATGGCGGTGAGTCGGTGTTTGCGCAAAAGGTTGGCAGCTCAAATCATGGCAGAGTCGCTAAGGTAAACAGACGACGTGCCGGCAGCAAGAGGGAAAAGTGGGTGTGGGGCTGGAGTAGCAGTGCAGTCAAAGAAAGGCAGCTCGACTTCTCAAAGACTCAAACAAACAATCGTGAATCGGCGGCCCGCGAAATGATCCACGCTGCTGCCAAGCTTGGCCGACGGCCGATGACGAACGCCACAGGCACCGCCGAGGAACCAGCCTCCAGGTAGTCGCTCGCTATCAACACGCAACCCCCCCTCTCGACCCCAACGGTTGCCTGTTATCG
Organism: Ascochyta lentis; assembly: GCA_004011705.1. NCBI lineage: Eukaryota > Fungi > Ascomycota > Dothideomycetes > Pleosporales > Didymellaceae > Ascochyta > Ascochyta lentis. The sequence goes on along the minus strand of RZGK01000015.1, from coordinate 1,267,405 downwards.
ATCGCATACCTTTTGACACCATCTCCGTCGCCTGTGCAGATCGAACACACGTCCTGCGGCATTCACCCCGCACCATGTCTTTCCAGCGTAGTTCCGCCCTCGAGAGCCAACCTACCAACTGGCGGCGCGAGGACGACCCGCAGTACGCCGACGACCCAGAGTTCCGCGACTTTGCCAGCAACATCTCTGACGACCTGTTCGCTCTGACTCGCAATGTCGCCCGCCTATCGACGGAGATCTCGAAGCTGGGGACGAAGCACGAGACAGCACGCGTGCGGGAACGGGTGAAGAGCACGACTGAAGAGACGGCAGACAAGTTCAAGGAGATTGGAGAGGGCGTCAAGAAGATCAGCCAGTGGCATGATGTCGGGGTATGTCGAAACTGTGCCTCGAACTTGGAGGGATCAGGGCTAACAGCAGGCAGCCGTCGCAAAGGTTCACGCAGTCGAAGCTCAGCCGCGAGTTCAAGGCCTCGCTCACCGAATTCCAGCAACTGCAGAAGCAGGCTCTCGACAAGGAACGAGCGTCGGCATCGGCGGCACGAGCGGCCCTTGACGACCAGGCATCGCCAAGTGCAGAACGTACAGAGTTTGGCCAGCAGCAAGAGCAGGAGCAGCTCCGATTGGCGAACCAGGACGAGGTTGACTTTCAAGAGTCACTTATCATCGAGCGCGAGTCTGAGATCCGCAACATCGAACAGTCGGTGGGCGAACTCAACGAGCTGTTCCGTGACGTCGCGCACATGGTCCACGAGCAAGGTGCCCAGCTGGACATTATTGAGGAGAATGTCGAAGTCACGCACGATGCATCGAGAGGCGCACACGTCAACTTGAAGCAAGCGAGTAATTACCAGAAGAGCGCGAGGAGCAAGGCTTGCATCCTGTTGCTTATCCTGGCCATCGTTCTAGTCATCATCATCCTGGCCGTGGTACTGGACTAGGCCCTCTGCTGCATCTTGTCACGACCTGATTTTGCTAGCGTTTTTGAACATTGGAAGAGCTCTTATACCATGGCGTTTGGCACGTTTTCTGTTTCTATGTAGTTGCATTCGCTGGAGCGTAGTGTACAGTCAATGCAAACGCGCTCTCTTAGTCTCGTTACTTGTTGTTACCTCTGGAGGTTGCAGCTGCCGATGTCGCTCCTGTCTGAGGGTCATCATCGCTGGAAAGTCGAGGAAGGTGCGATTGCCTTCTACTACACTCACAGATCTCAACCTTCGCCTCTTCACCTCACAACAGTCCTCTGATAAAGCGCAGACTCCGGCATGAGTAACGCGATCGACAAGCCGCGCAAGACAATGCGTGCCCAGCTGCTGAGAGATTACCCCTTCAGCCGACCTGCTACCGCTCTGTCACAGCAGGCAGGTAGTCAGGACCAGCCTCCGCTTCATAGGTGCGCAGTGAAGTCAACCAAGAGCCTAGACGAGACTAACCAGCTGACAGTGCTGTTGCACGTCTGTGCATACCTGACGAGGTCACGATCGAGGTCGGACCTGAACGAGTAAAGTATCGTGTGCTCGAGACGTTCCTCGGTCACCACTCAGAATACTTCCGACGTGCGCTTACTGGTACCTGGAGAGAAGCGTCCGAACGCATCGTGGTACTTGGTAGCGACGTCGAGCCCTGCATCTTCAACCTCTTCGTGGAGTGGCTGTATACGCAAACCCTGCCTACCTTGTCCCCGGATTGGCGCCGCATTGCTGACCCTTCCAATCCCTTCAGCGTCTCGGCCAAGATGCTCCGCCTCAAGCTGTACGTCTTCGCTGACCGCTTTGTCGTGCCATTACTGCGGAAGCAGCTCAACCGCGCCATCGTCAACGACTACGATTCGGACTGCCCAGCCCTGGAGGAGTACGAGACCGTCACCTACGCCTTCCACAACTTACCGCCTACCGACCCGCTGCTGGACCTCATTGTGGATCGCTACTTCATGGTCTGGAGGCTCGACCTTGACGAGGGAGAGGACGAGGAAGCCTACGACACTCTACCACACGAGTTCCTACTGCGCTTCTACAAGAGGGTGGGAAAGTGGCGCAAGGACGACCTCCAGAACCGACACCAGCTGTTCAACATGGACTTCTGCACCTACCACGAGCATGCAGATGAGCAGGAGAAGTCGGAGTGTGCACACAAGACGCAGAAGATGAAGGCCGGTCAGATCTGGCTCCAGCGGGAGTCAGGTCACGGGCAGGCAGAGTTTGAGAACAGCACTCCCTAGCTTTTTTGTTGTTGTTCGAGATTAGATGCCCATTAGCACTCACAAGCGCTACACAATTCATGACATGTGGTCAGGCACGGGAAATGTAGCTTCGTTTGAGGGTATCTAATGCTTTACGTATATGTCGCTTAATACAGTACTGAGACTGGCTCGCCCTTGTCGTTGATCAGACTCTCCTCGGTCCTTAGTGGGCCCTCGCCAACGCCAGTCAGAATGACCCTGCTGACACCGTCCTTGAGCAGACCAACAGCCACCTCAGCCTCGGTGTTTGCCTTTTCGGCCGCCTCGTAGTTGCCCTCGACCTTGGCACCGCGCTCCCCGCTCCAGCCATCCTTGTCGGCCAGGAGGGTCTTGAAGACACCAGCTACCTGCTTCTCGTTCTCCTCGAGGTAGTAGATGACAGCGTTTGGACCGGCATCGAAGGTGTAGGCGGCAATGATGCTGCCCGCAGCTGCGTTGATCTGCTCGACCATCTTGATGGCCGCCCTGGAAACATCGTTGAGGTAGAAGATGGGCGGGTATGTGTCGAGGCAAGTGGCGTGGAAAGAGTTGCTGTCCATCATTGTGACCTTGGCGAACGTCTCGAAATCCTTGTTCTTGACGGCTTCCTGCATCTCCTGCATGCGCCTGGGGACCGTCTCGCTCGCCCGTGAGGCAAACAGCGACGAGGTGGCGACCGTGGTCTGCATGCCGCTTGTGCTGGAGACGTCCTTCTTCGCGGCGCTGACGACCAGGATGACGGCGCGCATGTTGGGCCAGTGGCTGGCGGGAGCCACCTCGAAGGCCTTGCTGTCTGAGCCGTCGGCGGCCGAGCCCTGCTCCCACCCTACGTATCCACCGAACAGACTCCTGCACGCAGAGCCGGAACCCTGGCGAGCGATGCGCGAGAGCTCCGTGGGGTCCGCAGGCAGCTCGTACAGGTTCGCAATTGCGCGCACAAGAGCAGCGAAACCGGCCGCGCTGCTAGCCAGGCCGGCTGCGGTGGGGAAGTTGTTCTCGGAGACTATCTTCAGCGGCAGGTGTGCGAGCTTGGGCGCGTTGGCGTCGTTGGCTTCGACGGCCTTCCTCAGCGCCCTGAGTTCGCGGAAGCAGGCTTGTGTGCGGGCGCCCGAGACATCTTGCGGCTTGCCGTTGAGCAGCAGCGAGTCTTCGGCGGGGTAGGAAGACGAGCACGAGGCGGTGGTGTGCGTGCGCAGGTCCTTCTGCGAGAGGGTGACGCTGAGGGAGGAGTTTGTGGGGAGGTTGAGCTTGGGGTCGCGCTTGCCCCAGTATTTGATGACGGCGATGTTGACGGGCGCGGTGGTGCTGGCACGGTGGATGTCGGACATGTTGGCGGTGCGAGGTGCGGAGTGGTGTACTTGTGGAAGGGAGGGGGAAAGGGGGGTGAAGTTTGGCGGGGTCGACGATTTGTTTGTGTATGCAGGGTCTCTGATGCCAACAACCACACTCCAGCGAGAGTGACGAGTCTGTGAGAAAGGACCAATGGATCTAGCAGACAGGAGCTAAGAATTTATCTTCTCCGAGCCTCCTTTTCAGCTTCAATAGATCTGCCAGCTCTCGATTCACCAAGCTAAACACCTTTCAAGCGGTGAACTAGCCCAAAAGCATGGTAGTCCAGACCCGCCAATCACAGCACCCGGCATTCATCGCATGCCGAACCAAGTCCAAGCTCAACTTTTCTGGCCGACCATGTCGTCGTCATTCACGACGCTCGAACACTCTCGCAACCCACCGCCACCATGTCCTCACAACACGACGAGGCGGCCGCTGCTGGATGTCCCGTCGACCACAAAGCCCGCGAAGCCTGGCTCCAGCAGGCCCGCGCCGCCGGCAGCGCCCAACCCAACCCTCACACCTCGGCGCCATCACCGCAACCACAAACACCCACACCCGCACCCGCACCCCCCTCCCCAGTCCAGCAATCCTGCGACTCCTCCACGCTCGACCAATCCCCCACATCACCCGCGCCCACCACAACCAGCCTCCTCTCCACCCTGCACCTCGGCACCTCGCGCGAAATCAGCACCATCCCGCGCGCCCTCCCCAGCGCACCCACCACCCAACCCGCCAACAACGAAAAAGACACAGGCGCCGACAAATCCACAGGGAACTGGATCTACCCCAGCGAACGCATGTTCTTCGACGCCATGCGACGAAAAGCCTTCGACCCGCAAACCTCGGACATGAAAACCATAGTCCCCATCCACAACGCCGTCAACGAGCGCGCCTGGCTGGAGATCAAAGCCTGGGAGCGCGGACGGGGGAGCGACGCGTGCGGGGGTCCCAAGCTGGAGAGTTTTTCCGGGCTGTCGACGAGTCTTACGCCGAGAGCGAGGTGGAATGCGCTGTTGGGCTATCAGGCGCCGTTCGATAGGCATGATTGGGTGGTTGATCGCTGTGGAGTCAAGGTCGAGTATGTGATTGATTTCTATGCGGGCAAGACGAGACCGGGGCAGGAGGCTGGGCAGGGGCTGAACTTTTATCTGGATGTGAGGCCCAAGTTGAATAGTTGGGAGGGAGTCAAGACGCGGGTGTCGAGGTTCTGGGGGTTCTGACATGTATGTGTGTGTGTGTGTACGATAGGTATGATTGTTGAGTGCGAATCGCATCACTCACGGTAGTATGTTGCATTGTATCATGGCATGGGCGTTTTCTTGGGAGTACATAGACGTCTTGCACTGCACGCTTTGCTCAACGAGAGGGAACCTGCACTTTGCAGGGGAATGAACATGGATGGATATAGACGGGCTCTCGGCAACACCTCTGGTATCTTCCCTCGGTCCGCCAATAATTACTACAGAATCGAAAGAAGCCAACCACAACATCAACACGCGCGCTGCTTCAGTACCGCCGGCGCAGCCCGTGCTTGGCCAACAGGTCGCAGTTGGGCATGGCCATGTTCCGAGCCTGGGCCATGGCCTCCTCGTCGACGAAGAACCACCCTTGTGCGTCCTGCATCTTCTTGCTCTGTGTGTACTGCTCGTTGTTGCACCGCACGTCGAGCGTGTGCACGTACGAAGACTCGACCTGCTTGTCCAGCGCCTTCCACCTCTTGTCCCGCGGATTGCTGCCGTACTCGGTGCACACCGAGGGCGCGACGTAGTAGTGGACGCCGAACGCGCCCTGCGACTTGTGCTGACATGTGAACTCTCTCTGCGGAGTAAAGGCAAAACTCGGGCCGGAACTCGACGAGCCGCCGGAGAAGAGACTCGACAGCAGCGGCAGGACGAACAGGAAGATCAGCGGCAGCAGATTGCCCAGCATGTTGCCGACCCCCGGTGTCGCCTCCTGCCCCGGCGGCTGCGCAGTCCCCGGTCTCCTCCTCGGCCGTCCGCCGCCAAACTGATGTACACGCACGCCTGGTCCGCCGCCGAGGTTGAACACGAAGCCTGGCCCTGTGTCGAAGCCGCCTATCTACATTAGCCCGTCGCTCGCTCTCGCACGCCCAACACGAGTGTGGCACTTGGACCTACCGAACGGCGCGCCGAATCCACCGCCAAAGAACTGCCGGAACAGTTCCTCAGGCGTCATCTCCTCCTGGAATCCGCCTCCCCGTTGCCCTGCAAATCCGCTGAACGGCGATCCTCCGCCTCCCGCGCCCGCGGCTGCCGGGTTGAAGCGCGCGTCTGGGTCTCCGCCGAACTGGTCGAACTTGTTCTTCTTATCCGGATCGCTGAGCACCTGGAACGCTTTGGAGACGAGCTTGAACGCCTCGTCTGCGCCGGCGTATCCGTTCTTGTCCGGGTGTGTGAGGAGTGACAGCTTTCTGTACGCCTTCTTGATCTCGCTTTCTGTGCACGTCTTTTTGACGTCTTCGAGGCCGAGGATCTCGTAGTACGCGGTTGGCGCGCATTTTTTTATGCGCAGCACCGCTGCTTTCTGCTCGACGGTGTAGGCGCGGCCCGCCGAGCCGTCGTGATGTGTGCGTTCGGACATGGTAGTGGTGTGTTGTCTTGTGTTGTGGAGGGGTCTGTGGGCTGGGCTGTGGCCGCGGAGGTGGCCGCGAGGTCGAAGAGTGGTGATGTGCCAAGCGGTGTCGTGCGCAGCCAAATGCAGCAGCGGGGGGAGAGGATGCGTGGGTGGTGAACGTGGCAGAGGAAGGCGATCGATCTGTTGTTGTGAGATGCCAGACGCCAGATGCCAGATGCGGCTCGGCAGCGTTATGTCGGTCGAGGCCACTTTCCAAAGACCAGTCGCTAGCCAGCCCGCATGGGGCACGGACTTCACGTCATTGAACTGGACTGAACTGAACTGAACCACAACTTGCACATCTGCGCTTCCATCTTAAGACCTCGATTCCTTTCAGTTCCTCAATTGCAACCCTCCAGATTACACAAAATGTCCGAAGCAGCAAAACAGTCCACTCTCCAATCGCTGCGCAACTGGGGCGGTACGTCTCTCCCTCGAGCTCTCACGTGCCAGGACTCACCATGCATCCTGACAAGCAACAACACCCACCCGCTGACGACCACCAGAAAACTCCGTACCGCCAACCCTCCTCGCCACACTCATCACAGCCCAACATGCACGCCCCTTCCAACCCCTCCCAATGATGTTCACCCCCGTACTGCTCTTCTCCTCCTACTTGAACTTGAGCAACTATAAGACCGACGCTGCGGGTATCACTGCTGCGTGGAGTGGCCTGTACGGTCTGCTAGCTTTGAGGAGAAGTCAAGTAAGTCTCTCATCTACTCTGATCTAATCAGAACCACATATAGAACAGGTTCCATGAACTCACACATCACAGCGACTGAAGAACAAGTTCACCGTTAGAGGTGTGGTAAGAGGAGGCTCGTTGGCGCTGTGTGCTGTCAATGTTGTAGGCTGCGGATTAGCGTACACTTTCGGCAAGCGCGAGAAGGAGGAGAAGTCGGCGTGAATCAGTCCGTCCTAATGATTGTAACATAACATGGTGTATGATACTATTCGACGAGAGAGAGTTTATGCAGGATCGTCGGGAATTAAGACATACCACACATCGTAATGCAGTCTGTCGACTATACATGGCTGGCACGCGTGAAGTGGAGGAGGGGTGCTTGCAAGAGCCACTCGTCTATAAACACTGCAGAACACCTTTAAAAGGACTTCGTCGGTCTTGATTGCGTAGGGGATGCATGTATAACCGCAGATACCATTACTAATAGTCTATCACCTTCGAACAGTCCGTATGATAGCCCAAATGCGGTGTATGGCGATGCAAATGCATGTAACGGCCAAGCCCCCAAATGATGGTAAATCAGCTATGTTGAAACCAGCGGAAGCTTCGGAGTGGCCTGGCGGCTGATGGTCCCGCAGGACATGATAAACACCATAAACACCCTCAATGCATGATCGTAAATTCCACCTCATCACGCCCGACTACGACGTCTCCATGGGCTCGGCTGCGGCCGACGCAGCGCTACGCTCAGCCCTCTTCTTCGCCAGTAGCTCTGCCTTCCACGTCAATATTTCCTCCCTGAGTGCATCGTTGGGAATGACATCCTCAATCTTTAGCGGAGAACGATTGAAAGGATCGTGCGGATCACTCAGCAGATGACTCTGAATGGTACTCCGGTCGACAATCTGCTTGCTGATGGGCAAGATGACAGGGTCTTCCATCAGCGTTGCAAGGAGAGGATCTGTGTACTCCTCAGGGTACTCTCCGAGGTCAGCCTCCTCCATATCAGCAGCTTCCTTTGCAGAGCTGATGTCACGCGCCATTGCCTCCCACTGCTGCAGCTGCTGGTCGTCTTTCAGGTAAAACCTGGACATGATCTTGTGCGCTTCCATCCAGTAGTCTGGTCGGTACGAGCGTCCATCGGTGGCGACAGCATCGATGAAGGACTGCTTGCCCCGCAGGTTGAGGTAGACGTCTGTAAGCTCAGCCAGCATTTGCCGAGGGTTCCATCCATACTCTTCGGGGTTTTCAACCCTCAGGCTCGACTTCTTAGGTCCCACCAAGGCTTCTAGATTGTAGTCAAGCATGTGCGCAAGACGAACAACAACCTCCTTCTTGGTAAAAGAGTCGGCGAGCGCTTCGGTGAATAGCTTCAGCATGGCCACGGTCTCGTTGGTCAGTTGCATGTAGCTCTTGGCCTTGCTCTGCGCAGCAGTCAGCTTTTCCTCCTTCTCCTGACGCACAGCCTGATCCATGTTTGGATCGCTCTTGAGTTCCTTGGAGGTGTCGTGGATCTGTGTAAAGGCAGTAAACGACTCGTCAAGAACGAAGGTAACATCGTTCAGCAGCAGATTGACAAACTGCACGAAGAACTCGAGGTTGACACTGTTCGCGTTAGTATCAGTACAAGACTTGAGTAGAGAACTTCGAATATACATACCGTGCTTCTGTGGCGAGGTTGTCCCGGTAGACCGGGTTTGGCCAAATGCACTTGATCACCTGGAAGATCTCGTACCGAATGTTGAACTTGTCATAGAACTGCGTGTGTGCACCAGTGCTTTCGCACTCGTTATAGAACTGCATCAGCGCATGCAGCAAGTGCTTCATAGCAAACTTGTTACCGAACAACGTGTCACCCAGTACACCCTTCGAGCGGCCTTGGATCTCCCATACTCCGTGGAAGAGAATGGTTACGAGACCAGACTTCAAGTATGGGTTCTTGATGTACTCTGAGCTCCGAAGGAAAACGATGCAAATCTTTACAAGCTCTTCGCACTGAGTCGAGGTGATAATGTGCGGCATCATTCGGGTAATGAACTTGAAATTACCGACAATGTCTTCGACAAAGTATTCAGGGAGGCAGCGGAAAGCCAGAGACTGTTCGCTCGGCAGAGGTAGCTGCAACTCTTGCTTCGGAAAATCAGTCCCAGAAACAATCCGTAGCAACCAGACGATGACATATCGCATGAACTGCATAGACCGGGACTGCATGACTTCGTCTCCAAGTACGCCTATGATGGCATAGCTAGTGCATGTGCCTCGTTCTATCTGATCCTTGATCTTCTTGACGTGGTTGTCGAAAAGCTTCAGCTGCATCGGATTCGACGCATACTTGTGCCGCTCCGTCTCGAACTTCTCGAGCTCCTTCTTAAGCCACTTGACGTCCTTTTGTAACGACGAGAGCTTCGCGTTGGCAGCCTCGGTACCATAGTGATGGGCGGCCACAGTCAAGAAGAAAACCTCCGAGATGAAATTACTAGCCCCATCCAGCTTGCTGTTGTAGAACTCATCAGAGGTCTTCTCGTCGGCGTTAATCTTGGTTTCATCCTTGATGTCAATACGCGGTGATCGTCGCAAATATCCAATGTCGATCTTGTCAATCTTGGCAAAGGTTGCGTCCATGAAGGGCTCGCACAGTCGGTCTAGAATAACGGTGACGTTGACCATGAAGCCATCGGTCGATACGGTTTTGGCGTCGACCTGAAGCGCTCGTCGCTTGTGGTTCTTGTTCACGGTCAGGGCGAACCAGTTTAGCATAGACTCTCGTGAGTCTTTGTTCTTGATGAACGTATTTGCGATGTCGAAGAGTTCATCTTGGTGTGTTTGGAGTGTCATGCGGAGAGCCCGTTGGGCATTAGCGATTAGGCCCTTATCTCCGCCTGCTGCACCGGAGAAATAATTCACGGCAACCTCGCCTTGCATGGGAGACAGTCGAAAGAACGGTCCGAGTAGCGTCTTTGTCTCGATGGACTGAGCCTCGATGTCGGTGGGTAAGAACGTCTCCGACTGCACCAAGGCAGTGACGAGCGGTGGAAAGCGGATGAGGCTGCGAAGTGCCAGCATGTAGGGCTTGTAGTCGCTATTCATGGACGTCCTCGCCAATCGCCGGCTCAAGTCTTCTACAGCGGCCACCAGCGCCTCTTTGGCAGTTTCGTCGTCCTCGACACGAGTGCAGGCTTCCTGGAGGAAGTCGAAGCAGATGCCGCGGTCATCGTCCGGGCCAAGCAGCAGGCGGTCGGTCAGCGCGTTCTCCAGAGGCGCTTCTTCACCGAACATGTCGGGCATGGTGGCGGCGAAGATGGTGTAATTGAAGCATATCCGCCGAAGCTCTCGCACGATCTCGTACTTTGAGTCGTTCTTATTGGTGATGCTCTTGGTCTGCTTTGCCACCCGTTTCCAGCACCCAAGAAGATATTCCAGTGCATTCCCGTGCGTGTGGCTCGACGCAGCTTCCAGCACAACCGAGTCCAACACATCGGTAGTGAACCGGAGCGGCCTGCCTTCGTCTTGGAGATCTTGCTTTGAGCTCGCTGCAAAGTAGATCTTGTGGCCATGTGAGTCTTGTGCCCGCCCGTCTTCTAGTGTGATCCTGAAGATGCCACTGATTGTGCGGTCTGTCCATGCTTCGATGCTGACCTCTTGGGCCTTTGGTGCAGGTGGCGGTGGGGCGGCGCTGCTCGCGGTGACGGCTGGCTTGATGTGGATGCGCGAAGCTGGCTTCTGCTCGACTTTTCCATCCGACTGCGAGCGTAGATCGGACGTCTGTGGAGACTGGGTTCGAGGGTGCGGTGACGGTGGCTGAGCAGCTGCAGGCTTCGGCGACGAGGTGCCAGAGGCTGAAGCGGAACCCGAAGCTTCAGGTCCGGTAGAGGATGGTCGTGAGATGGGCGGACCTCCGAGTTTGGCCAGGCGCTTGGCTCGAATCTGCGCGATGTCGTCGTCAGCTTTTCTCTTTGGGCGAGAGCTGTCTGGGAGCTGTACCTTGTCGGCGTCAGACATGGCAGTGTCCTGCTCCGGCGGTGGTGGATCCGTCATTTCGTGATCGGCCATGTTGGGTGTGCGGAGATGAAGAATAGAAGTGGCGCAGGAGATTACTTCCAGTAACAAAAGAAAGCCGTGCGCCCCAGGCAGGAGTGAAGGTCGACTATGATGTCGAGTGAGTGAGCTATGGGTGCGGGCCCGGAAGTTGCCCCACTGACTTAGCGTACCTGCACTCCAGGCGCGCTTTCGCCATTTCACGCGTCGAGATAGAAGGTGGTAGAAGCACAGATGACACGGCGACGAGAGGAAGTCCCAACGCTCTCGACATCACACAGCCCAAGGTACATCAAGGACAAGTCTAGGTGGTTGTTTGAGGTCCAGGGTCTTTGTCCATCTCGCGGCTTCTCACGGCTTCTCGTGGAGTATCCAGACAGCTGCAGAAGCGCGTGCATTCACCTTTGTTCTGGGATCGAATCATTCTCACGTGAGCATTGTTCAGACGGTAATCACGCAAAGCAGACAAAGATGCTGGCCATGTGTAGCAAAGACGACGTGGTGAGACATGTAGGGCTTCCCTTCAGCGCTGCAATGCCAAGAGACATGATGCAGCTGCAGGTGGACCGCGGCAGACCCTGGACGCCAGTCGAGGTTGCGGAGAACCAAGCCAAAGTCCAACACAACAACCAGAGTGGTCGGCCGAGCAAGTGGACTGCTTGCTTGTGACGCATTTCACCGGCGGCCCCGCAGTTCCAGGCTCCGGCAGGCCAGGAGGACAGGCATCCAGGAGCATGATTGCGAGGCAAGCGAACTGGACTGTTGTCCGGGCTACGATAGCAGATAAGGGGCGACAACAAGAGGAACACGAGGCAGACCTACACCAGGCAGACCTGTTGTTCTGCGGGACGAGACGTGGGGAAATGACAGGCGAGCGAGCGCATACCATGCCATATCAACCCGGGTGCTGCTTCTGAAACCGCTGCGAAGGTCTTGTTGGATGACGAATGACGCGCATGCTCGCTGCCAGTGGCTGTTGGGCCGTCGGCGAGTGCCGTGGCCGTCAGAGGCAGAGCAAAGGCTGCTGGCGTGCGGGCGGTGAGTGCAAGCAGGTAGGTGAGTGTGTGTAAAGTACAGTGTGTGTTTGAATGTGTGTAAAGTACAGTGTGTGTTTGAATGTGTGTAAAGTACAGTGTGTGTTTGAATGTGTGTCAAGTACAGTGTGTGTTTGAATGTGTGTAAAGTAAGTACAGTGTGTGGGCGTGGGGTTTAGAGAGGACTGGCGCAGGACAGCCCGTGTGGTACAGTACTGGTACTGGAGGACTGGATGCAGGTCACGGGGCAGTGCGGGTGGTGGTAGAGCGAGCGGTATGGCGCGTGGCTGTATCATGGTGCACCCAGCGTCCACTCTATCGCCGTTGTCCTGCCTGTTGCCCTGTTGTCCTGTTGTCCTGCTAGACCGACTCGTTGCCGTGGAACATCTTACCTCCCCATATCAACACCAGCTCCCCAGCTCCCAGCTCCCAGCTTCCAGCTCCCAGCTCCCAGCTCACCACCCTCTCTCTACCCACCCACTGCCACCGTCAAGCACCGCTTTACCCCTTAACAGCTTGCGTCACAGGCTGCCCTCTAGGCTCTTCTGCACGGTACGCACGCCTCAGCCACAACCTCCCCGGGCGACGTTTGGCCCAGCTCAGCCGCAGCACGGTCCAGCCGCCCAGCCTAGCAGCGTGGAGCGTGCCCTTCATCCTCACAACTCGCTACATCAACCACCCTTTCTCCATCTCACCTGCTAACTCTCTGCCCGCCCAGCACCACCGCAAACACCACCCGATACCCACACCCTCCCCCCGCCACATTCCAAAATGGCCGAGATCCGTCGCAAGCTTGTGATTGTCGGTGACGGCGCCTGCGGAAAGACCTGTCTGCTCATGTAAGTCGACGCCCACACGCCTATCGCGCACGCCGCCCCCTTTGTCCGCCCTCGCAACCGCTGACTCCGTCCTCGCAGCGTCTTCTCCAAGGGCACCTTCCCTGAGGTCAGTCTGCTCCGCTCTCCCGCGCCCCGTCCCTGGGCTGCGTCAGCCTGCCCGGCCTGCGCCTCCACGGCCGCTCCTGGCAGCAAACACCTCGCATCTCCCCACATGCACTGACATTATTCCCCCCCAGGTCTACGTCCCCACTGTCTTTGAGAACTACGTCGCCGACGTCGAGGTCGATGGCAAGCACGTCGAGCTCGCCCTCTGGGATACCGCCGGCCAGGAAGATTACGACCGTCTCCGCCCTCTCTCGTACCCCGACTCCCACGTTATCCTCATCTGCTTTGCCATCGACTCGCCCGACTCGCTCGACAACGTACAGGAAAAGGTACCCTCCATGCCGCTCCCCTCTGCACACGCCGCCTGCTAACCACGCCCCGCAGTGGATCTCCGAGGTTCTGCACTTCTGCCAGGGCCTGCCCATCATCCTTGTCGGCTGCAAGAAGGATCTGCGCTTCGACCAGAAGACGATTGAGGAGCTGCACAAGACCTCGCAGAAGCCTGTAACTCCCGAGCAGGTCAGTTATCCCACTCGATCCGCAACGTGACCACTGCTAACCCACGCCTAGGCCGAGGACGTCCGCAAGAAGATCGGTGCCCAGAAGTACCTTGAGTGCTCGGCAAAGACCAACGAGGGTGTCCGGGAAGTATTCGAGCACGCCACACGAGCTGCCCTGCTCACCCGGAAAGAGAAGAAGAAGTCCAAGTGCACAGTCTTGTAGAGGGAGTCAAGGACGTGTGAACGGACCGGAGCCGCCGCAGCCGCACGATGTTGATCCTGGACAAGAACAACACTGTGGCGGCCTTGATGTGTGAATCGTGGGCGAACCACATGTGAATCAAGGGTGAGGTGGAAGACGAATCGACCTGTCCTGGCCAGTAGAGCCATTTCTTCCACGGCACCTGTTCGAGGCGTTACTGCGCAGGATCTTTCTTGTTTGGAAGTAGTACATCATCTTGGGGCAGTCTATGATGGGGTTATTTTCTCAGAGCGTGTGGGTCGAGATTGAGCAGCTATCGGTTTCCCAGCAATGGTAGGATCTTTCTAATAATGTGCTTTGCTTTGCTCTGCTTTGCGTCGCGCCGCCTGTTTGCACGCACATTCGTTGCTGGACATTCGTACTGCACTGCATTGCATGGAAGTCTACACCACTCGCTCACATTGCTATGCTATGGCTTTGGTTTCAGTTGGTCTCAGTCGGGTTCAAATCGGAGTCTTGTCTTTGCTTCCCTTCCTTGATACCGTCCGTTCGTTCATTCATTCGTGTACTCGTCCACCTCTTCTCACCACACTACACTATACCATACCATACCATACCATACCATACCCTATCTATCCTCCCAACTCCCCACATACCTCGATCACAACAATACCACTCTCTCGACATTCTACAATGGTAGTCTCATTGGACATAGACATGGACTTCGCTTTCTGTGAGATTGTTCGCGTGATTAGTTCGCGTGATTAGTTCGTGTGGGATTATTCGCTTTGGTATGAAATCGTTCGCTTTAGTTTGCTTCATTTCTAGTTGGGTTGGTGGTATGAACAAAACTAGACCTATGTGGCTGTTGTCTTTGTTCTTGTTAGTTACTGCGTGCTTGGTTGGTTGTCAGTCAGTCAGTCAGTTAGTTAGTCAGTCAGTCAGTCAGCTAGAAAGGGGAGAGGGGGAGGGTTGAGATTCTCGTTTCGTCTTGCTTGTGTTCCTTATTCAGGGATTCTTGGATGTTGATTTAATGTATATCGCCTATTTACTAACCTAACTAACCTACGTACCTATTCGGTTTGTTATGCACTGCCCGCGTCTATTTCCTTTCGTTTTTTTTCCTTTCGTTTTGTTTCCTTTCGTTTTGTTCGTTTTGTTCGTAACGCGTTGTCTTATCTTATCTTGTCTTGTCTAGTAGTGCAGTGCAGTGCACTGTAGAAACGTGCACTATAGTACACTATAGTATAATACAACATAGCACATAACAACACATCCTATCACATCCCATTACAAACTTACCAATATTAAGGAATGAAACACACACTACACTACTTTACTCCACAAACACCACCTCTGTGGAACTTGGATGGTACTGCTAGCTATTACGAACGAGGGGACTGGGTTTCGGTATGCGCGTGAGTGTGCAGATTAGAGGGGTTGAGGGCTGTGAGGTTGGTGATGGGAGGTGAGGTGAGATGATGGGTGTATGTGGGTTGATTGATTACCTGAATGCTTTGCTATATCGTGTTGTATCGTAACATGCCATGCTGTGCCATGCTATGCGTGCCAACCCATTCCGGTCCTCCCAGACGCCTTGCCATGCACCCCAACGCCCCTCATGATTGAAAGGAAGTTTACACTAGTAGAGAGAGTGATAAAGCGCATACGGCCAACACCACAGGAACGTGTCTCAGCTTCGCAGCGCCGCCCTGCTGCACGTTCTGGCCCTGGCTCTCGGCGACAGAAGTCGCGCTCGGATCCGGACTGCCCTCGACAGCGGCCGTCTGCGTCGCGCCCGCTGAAGCACTGGGTTGCGAACCGCCTGCGGACGACGGGGTAGTGGAGCTGGAGCTCTGCTGTTCCTCTGCACCGGGGGTGCCGAGCCCGACTCTGCTCCCGTCGAAGTCGAATACCGAGTATACGTTCTTGAGGAACACGTCGCCGATCAGCCACTGGCTCTCGTTGAACGTCTGGCGGCCGATAATGTTGCTCCTGCATAGTCCCGAGTCGAGTTTCCCGCCGAGCCAGTCTGCGGTGGAGATGTTGTAGGCTGTTTTTCCGAAAATAAATTGTAATGGGGTCTTGGTGTCGCATGGAACGCTGAATGTTTCGCCGCTTTGGGTGAAGCCTGGGATTGGGGTGTGGATGGCTAGTGCGTCGGCGGGCGGCATGAGGATGTAAGACGTGCCCGTGTCCATGATGCCCTTCTTGCCTTGCAAGCCTAGCGTCTTGCCGTTCACAGAGGCGTCCGAGATGGGTACCTCCCAGAAGCCGGTGTCGTTGGGTACGCAGTCGAGCCAGTTCAGGTCGCCGGAAAAACGCGCTTTGTTGGCTTCACCGAGATTCAGCTCACCGTCGTTCAAGCCGTCTGAGGAGCGGCTGAGGTGGATGCCGTAAAGTTTGGTGCCAATTAGTTTTTCATCCTTCAACGCATCCATAATCTGAGGCGCGTCTACTGCTCCTTTCGCGTTCGCGCCGCGGCCGATGCCGAGGATGCCGTCCATGGGGTAGGACTTGAATTCTGACGAGACATTGGTTGCGAGGCCGAAAGTCACGGAGGGGGACAGCGAGCCGCCGATATGCAGTGTGTCGGTTGCGAGGGTGCCACTGACGGAGCCGGTGCCGTAGGTGACGCTGAAAGGTGTGTCTTGTGTCTGTCAAACTTGTTAGTTACTCGACGTGCTTTTTGCTGAATGTTCCGTCTCACTTTGAGAGAAGTCGAGTCCCCTTTGCCAAACGTGGTGTGCATCCCACAAGCCTCGCTCTTGCAATCTTGCCCCATGACCCATGTGTTACTCGCTGCTGAGTCCAGAAGTAGGTGGTATTCCTCCTTGCTGTCCCCGATAGTCACAGCAACCATATAGCTCAAATCACTCCCATCTTGATCAATCGCCACGCTGTTTTTTTGTGTTGGGTCGTTCGAGTTGACAATGTTATACGCGTTCTGGCGAGATCGAAGAGAGGTAGGTACGCGGCGTAGCGGCAGTGTAATCGACCTGGAATCTGGTCTTGGGAGCCGAGTGCTTCGCCGACTGGAGGCCGTCTTGCTACCGTCGTCGTATTGGTAGGGATAGAAGGCTGAGACCGTTGGCCACACGGCTGCTGAGACAGCCAGCCATGTCGACAATGATGTGTGCATAATTAGGCGTGTAGTTGCAAAGCAGTACCAGACTCAACTTCAGTTAAGAAGTCAAAGCCAAGGGTTGTGAGGGTCCAAAGCAGGGCGAGTCCCTTTGCAAAGCTTGTTCAATTCCAGTGATCGTCGTCCGTATGAGGCTGGCAATCTAGGGCGGAGGCTCGTTCCGTGAAACAGGATATGCAATTTGGTGAAGACACCTTGTCCTTGAGAGTGAAGGGAGGACTCCAACAAAAGTAGCAGAGACAGCCATCTTAGATACTCAGCTCTTTCATGCGCCCTCGACCACGGTGACGTCCAGATGTCCGTGTTGAGACGAACGACAGGGTTGGGTCGCTGGTGGTCAAGGTCCATGTGGGGCGTCTGACCCCTGACCAGCTACCAAGCTACTGGATACAGGTCGTTGAAACAGCCATTCGAGGCCAGGCACGCCAATAACGGCGCGCGGAACGATTGTCATGCGTTATCTTGGGACGTTTGGGTTTCCTAGACGGGAGTCTGGTAGGGAGATTGAGACTGTGATTTGCTGGACAGACGTGTTTGTTTGGTGGAGCATCAGCTCAGCTTACGAACGTAGTCCACCTCGGGGTGATCTGCATACGTTCTGCAAAAAGTCGTTTTATTACGTCCACATCTGTCTTGCGAGCTGGAGACATCAGACTCGTGATGCTCTTTGACATGATGCAATCAATGCGCCGTATCACAAGGAAAGCGGACGAATGCTGTTACTTTCCTTGAGCGAGTTACCCAACCACAGATATCGTCTGAGAATTTCTGGAGAAGTTCTTGCGCTAGTCTGCAAGACGGTTGGTGGCAGAACGTTTGAGATTGGTGTTCCCTCTCTATTAGATTCTATACGTTTAACGGAGTTACTGAAGAGAAACTGAGTATGATAGGAGCGTTTTGCATGGATTTGCATATCCGGGTATAGAAGCGTCCAACTGCACTCCACTTCACACTTGATTACACTAGATTCAAAGCTCCGCTTGAGCGAGAAGCATCTTCTTCACCTTTGAATTTCCCTTCCCCGACTTGCCCCCCGAGTATGTGCTCGACCTGATCCCACCAACACGCCCACATGCAGCTCGAAACAGCGGCTCGTGACAATCCTCCTGAGCCCATAGACCAGGCTGACCATCTGTGTTGGTGTAGCCCAGGTTGACGACGTCGTGCATGACTAGCCGGTCGCCGTTGGGGAGCATACACCATGTGTCGCCCAGCGCACGATGAACCGCCAGTATCTGGTCCATGTCCATGGATGTGAAGTCGATGAAGGCGTCCTGCTTGGTGATCTTAGGTGCATAGTCGATGGCCGCGTTTGCCTGAGCATACCAACCCACGCCCTCTAGCGGAGAGACAAACTTGCGTGTCTCCAGCACATCAACGAGCATCTGTGCCCCCACAATGGCAAGCCTCCCCTCAAGCTCCCCAGCCGTCTCGTCCTTGGCGATGCGTATCCCTGGCGCCGGACTCTGGGCCAGCACGACGCCTTGGTCGAACTTGGTGGGATGCAGCGTCTGCACACTGACACCTGTGTATTCGCGCCGTTTCAGGATCGCGTGTTCGATGGGGGCAGAGCCGCGCAGGTCGGGGAGCAGCGAAGGGTGGACGTTCAGACCGCCATAGCGTGCCAGGGAGAGGATGCGCGGCGGGACGAGCAGACCGAAGGAGACGGCGATGACCAGGTTGTAGGAGAAGGGGGGCGTCCAGCCGGTGAAGGTGTCGAAGGTGTGGGTTGGGAGGGAGAGGTCGCGTGCGGCATGGCTGATGGGCACTTTGTTGCGTTAGTACTCTGTTTCTCGACGTTGCGCGTGCTCTCAACGGCAGTGTATCAACGAGGTCATTCTGATAGGAGTGTCTCTACAAACACGTGGACGAAGAAGCAGGCTGCTGTCCGTGTGGCTGCCAGACCGACTTTCTGGCTTTCTGACTTTCTGGCTTTCTGACTTTCTGACTTTCTAGCTTTCCGACTATCTAGTGTCTACAAAGACTAGTTGCCAATACAACGCCAACAGGGCATGGAGTCGAGGTGTAATTACCTTGTCGCAGCGTCTTTAGTCCCCTGCCCGTCGGCTTCGCCGGGCGGTGAGCGACATGGATCTCATCGATGAGGCCCGGCACACGGCGCCTTGCATCGTCTAGGGCGCGCAGCGATGTGATGCTGAAGTCGTCGGAGCCACAGAAGAATATCTTCAGGGGGTCTGCATGTCGAGTCGCAGTAGCATACGGGCGGGGGTGGGAGAGCAGCAAGGAGCGGACGGGGGCGGGCAGCCTCCAGAGCATCATCAGCAACAGAATGGTGGATTTGAAAAGCCCATGGTTTCCAGATCGAGGTTGATCGAGATCTGCGATCAGCTTGGTGGGGCGTTTGGGAACGCGATGGCAGCGGTGGCAGCAATGGCACGCCAACGGCCGGCAAGACCCCTGCCAAACGTCGAGCATGCATCGTGATGGCGATGAGTTGCATGGCTCTGGGCCGGCCTAAAAGCCCGACGCGGCCATGAATGTTGGGAGCACGTTGTCTGTTCTGTCTGGCTATGCAAGGTCGACTGCAGTGGAAGAGTGGCGAGAGGAGTTGCTTCTGAGCTGTGTCTGCTCTTGGAGTTCAACTTGACCGCACACGCACACGCACGCGCGAACGTGCCTGTGACGCAACCGTCGAGCAACCGTCGAGCAACCGCCAGACATTCCCCCTGAGCCTCACCGGCTGGCAGCACGAGGCTGGCACGGCGAGACCATGTCGTCGGCCGCTGTTCCCAAGGTGGTGCCCGCCCAGCTGTCCTTCCTCGCCATCTACAACCCGTCCCTGGGCGACTCGGACGAGACATTCCACCAGCAGATTGTCTTCTACTACGCCAAAGCCGCCAAAGCGCGTGCCAAGCTCGGCAATGGAGACACGCAGGCAGCAAAGGACCTGCGCGAGGCAGAGAACGAGAAGCTGCGCCAGGTTGGGCTGGCACAGGGCATGGTCGGCTTTGCGAGGTAACCAGCAGCGCGTCCACGCAGTACGCGCAGTGATTGAGTGCTGACTGGACACGAGGTCATTCTCCACCGGCGAGACGGTCGACTCGATAGAGACGGAGAAGTCGCGCATTGTCCTGCACGAGCTGGAGAGAGGGTGGTGGATCCTGGCCGTACGCACACCAAGAAGAGAATCAGCTTCCTAGGCACAGGCTAACCCAAACATATGCTTGCAGTCAATCGACCTGACCCAGCTCCCCGCCGCGAGCACCTCCAAAGACACCAACACCACCGAGCCTGCCGTCGAATACTCGGCGCGCGAGGTCAGCCCGCCCGCCCTGCTCATCCAGCAGATGGTCCGCGCCCACTGCGTCTTCACCCTCCACCATGGCTGGCCGCTGGACCAGCTCTTCAAGAAGCACGGCCGCGACAAGTTCTGCAGCATCATGAACACGTACTGGTCCCGCTTCTCCTCCCACTGGGACGTCCTCCTGCACGGCAGTCCCGCTGTCGACATGTTCCGCGGCCTGAAGCTCGCCGCTGGGGGCGAGCTGGGCATGGGCGTCGGCGAGGAGGAGTGGGGCAGCAGCGAGCGCGACGTCCTCGAAGACTTTGCCCGCAGGACAGAGGGCCTGGTTGATGTCGTGGTATCGCGCTTCGGTGAGGCGTCCCCGCTGCAGAACACAAAGCCCAAGCCCAAGGCACACGCTGCGACACACGACGACGAGGCCGTCGTTCCTTGGATTGGCTGTGGCGGCAACGTAGCTGCCACAGACGGTGTAGTCTTCTCTGGTGTGGGTGGGCTCAGTCGATCCTCGCTGCGTGACATTGCCCACTGGACCGAGGACATGTACCACTATGGAGATCACGCATACGGTATCCGGGACAACCCGACCTCTGATCGCAGGAGACGGCGAAGAAAGAACCCCAATCCCACGACGCGGCAGCCAGACCCGTCCTCTGCAAAGCCCACCACAGAAGACCAGTCCCAACCCCATGATTCGGGCACTGGGGAAGCCCCCCGCATACCACCTCCCATCGTCAAAGCAGTGGAAAGCTCGTTGGACAAGGCCTCCAAGGCAATTGACAACGCCGAAGGACGCACCGAGCCCGCTGCAAAGCAGGAGACTGGGACCATGCTGGCGTCGCTGGGAGATCGTTGGACAAGGCCTCCAAGGCAATTGACAACGCCGAAGGACGTCTTCCACACGGAGAGAACAATCTCCAGAAGCAATGCGCTACATAGAGCCCACGCCGGACGTCGACTGGGTCGAAGAGAAGCGCAAAGCCCAAGTGCAGTCGGAGAACAACGGGTACTTCCTCATCGGGTTGAAGGGCGACATGGTCGAGGCAGACATGGACGACGACAATGAAGAAGGCAACTGGAACGCGCGCATCCCTCTGCGAACCGTCTATGTCGAGAAGCTCAACAAGGGCACATCGATATCCGAATCAGACGAGACACCAGGCGAAGACAGCAGCAAGGAGCCCAGCTTCAACACAGCCACCAAGCTCGAAAAGTCGCGCCTCCGACCTGTTGTTTACGTGGTATGTCCTCCATTAGCATCATCAACTGACACTTTGCTAACCCACCCAGCACCGCCCCTTCATCTACACCTTCCTCTTCGCCCACCGCACCAGCTCACTCAGCATCACATCCTTCTACCGAGACATCCACCACTTCTTCTCTCCCCTGCACCGCTCCCTCGACAGAAACACAGCCCCCGCACGCGTCGCAGAGCGCCTCACAGCAGCACAATCCCACCAAACCACCTCCTCAACCAGCAACACATCACCCATCTACGACCTCGTCTGGGACCCGCGCACCCTCACCGTGCACTCCAGCATCCCCAACATCCCCGACCCAGGAACGCTAATCGCCGAAGGCCTAAGCAGCGGGAATGGCAGCAGCAGCAGCAGTAGTACTCCAACCTGGAGCCGCCTCGACGCACTAAACGTACACGCGCACCTCCTATCCACAGCCCACGAAACGCAGCGATCCAGCAGCGAACTAGAACGGACGAGCAAAACCGCTCGTGGGTGGTGGGTCGTCTGGATGCGACTCCCTCCTTCGCGCGCTACGCCTCCCCCCTCGTCTCCAAACGAAGACGCGCACTCGGTACCCTCCGATACCGCGTTCAATACCGATGAGCTGCGCGAGGCGTTCTTGATTCGCCGCGCGGGCGATGGCGAGACGGCCGTGCTGAAGAGTAGGGGGAGGAGTGTTGCGAGTGGGGTGTGGAGTGGTTTGGGTATGGGTATCGGTGGTGCGAGTCAGAGTCAGAGGATGGGGGGTGTGGCTGCGGGGTGGGGGCCTAAGGGGTTGGCCGAGGGGATTGGGATTGATGCGAGGAGGTATGTGGATGATTTGTTGAGTTTGAATCGGTGAATTGGTGAATTCGTGAATGGGGGGTGGGGTGGATTGTTGTATATAGCATTGCGTGTGATATCAAGTCGTGGGTTGGTTGGTTTCTAACACATGTGAGCGTAAATTCTGTGCTGTGCTGTGCTGTATGTAAGTATTGCATTATAAATCCCCTGACGCCATCGCCATGCATTCTATACAGAGCAACAGTTGAATGCACAGAACTACCAATCATCACCCCACCCCTCAATCTCATCCTCCTTACTCTTCACCTCCTCCTTCTTGACCTCCTTCTTCGGCGCTACAACAACCTTCCTCGCCGCCGATCCCGCCGTGCTCGACCGCCCCGCAACAACCGGCCGCTTCGCTGCAGGCGCCGTCGCCGCCTTGGTCAGACCCTTGGGCAGTGGGTTCTTGACGGCTTTCTTGGTCTGCTTCTGCGCTGCTAGCCAGCCGGCGAAGTCGGGCTCGCCTTTGTCGTCGAACGACGTCGTGCTGGTGGGTTTCGAGACGGACGGTGTGCCCCATGGATCTTCGTCTTCGTCTTTGGTGGATGCAGTGGTGCCGAAGCCATCATCATCGGCGAAACCGCCCCAGTCGCCGTCAAAGTCTTCGGCCTCGTCATTGAATGCTGCTGCCGGGTCAGGCGACTTGATGGTCGGTATGTTTGCGGAGCTCTTCGCCGTGTGGAGTGGCATGCCTGGCTTCGAGGCTAGGGGTACGGGGGGTTTGCTCGATGCTGTGGGTGGAACGGAAGATGACCGTTGGTCTGCAGTCCCGTTTGTTGCTGAACCGGATTCTATTGTTCCGCTTGTTGATGCGAGCTTGTTAGTAAAGCTGGAGATGGCCCAACCTGCCCAACCGCTTTCGTTCGCAGGAGTTCCTATGCGTGGTGCAGCAACGCCTCCAGCTGCGAGACCAGGCGAAGGAAGTATGGTGTCGGGCATAGTTGCGGCATGCTTTCGTATCCGTGTGATGTAGATGTCCACGCTTTTCTGCGCCTGGTCTCGGATGAGCTTCTCCTTATCGACCAGAGCCGGACACATGATGGGTAGTAGCTTGGTAGCACAGTCTTCTTCGCTGAACAAATCGGCTGTTGCTGCCAGTGCAAGGAGAGCAGCATTACGAGCATGTACGAAAGGGTCCCGAAGTGAGCGCGCAAATGCTGCTGCGAGGACCTTTGCCCTGCTCTGTGAACCGTTAGAAAGACAGTGTTGTCAGAGTATGCGCCAGACGTACGTTGACTCCCAGATTCCGAGCAATCTTCCCTAAGCAAATAGTTGTGTTTGTGCGGATCCCAGGTTGCTCGTCATTCGCCGTCTTTGCCAAATGTCTCAAGAGTTCGCCATTCACAATCCTATCCGAAAGCTTTGGTACCACTGTAAGGACCGCTCTCACTGTTTGCTCTCGCACAACAGGGGCTACGTCTGTGAATCCCGTGACCTAATGCGATGTCAGTATCTGATGGCGTTTCCAACCTCCAATAAACCTACCATCTGTGGGAAAATCTTGTCGTTCACGAGCTTTTGTGGCAAGTGGTCAATCATCAGCGGCAGGTTGTCTAGCAAGCAGACGCGAATGGCGCGGTCAGGGTTCGCGAACAATCGGACGACCACTGGTGTGATTTGCGTCTCGTACTCCTCATCAGACAACTTCTGCCCTATCTGCATGACCGTGCCAAAGACCTTCGCGCCACCACCACCGAACTCCACAGACTTCAATAGCTCGGGGAGAACCTTCATCTTGAAGAAGTCGGCAGGGAAATCGTCTGCTACCTTGTCAAGTTTTCTTGTACTGGTTAGCGCTGTATACGATCGTCCCTGATGTGCTACTTACTCGAGTAACTCGTTTCGCTCTTCCTCAGCCTTCAGGCCTAGGTTATCGATATCCTCTGTAACCTGAATCAAGGGCGTCTGGAAGAAACCTCCTATCCGCTTGCCCTGGTCCAAGAATTGCCCCACGCTCATTCGTGACTTCGGATTCGGGTTCAACAGTCGTTTGTAGGACTGGTGCATGCTTGGGGGGATGCTCTTCATCTGCGCCAGCTGGTCGCTGCTGCTGTAGCTCCCGTTGAAGCACTCGAAGATTAAGACGCCGAAGTTGTATGCATCCACCGCGTGCGTAGGGTTTTGCTTGATGACCTCCCATCCTGCTTTCGAGATTTCTGGTGCCATGTATCGCCCAGCATCTGGTATCAGACCACCATAGGTTGGCAATATAGAGTCATCCTCTTTCACAGAGCTCAGCGCATCGAAACCGCCGAGTTTCCACTCTCCACTCTCGCCGAAGAAGACTGAAGCTGGGCGTATACAGCCATGTATCGATGCGGCGTCTGCGTTTATGAATTTGAGGGTTTTCGCAACGTTGTGCAGTCCCCATTTCGTGGTCTCCTCTGTGAGGCTCTTGCGCTTGACGTGCCAGCTCAATGGTGTCAGTCTCTCGGTCGCGATGTAGATATGGGTCTCCGACTATGCTGGTTTAGCTTCTGTTTCTCTTGATACTCCTATCTGTACCCACCTCCTGTGTGTCGAGGACCTTCACTACACCGGGGTGTCGCAAGGTTCGTAGTTTCCGGAGCGCATTGCGTGCGAGGGGCAATCGAGATTTGTTCGCGGTGATGTCGAAGGAGAAAATACTGCATTTGGAGCCATCGTCCTAGCAAGAAAGTTAGCTTGGCAGTATGGGAAGTGTAGATATCAGGGCCATACTCGCTTTGTGCCGTTGTGTAATGTCCAGATGGAGTCGTCGATGTCCACACGATCACCAAATGTGTAGCCCCATGTTGGATAGCCCTTCGAGATCGCCGATGCCACTGCTGACTTGAGGAAGTCCATAATTACGAATTACAGTACCCTCTAAAGTACGAGCACGTTGGTGGCTTGTTGACACACCAAGTCGCAACTTCCCTGAGGACAGATGCGCCCCACATGATGACCTATGACAGCCTCAGGCCGCGACGGACCCCTGCACGTGAAAGCGCGTTGCTTCTACTTCTCCGCGAGCCATCCACCTAGTATCTCTTTACAAACAACCTCACAATCTTCCAGCATCGCGTGTGCTGCCCGTGTCTCCGTGCACACGCCAAAGAAAAGCCTCTATGCGAGGATTCCAGCAACACGACAGGTACGTCAAGCCCTTACACCAAAAACACATTTGGACGCATGATGAGCACATGGTAAAAGGTTAGATCGCTCTGCTGATGGTTTCCCTTCCATATGGTTTGCGCGCCTGCTTGTGCAGATGTCTTCGATGTTGGTGCATCAGGACGCATTCTGTGCGGTGGAGGAAGCCTCGGCAGCGCGAAATGCTACCACTGTTGAAAATTATATACGACTGATTCGCCCGTTATTCAGCACATTATCTCCCATCACTGCCGATAACAATAACACTGACTTTATCACAGCAAGACCAAACTCCCCAGGTCGGATTCATCATCTGTTACAAAACCTAGAAAGCTGAAGGCGTCGAGGTTGTTGAATGCCTGGTCCGCGCCATGCAGCTCATCGTCCAGCATCACAGGTTTCACCCAGCCACAAAATCGTCAACACTACTAATTGATGCACTGCGATGTGTTCGCTCGTAACAGTCGCTGCCATAAGAGCTTCGATACACTCTTTGCTACTCTGGTTCAACACCCCGCTACGCCGCTCCGTACAGATAGGCGTGCAATGTATGGCGTAGCTGAACTTGGTAACAAGGGGCAGTCCTTGTATCAGAAGGCCTGTTTCATGCGAATGCTGATCTCGCTGTCTGGGATTTAGGTGACTGATGCTTAGATCCGCATAAGTAAGAGCAGAGATAGAGACAACGTGCAAATGTAAGTAAGCGCCCATGATCATTGATAGCAGTGTCAGACTCTTGAGCATAGTCTCGAAAAACGTACTTGCTAGGTAGGCCTGACGCACAGCTACCCCGATCACTGTCCAAGCAGCTGTGTCTTGGACTCTGCTGGTTCCACAGTGTCATTTCGTGATATCTGTCTCCAGCCGATCCCCGCCGCCTCTTCGGCCTCAAAGACAGATCCGAGTCCGACAACCACGTCGAGCTCATGAGCAATGCACACAGAGTTGATTTGTGTATGAAAAGTTCGAGGTACCTGGCATTCGCAAGTTCTTGCGGGATAGACCAGGAACCGCTTTGACGAGAACTGGCTGAACGTTCACCAACCGCCTAACAGGCTACAACCATATCCGAGACTAACACACAATTCTTGCATAACACCATCTTTTTACACAAATTGAAGCAACCAAAGTAGTCAAGACAACACTTAAGCAGAAAAGTGATAAAGAGATACCGAGGTTACAAAACGGGTAACAACCAGGGAGCTCCTGGGTGCATAGCGGGGTCCAGTACCCACCCCACAGCTACGACCATCTGTACCCAAGTAACCCCAGCTCGTCCTGTGACTTTCTGTACCTATACCCATCAAGACGCCTCATCCCACGCGCTCGTAACACTCTACAACACCAACCTTGAATTCAAATCCCTCACAATGCCATACTCGCTCCAAGGCCGCAACGTGCTCATAACCGGCGGCTCAGCGTACGCCCGCACCCTCACAAAAACACACTCGTATCTATACACAAACACAACACTAACACACTTCCAGCGGCCTAGGCGCACTCCTCTCCACGACCTTCGCGCAAGAAGGGTCCAATGTAGCGATCAACTACTTTAATCGGCTGGAGCCCGCGCAGCAAGTGCAGCAGCAGTGTCTGGCTGCGGGGGTCAAGGCGGTGCTGGTCAAGGCTGATATGACGAGTACCAAGGAGGCGGCGAGGGCTGTGCGGGAGACGGTTGAGTTGCTGGGGGGGATTGATGTGGTGGTTTCTAATGCGGTGAGTGAGTGAGTGAGTGAGTGAGTGAGGGGAGTGTGGGGGTGTGGGCTAATGTGTGAGAATAGGGGTGGACTAAGTTTTGCGAGTGGAAGGATCATGATGGGATGACGGAGGAGGAATGGGATAAGGTGTGTTGGTTTGCTACTTCTGTTGCTGTGCTTCTTGGTCTTGTCACGTGGGATTGTACTGATCAAACTACCCTAACAGTGCTGGTCTGCCAATGTGAAGGTCCCTCGCGCCCTTCTCCTCGCTGCGAAGCCTACGTTCGACGTCAATCCTGATGGCGGGCAGATGATCACTACAGGTTCGATCGCAGTAAGTCCTCCTCTACCTAGCTTGCTACTATCTGTCGTGTGTGTTCTGACTCTCGTAGGGTGTCAGCCAGGGTGGGTCTTCGATGCCGTACTCAATAACCAAGGCTGCCCAACTGCACCTCGTGAAATGCCTCGCTGTCACGGAAGGGCCCAAGATCCGAGTCAACACCGTCTTACCGGGTCTGCTGTTAACCGAGTGGGGCAAGCAGTATAGCCCCGAGCGCATCGAGGCGCTGAAGAACGCTGCGGTGCTGAAGAAAGATACGGAGTTGCAGGATTGCGTAGATGCGTTTGTGATGTTGGCCAAGAACTCGAGTATGACGGGGATGCGGATCCAGGTCGATGCTGGGCTGAATGTGCAGGGTGCATGATATGGGTTCGTGTCGAATCGAATCGATGAAGAGATGATGTCTTCAGTCTTCGCAAGCTTCCGTGTCGTCGAGTGCGCGCACGACTTCTTCCATATCTTTTGGACTCGTAATCGCCCATACACCTCCACCCTTGACTGCGCCTTTCATGCCGACCTCCTTGCCGACCAGATTTCTGCCAACCTTCCCAGGTCCAATGCCGACGTAGCGACGGACCTTTTCTTCTTCGTGGAGGTACTTGACACTCTTCCACCACTGCACCGTTTCGATGCAGCTACGTGCTAGTAGGTCTTTCAGCTGAACTTCGCTCTCGTACGGTTTCCCTGTCACATTTGACACGCATGGCATCAGACCTGGCCATGTGACAATGTCGCTCTCGTCCGGCTTCGTTTTGTATAGCATGCGCTTTACTGTCTCGTAGGTGGGCTTCATAAGTGGACCGTGGAAGGGGGTATCGGACTTCAGTCGAACGTGTCGTGGGTCATGGCCGCCAAATTGGCGCAGGTTCGTGAGGAGGGTGTTGATGCGCGCTATGCTACCACTGAGCACGATCTGGTTCTTCGAGTTGATGTTGGCGATGAGGACTTGCTGCACGGCGGGGAGGTCGTCGTTGGAGTCGGAGCGCGAGCCACCCAGGCGCAGAAACTCGTGGATGGCAGCCACAAGCGCTGTCATGCGTTCTTCTGATTCGCAGACTAGAGCGACCATACCAAACTCGCCGCCCTCGGACTCGACGGCTTCCTTGCTGCATCTGCTGGCGACTTCTGCGCGCCGCCGTACCATTGTCAGAGCGTCTTGGAAGGTGAGATAGCCTCCAGCTACCAAAGCAGCGAATTCGCCCAGTGAGTGGCCCAGCGTGATGTCGACGCGCTCGGATGTCTTGAACCCAAACTCGTGCTCCAGTATGCGCAGGATGAGGATGCTTGTCGCCATGATGGCCGGCTGTGCGTTCTCCGTGTACGTGAGCTCGGCGTTGGTGCCAGACTCTATAATCCTGGTGAGGGGTGTGTGCGGCAGGTTCAAGGTGGCGTCGATTTCTTCGAGGATGGGTTTCGCTGTGCGTGGGAAGGCCTCGAGCCATGGTGTGATCATGCCAACGCGCTGCACACCCTGGCCTAGTGGCTGTTAGCATTTTGATCCCATGGAGTTGGCAAAGGGAGAAGACACGCCTGGAAAGAAAATGGCAGTCTTCGGCCTCTTCGCTGTCGAATGACTGCTGCTCATCCACCGCCGCGCTGCCCGCTGATTGCCAACACCACTACCGCTGCTACCGCTTCTGAGCACACCACATGGCGCACACGTCACCTCAGCACGCGGAAGAATTCGAAGAACCGGGGCGCAAGGGCTCGACATGGCAATGGAAGATATTTTATTATTGTTGGCGGTGCATATTAGGGTATTGCTAATGGCTGGCGGAGCTGTGGAGGTTAGAACTGTGGGGGTGGAGGCTGAGGAGCTTGGGGCATGAAACCATGCCGGTCCCGTGGCCGGCCGAGGTCTGCTTTTCCGACATTGCGAGGGTTCACGGAGCAGCGCACACCGAGGAGGATCCACCTCCAGACCCTCTAGACCTGGCAAGAAGGAACAACCATGTTTATTCTGTTGATACTCTGAGGTGCGTACACAACGCCTGACCATGTTGCGTTGTGATGGCTTCAACATTCACCTATCCATCCAACATTACGACTTCGATAACCAATCTACAACCTGGTTCCACTCAATGACAAACTGTTGTTCCTCCTCTTCAGTC
Organism: Ascochyta lentis; assembly: GCA_004011705.1. Classification (NCBI taxonomy): domain Eukaryota; kingdom Fungi; phylum Ascomycota; class Dothideomycetes; order Pleosporales; family Didymellaceae; genus Ascochyta; species Ascochyta lentis. The sequence continues at coordinate 1,238,081 of RZGK01000015.1, read as the reverse complement.
CAGGTGATCCACTCGGTTTAGTCCCGCACATTCTACATGTTGTCGAAATCCAGGCCCCAGTCATCATCACCACCTCCACCCATGTTCATGTCCATGTCCATGTCCATCCCCATGCCAGTCATATCGCTTAGATCGAGATCGGGCAGGCTGCCCAGGTTGGCGTTCATGTCGTCTGCCATACCAGCTCCCGTCTCCATGCCCATGCCGGAGAGATCTAAGCCTTCTGGACCCGTGAGCTCTTCCATGCTACGCTCCAAGGCTTTCTTGTCCATGCTTGGTATTTCCAGATCGTTCGCTAAACTAGCTGTGGCAGCGTCTTCCATGGCTTTGTTGATATCATCCGAGATGTTTTGAGCTTGCATGCCATCAATACTAACGCTTGGAAGGCTAATGACAGGTGCTTGGAGGCCTGCTTGACTAACTGAAGCAAGCTGTGCCTCCACACGTCGATGCAGACGCACGATAGCTTCCGCACTCGAAGGATCTGTCGTGACTAAGCCGGCAGCATTGTCGAATACGTGCTTCAGCATCTCGCGCATATTTATCTTGGTCCGTGGCGCCGCCGGCGCAGGGATCGGGCTTCCTATCCAATCTACCCGTATGGGGCTGTCTACAACGGTCGGCGCACAGATGATCGACACGCCAATATCGAGTGCGGCTGCACCATTGCCAGCCTCCGTCTGCGTTTTGACCTCGTCTACGATTGCTCGCACAGTCTGAAACACGCCTAGCATGTTCGATGCTGCGTATACTTGTCGATGTGTATAGCTGGGCGGGTTAGGGTTGATAGCAGCGGTGGACGCCCACTGCGCAAGCTGCTGTATAGTATGTCGCAGTGCTGTGTTCAAAGTGCTGTGTGGCGCGTTCGTCCACTGCTCAAACTCTCTAATCGTGGCATGTGTGGAACGGCCATAGTGTGCGTTACCTTTGATGGCTTGTAGAAGAGGCTCGATGTCGGTTCGATTTGGGTCACGACGCTGCAGTGTGCGGAAGCACTTCTCGAGACGACTCGACACCATAGCTATGATCGTGGAATGCATAGCCTGTGCGTCTCCGGAAGACGGCACTGTGAGAATGGCCTCATGGAATATTCGCATCATCGCATCGAGGTCGTTGTGAGTTTGTTCGAGGGCGTGGCTTGCCATCCAACTGAGCCCTCCAATCAACGAAGGCAAAAGGAATGTTTCGCCAAGATCTATACGTATTGTCAGAAATGAAATGAGTCTGGTTGGTAGCAAAGGAAATACTTACACTCGAGGCCGCTTTTCACTGTCTCAAATGACAGTACGCCTGCTGAGCATGCCATAATGGTCTGGCTGAAGAACGTCGGCACTATCAAGTAGAAGTCTTGCGGCCGACACGAAGCGAACACATCGTTACTGAGACCTTCATTGCCCGAGTCGTACAGCCCCTTCAGCCAGCTTGCCAGGTGCTTGCTTTGTTCTTCTGTAAGATCGTCTGGGGTGATGCTGTAATTGCCACGTTCGATCAGCCTAGCAATGAATGACTCATGACTGATCCCAATATCATTAGGCGTGAGCTCGTAGCGATACACGAATGCCATGATCAGGACAAGTATAGCCCCAAACTCATCGTATACGGGTTGGTATTCGCCTGGCAACGTCAGTGATGGTACTTTGCATCGAGTGAATTTATCAACCTTGATCGCTGTCGTAATGCCAATCATCAAGAAACTGGCACAGCGGCCGCAGGATGCTGGCAGGGGAGGTAAACTGTAATATGACATCCAAGCATTGCGGCTTCTTCGACAACAGATTGCAGATCTGTTTCAAATACATCGTCACTTGAGTCTCACAAAGATGGGCTATAGACTATCGATTGATCAGTACGGTATCACCAAAAGTATGAAAGATCATCTTATACCTCAGTGATAGCACCAACAATGGCACCGGCGTTGCCGTCGAGGTTCTCCATCTCATCAATGTAAGTATTGACCCTGTCGAAGTTGTTCTTGCACTGGTCCAGTAGCGTTTTCTTCTCATACTTAACAGCAGGGGGGCCTTGTATGGGCGGCTCTCCAAGGAGTCGCTCCACAGTGCTCGTAGCAATGTGTCCATGAAGTGCACAAGCGTTCAGAAAGTCTTGTCTCACATCAGAGAGCGAATTGTTCCCGCCCATGATGTCGTCAAAGCCTTGCGAGAAGGCAGGAAAGGCATTAGGGTCGACGTGACTGAGAGCTTGCGTAATGCAAATCTCGGGTGTCATTGGGTAAATCGACCCAGAGAGCTGTGACAGTAGTATGGGAACCTTGTTGATCAGAAAAGATTTCAGACAGAACATTGTTGAGCTAGGTTCACTGCGGTACATCGCATTGGCGAGGATATCGAACGAAGCGGTGATGAGATCTGCGGCCATGTTTTGAGCGTCGATCTATCGTAAGTCAGTACTAGCCAAGATTTTGCGGTTAAGCCAAAAGCACCTTGTATCTTGAATGTAGATAGTTGATAATCGTGAACTCGTCCGTGAGCGGCCGAGCAACAAGCTATGATAGGGTCAGCCGTTTGAAAGACGTGGGAACAACTAGGCCTACCAAAGCATTAAGGAATACGAAGAGTCCAGCTCTTGTCGATACAAGTGGTAAATCCATGACCGCTTCGAGCTGCAAAGCTGCCACTTCCAGGCTTGCGTGCTCGTTCGGCACACCTTCGATGTTCGCAGGTTTCTCGTAAAGATTATGTTGTTTTTGGGACATTTCCAACCTATTTGCAATCTCCAACGACGATTGAGACTCCAAGGAATTGTGAGACAAGAACGGAATGAATGATGCCAGCGATTGAGCCAACCGTTTTCGCAAATCTGGAAAATCGTAAGCAGGGTTCTCCACGGGCTTGTGCCGCACTAGAAGACCTTTAAGGGTATCGAGGAGGCTTACCTTTGGCAGTGGGATGATTTAAAATGAGTAAGATCTTGGAGTTCTCAATGAGACCAACGACAAGAACACCCAGAGCTTCGCGAACGTTGATGGATTGTTGTTGAGGCTGTTGCGAGATACCGGTCATAGCCTGCATCATCGTGTCGCTGGTGTGTGAAGTCACCATAGCTTGCATCCATCTTATGACAACGATGAGCGTTTGTATTCCCTCGGTGTTGTTTGTAGGGCGATCCTCGGCAGCGAACGATTTGTGAAGACGGTGGCACACGACCTCCTCCAACTCGGATGCGTTGTTCCATTTTGGCTCATTCTCGGTTGCATGTTCGTCAGTCTTTGGTAGTCGATCCTGTGAGAAGTAGAATGTTGCAGACAGAACGTCTGACGCGTCGACCTTCTTCAACGCTAGCAGGCGCTCGAGGTAGACGATCACGCGAGGGTCAACACTACTTGCGCGTGCAGATCGCGGTTTGAGCAGAAGGCCAGCGAGCTTGCATCCAGGTAGTGGCGACTTTCGGTGTAGTTGTGCAGTTGCAGCGTCGAATAGATCGGCCGGCACTCGCTGGTTCAAGCATCGGTCAAGGAACACCCTCCATTCTTTGACCATGGAGTCCATGATCCATCGACTAGTGCTAAACAACCCGTACGACCGAAAGTCTGGGTATCAGCTAAATATGTATACCAAGAATAGAGAAATTTAGATGACTGTTGATAGTCGCTAGCCGGGGTCGTTGGTGAAGGGTGCTGCAGCGAGTGGTGAGGCTAAGAGCAGCCAAAGTACTCAACTTTAGCCGAGAGGTCTGTGCTGAATCTCATGCAGAAAGAGGGATTTGGTTTCCCGTTTCCGTCTCATCACAGTCCGACCGATGTGTTTTGATGCGTTTACGAAAAATCGTATCATCTCGTTGTGGGGAGTAACAACGAAGATGCAACGTAAGCGCTGCTTGTAACACGGTTCGGACGAGGCTTTGCATAGCTTGTAAAATATTTGCTTGTTCCAAATCGCGCGGGCTTTCCGCCTAGGGCATGCCGACGTGCATGTCGTCCTTGGCCACATTACATCAAGATAACCGAGAACAAGACCAACTCGAATAGTAGCATACAGATCGTTCCCTATGCAGCCGCAATGCACCATCGCTAAACCCGGTCCCTTAGCATTCCTTCCGTCCCAGAAAGCAGGCGCCTCTTCGCGGCCAACGCGAAGCTGTTGTCAACCCTGGCAGTTCTCATACACTAAGCAACGCCAACTACTCAATCTACTACTCAATATGACTCTCTTAGGATTCACGGCGCCGAGCATCTGGGAAGCGATCGTCCGCATCTGGAGCTCGCGGTCCCACCATCCAATCCTCCATTGCCAACCACTGACTCCAGGTCTTTTCGGCACCCTCGATTTCCGCCAGCTGAACGTCCTGCAGCGGCTTCATAAATGGGACCGATTCATGCGGAGACATGTCGTACTGGCACTTGACTTTGGCCCATCCCACGCTCTTGGCAGCGAATAAATAATTCCGCCTTTCGCACTCGTGCACCGGACCCACACCCTTTTTCCAGTCATCGCCAAAAAACCCGTGCATGACGGCCGCCTGATCCATTCCTGTGATGACGAGACGCCGTATGAATGGAATCAGCGACACCCACGCTGGTGTTGGTTGACCTTTTGAGTTGAGAATAGGTCCTTGTCGAGGCCACGGCTGTGTGTATGCTGCTGGTCCAGAAGAGTGTGGCAGGGGGCCTGAGGAGCTCATGAGAGGGTGGGGGGTCCATTGAAACGGTAGGCATATGTTGATCAGAGCAGCGACGACCTGGACTGTGTTGTCGTGTTGGGCATGGTCAAGGAAATAGCGCTGGCAGCTCTGGTAGGCGGGATGCCAGTCGAAAATGTCGAATTGCGGCGCAGCCGACTGATTTTGGGCTGATGGAGAACCTGTGGAGGAGGTGTTGCTCGCACCTCCGGCAAAGTTGGACGCTCGTGGGATGGTTGGGTATCCAGCAGGAAAATTGGTCGTGAATCCAGGAAGGCTTGCCATGGTGAAGGCGGTAATGCTACTACTGCAGGAACGAACGTTGTTAGCAGAGCCTGGTTGGCGGGCGGGCGGGAACGCCAGATTTAAGTGAACTCTGTGCTCGCAACGTACCAAGGCTGTTGTAACGGTCGCCGCCCCAAAAAAAAGCCGACTCGAAAAGTTTGGATCGTCAGGCTGTATGCTCGTAATTTGGGCAGGAGCTGAGGTTGCCAGGGTCTCAGGGTCCACTTGCCAATGGAGGGTAGACAGTCGATGACGACAGCGAGATAGTCGGCGGTCGGGAGCAGTGTTGCTATTCGGCGCTGGGGAGATGAGAGATGCTAGCGAGCGTTGTAGGGGATTTATAGCTTGGAGTCTGTATTGCAAGAGAGAGCGCTGAGGCTAATGGGTATGCAGGGCGTGACTCGGGCGCCGCCGACGCCGCCAGCTCTCAAGCCTCCCGTAGGTTTTATTGAAGCCTCAGTTGACGCATTTTGGAATCATCCTGGAGGAGATCAAGTCGAGGCATCCTTCGGCTCTATTGAGCTGACCTGGCCGGGCCGGTCCAATAGGTCGTCGTGTTCCTTGGGCAGACGGAGATAGCGCTCGAGCGCCTGAGGTGTGGCTTTGCGGTTCACACACGACTCGTGTCGCGTCTTGGGGCTCGGGTCGTGAGCTTTGCCGTGCAGAACGACTCTAGCCCCGGCACGCCAAAGCGCTGTACTGTAGCTGCGACCGATGCAACCATGAATGATCGCCGTCCACACCACATGCGCTACCCGTTGCCATTGATGCAGATCGCGGTGCGTCTCAGCTGCTCACTGCCCTCCCTGCTGCCCTCGCGCTCCGCGCATACATAGCAGGGACAAGGCCATGCTCGCGGACGAACTGCAGCGTGCCAGCAGACACCCCAGACGGGCAGGAGCCGCCGAACCATCCAGGCGCGTCAGGCCCAGAATCGACGCGGCGAGGCGAGTCCGCGAGTCCGCTCACCAACACCAACGCTGACTTGCCATGGACGAGCCAGAACTGACAGGCGCCTCCAACGCCCCTACGCCTGCAAGGGTAAATCAAATCGTTTCCCGCCGTAGCACGACCCATTGCGGCGGATGCGGCAGCGACTGTTGTCCCACTGCAGAGGATCCAGGCACGAAACCAAACGTGTACCACGCCTGCAGTGGCACTGCACACCTGTCTCTTCCCGGTGTACGGTAGCGTGTGCAGCCCAATGCAGACTGCCTCGTCGCCGATCAAACACGACCGCGAGGCTGCACATGTCGCACACGACTCAGCCATGGATGCCATCGTGATTCTTGCCTGTGTTTGTGTTTGCGTTTGCTTCAGCCCACCAAGCTGCTCGGCGAATCGGCGCAATCATGGGCGGAAGAAGCAATTCGCTTCCTGTGTCGAGCGCACTTCTCCCGGCACTAGTCACCGGACGCCCAGCCTCTTGTGGTTCCTTGCTTTTATGCATCAACGCGTCGTGGTTCTGTCCAGCTGGACAAGGTACGCAGAAGCAGCACTGCCCTATGCGTGACATGTGGTGCTTTGTCGCGTGCCTGCACCGCACTGGTACCCCTCCGCAGCATCTACGTAGCCCCGCCAGGTACATGCGTGCAAGCGAGATGATGTAACTGTCGAATTCGCCGACGTTGGCGCCGAGCATGTCCATGCCGCACGTCACTTGTCAACATCGTGGCTTGTTCCTCTGCTGCATCGCGCATCCTCTTACACACTGTACACTGCTGCACGACTCAATACGCACATTTCCCAACATGGCACACAACACGTTTTCATTGGCTTCGCGTACCAAGGTTGGTCGCCAATGCCGACATACCGTCGAGCGCCTCCGTAGATTGACCATCTGCAGCTCGCCAATGGGCTCTCTATGCCCACAATACATCTCGGTGTCTACCTGACCTCGGGAAAGGAAACCTACCAAGCCGTTCGATGGGCGCTAGAGGTATACTTCCTTCTGTTCCTGGCCCAAGTCCCGTGTGCTAACCATGCTGACACCGGCAGTCTGGATATCGCGGGTAAGCTCATCGTATTCACCCTTGCCTTGTATAACCACTGACGACTATGCATCAGTGTCGACTCTGCGCAAATGTACCACAACGAGAAGGAGTCTGGCAAAGCCGTTCTAGACTTTCTGTCCAGTGAGGACAATGTCGACTCTCTCAAGCGGGAGGACATCCACTTCACGTCCAAGCTGGCTTCCAACTCGTCATATGACACGGCTCGAAAAGCTATCAAGAACTCGGTCAAGGAATGTGGCCTTGGTTATATCGACTTATTCCTTCTGCACTCACCATACGGCGGCAAGAGCGCACGACTGGATAGTTGGAGAGCCGTCGAGGACGCTATCGATGACGGTGAGATCAGGATCGGAGGCGTGTCCAATTATGGTGTCAAGCACGTGCGTATCCTCCCTATTCCATCCGCCCGAAAATGTAGGCAAAGATGCTTTGCGCCGGATAGCGAGGATCCCGATGTTGTTGTGTAGCCACACAACCGTCTCCTGTCCAGAACATTGACTGTGACTGGTCTCGTAGATGATTTCGCAGGCGCTCGGAGCAGACAACCATTGGTTAGAGACCATTGCGATGGGCATGCTGGACTAACGACACTGCAGCTGCAAGAGCTTCTCGATTCGAAACCGCGGATTGCACCAGCCGTCAATCAAATCGAGGTGCATCCGTTCAATACACGGACGGACATCACATCCTTCTGCCAACAGAACAACATTATTGTTGAGGCTTATGCGCCTCTCGTTCGAGCTTTGAAGATGAAGCATCCTAAGATTGTATCCATCTCAAACAAGTATTCGTGCACTCCTGGTATGCAAGCCTGTCCCCTTATAGTACCAAGCCCCTGCTGACGTGACAACAGTAAGTGCTTTGCATCCCCCGGGTCGACCATACACCCAAGAAGTCCTCGAGTGTTGTTCGATCACTTGACATGCCGTCGTTCAAGGAGCTTGCTGACGGGGCGCGCGTTCTAGGGACAACTCCTGGTGCGTTGGAGTTTGCAGCATGGCTACGTGCCGTTGCCAAAGAGCGTGAAGAAGGAGCGCATTGTCGAAAATTCGGAGATCGGAGGGTTCGAGATTGAGGAGGGTGACATGACGACGATGGATGGTCTGGATGAGTATCTGGTGACCGGTAAGTCCCTCTTGACAGCTGTCAGATGCGCATCTTCCATGGTAGAGCGAGCGATTTCGGCGACACCATGTCCTCAACATGCTTCACTTGAGCTAACTTGGTTCCCGCTTCCAGATTGGGACCCCACAGACTGTCCGTGATGTGGAGGACGGAGAAGTGCATGCGTGGGGGTACTCGCAGGACTGTACATGATTCGAGACGAGGCTGCCATAATGCATCAGGGTTCCATCAGGAGAGAATTTTTCTACAGATGCATGCATGTCGACTGCGCAATACCCACGGTGATGCCGTTGCATGGGGTGCTACTGTCGCGTGCTACCCTGACTGCAGCACAAGCCACTTTTCCGCAGTTCGATCTTTGCACGTGAATGTACCCCACCAAAGTCCGGATTTAACCAAGCGCCCCACGGACTCTGGACCACACGTAAGAGCCCGACACCGCGCCGTGTGCGCCCGAGACCGGCAGACATTCTGGTACGTCTTGCCCATGGATGACGACCAAGAATTACATCGTGCTGCTAGCACAGCGTGGCCGGAGCCCTCGCGGTATCTCGACGCGTTCGCCCCCGCGATGCTCCTGATTGGCTGCGCGTTCCTTATCTCTATCAAAGTACACCATGGAAACGAGTAGCAGCACACAGCATGGCGGCGAGGACAGCCACTCACCACTGGGAACGCTTCTCCGCGTGCGATATGTCGGCCACTGACGTTTTTGAATCGAGTCTTTGTTTTTTGGATCGTCACGGCAAGCTCACCCCGCCCAGGGTTCAACAGCTCCAGGCAGACCCTAGGCTAAGCGTATATATACAGCTGTCTGCTCTCACTTGGACCTGCCATCTCCTCGACAATCATCTTGCTCCGATTCACTTCACGAGCTCACCTTCTTCCTCACAAACCAACACCTTACCGTCCTCCATTCACAATGTCTGAGCCTGAGTTTGAGCAAGCCCGCAAGGGTAGGTACCTCCTTCACCTGCCTGCATAGAGAAAAGAGTCCTCACCAGAGACTTCTTGCCCTGATCGGCTCTCGCTCAATTGCATTGCAGCCTTGCTAACTTGAACGCATAGAGCTCGTCTCCACCCTCGAGTCCTCCTCCCTCTTCCAGAAAAACCCCGAGTACAAGAAGGCCCTTGAGGTTGCCTCCGTTCCTGAGCGCATCATCCAGTTCCGCGTCGTCTGGGAGAACGACAAGGGCGAGTGCCAGGTCAACAAGGGATACCGTGTGCAGTTCAACTCTGCTCTCGGTCCCTACAAGGGCGGTCTCCGTTTCCACCCCACCGTCAACCTCTCCATCCTCAAGTTCTTGGGTTTCGAGCAGATCTTCAAGAATGCTCTCACCGGCCTGAACATGGGCGGTGGCAAGGGTGGTGCCGACTTCGACCCCAAGGGCAAGTCTGACAACGAGATCCGCAAGTTCTGTGTCTCTTTCATGAGGGAGCTTAACAAGCACATCGGTAAGTCTCGCACCCATTGCACGCATCGCGCCCATGGTGGGGCTGTGGCACCCTTCAACAACGGTCCCGCATACCGCGTATCTGGCATATGGTTACGGCGACCAACAGGAGCAAGCGGGCTGTCGCTAGCTTTATCTTGTCCAGGTCGCTGGAAATCGTCCGCCGAGATGCACAATTGCGTCGAGCTTCCAATGAACATTTTACTTACGTAAATGACAGGTGCCGACACAGACGTTCCTGCGGGCGACATCGGCGTCGGCGGACGTGAGATTGGATACCTCTTTGGCACATACAGGGCTGAGCGCAACCGCTGGGAGGGCGTCCTCACCGGCAAGGGTGGCTCATGGGGAGGCTCCTTGATCCGTCCTGAGGCGACCGGATTCGGTCTCGTCTACTACGTCGAGCACATGATCACATACGCCAGCGGTGGCAAGGAGTCGTTCAAGGGCAAGCGCGTTGCTCTGTCCGGATCCGGCAACGTTGCTCAGTATGCTGCTCTCAAGATCATGGAGCTCGGCGGTATCGTCGTGTCTCTCTCCGACTCCAAGGGCGCTCTCATCGCCGAGGGCGAGAAGGGCTTCTCTGCCGACGACATTGAGAAGATCGCTACCCTCAAGCTCCAGCGCAAGGCTCTCTCTGCTCTCGACAACCACAGCTTCAAGTACATTGAGGGTGCCCGCCCCTGGAAGGAGGTTGGCAAGGTCGACATTGCCCTTCCCTCAGCGACCCAGAACGAGGTCTCCGAGGATGAGGCCAAGGCTCTCATCGAGGCTGGTGCCAAGTTCATCGCCGAGGGTTCCAACATGGGTTGCACCCAGGAGGCCATTGACGTCTTCGAGGCTCACCGCAAGGAGAAGAAGAGCGAGGCTATCTGGTACGCTCCCGGAAAGGCCGCCAACGCCGGTGGTGTCGCCGTCTCTGGCCTCGAGATGGCCCAGAACTCCCAGCGTCTGTCATGGACTTCTGAGGAGGTTGACGAGAAGCTCAAGAAGATCATGAAGGACTGCTTCGACAACTGCCTCGAGACTGCGAAGGAGTACATCACCCCCTCCGAGGGCGAGTTCCCATCTCTCGTCGGAGGTGCCAACGTTGCTGGTTTCCGCAAGGTCGCTGCTGCTATGCACGACCAGGGTGACTGGTGGTGAACGGCTCGCTGTTGAACGGCGCTGTTCTTGTACATGATACCTATGATTCCTTCACTTTGGGCATGGCGTTTGGCATATGGGACGTATCACATAGATACTAGATACCTTTGATGAATAGATTGATACCACACACAGACATCCATACTTTGACCTCGACACACTGCCTCCATGCAACCAATTGCAAATCTACTGCAACAGCGCGCCCAGAGCTGACTTTTGGTTACCCCGCCACCGTCCCACTACATCCACCACAAACCAGCCCTCATGCCCCTCAATTCCAAAACACCCAATGCAAAAAGCAACAGCCCTATCGCACAGCCAGCGCCCACAAAAGCAAAACACACTGCAGCACCTCCAAACGCACGTAAACAAGACCATCCAAACGCAAAACATCGCACGCGGTCCCACCTCCCTTTCCAGCTAGCCACCCACCCACGCCCCTGCATTCCACCGCATTCCCCAAAAGCGCATGCATGCATGACACATCTCGCGGGCCGCGACGTCCAACACAGTGCTGGGGCGCACGGTGCTCTCTCCGGCGGAGACGCAGTGGTACGATTTCGTACTGCCATCGAGTAAGTTATCAGCCCGGCGCCGGGCCACGGGCTAGGCTGACGCTGGTTGGTTGTTGTCGAGTAAGAGAAACTCGGTTGCTGTCTTGGAGCTGGGACGCGGCGAGACGCGTCGGGAGTCGCGGTGCGGGGCAGGGGGGTCGGGTCGTTTAGGGATCTTTTGGGGTGGTCGGGCGGTTGCGGCGGGTTGGGGGTTTGGGGGTTGGTGGTGTGAGACTGCGTGATCGGAGGGAAGGTGTTGTGAGTTTTTGAATATTTTGATATTACATTTCCTGGCGCGTAGTTTCTGCTAGCGGACAAAACTTGTAGTTGAGGCTCAAGGGTGATTATCTTAATCGGTACTTTTCTACGCTGTATTATGGCTCCCTGACAAAGCCTACCACCGGTTCATTCGAGGATGGTGGTCCATTCTTTCAACAGCTCGTCGACTGCGGTGTCTGCGCCTCGCTTCTTTGAAGGCATGTATTCCCGCGTGGTGTATGACTTTGGGAAGTACTGTCCATGCAGCCTAGGCCTACTTCTAAAGCCGTCCGATGGGAGGTCAGGATGGCGACGATCATTCAGAGGGCCGTGTGACACAGAGGTTATAGCCTTTGCTCGTTTCGCTGTATCGTCCCTAGCTGCAGGTATACTTGCTGCGAAGACACGTCGCTCCTCTTGCTCTTGTTGGTGAAGTCTTTCAAGTTCATCTGCCCTCCTCACAATCATCTCGTCTGCTCGTTGCTCAGCCCCTGCTTGCGCATGGGAAGTGTCAAAGTGGACAGTCGTGTTTTCTTCTCTTGTCAGGTTTGAAGCAACTTCGCGGTCAAGCACATATTCTCGATGGCGTTGCTCCTCTCGACGCCTCTGCCTGTCTTTTTCACGTTCAGTGATCTCGGGACTGCTGTTACGAACTCCGAGGACCAACCGTTCTCTTCTATCGCTGGCTATCATTTCTGGTTTAATGACGTTGTCGGACCTTGGATACGGTCTGTCTTCACGGTTCGCTTGCGACTCCTGTTTGGTGGCTGAACGCATATCCAGTTGTTTGGCCTTGGCTAGCATTTCTTCTTCCTTGCTTTCTTTGGCGGTCCGGTTTTCATTCTCCGACTGCTCCCGCTTCGTGATGTGACTACAGTTTCCTACCCCGCCAGGATTGGCTGTTGATGGAGATAGTTTGTGCTTGGAACTTCCAAGCACTACTTGATCAAGATGATCACGTGTTTGGAAGTACGAATCTACAAGATTCTGGTGTTGCCCCGAGTGATCTTCGCCAGGCGCAGTTGTAACGAGAGCTTCCTGTAAGGTTTCGATGTGCCTCAAAAGGTTGCGAACGTGGTCTACGCAAGTTGCAAGACTCTGAGCGGTGATGGTCGAATTGATAGTCGAAGCAGCCACTACAGTGTCTGGGACCGCGGTTTGACCTATCTGTCCTCCAAGCTCATCATCGTCAATGAGAGTGCTGTCTGAGCTCGTGCTGTTCTTGCGCAGAAGCTCCTCGTGTTTCTTCGCTGATAGGTCCTTTTTTTCCAGTAGCCGCTTAATCTCTACAGGCTGTCGTTCTTCTGCTGCTCGATCCAGCTTCCTTGATGCAACCTGATATGCATGTGTGAGAACTTGCATTAATAGCTGTAACGTGCTCTTCAACTTGTCGACGTGGCTGCGCAAGAGCTCGAGCTTTGTGTCGCGGAAGGGAAGAGTCAACCGACCGAACGTACTCTTTTTGCTTTTCTTGAGGGTAGCGTCAATTTGAGCGAAAAGAGTAGAGCACTCTGTAATTGTGTCGTTTGCAGTCTTCACCGCTTTCTTGGATACTAGCGATGCCGTCTCTTCGTGCTTGAACACATCTCCCAGCTCTTCAATCACTATACTCGTCATCTTGATCTCAGAGGCGATATCCTTGATTCTGCGATCTGCCGTTGCAACTCCGTCGACATAATCGTACAGTGTCTTGGATAGCTGGACTCCTGCGCCAGCTACCTGAATAACGCTTGCAACCAGCCCTAAAAGCTCCGCCATTGTTGTGCCAGCTTCACCAAGAAAGTTTTGAGAGACTACAGAACGGTAACGTATGCAAAGAGGTGAGGACCAGGTACATTGTTGACCTTGCGTAAGTAAGATTTGTAAGGCGTTCAGCGCTTGGTGGGGTTGCATGAGGCTGTGCTACCCAGCTGTGGGTTTGGAGGAAATACGCCTTACTGTAGCCGGGCCGAACATCAGTGCGACATTACAAGCTTTCCAACACAAAGCACATTCGAGCGACATTATTGATGTCGTGCAGGAAGACCTCTCGAGGTCTTGCGTGAGGGTAAGTGGAGACATTTTTGTTGGTTGGTCGGCATGCACGAACGTCAAACTCCAGTTCAGAAAAGGAATGGCGCACTCCAGAAACCTGCCTCTTCCAAGCTACTCTGCCGCCGACGCCATCGAGCATCACATCGCTCTGGGCCTTCCGCCTTGGTTAAGCCCCGCTGGTTTGTGATCGTCGTGACAGGCTCTTGCTATTCGGTGCCACAGTTGACGTGCGCCACAAACTCCAGTATGATATCATGGGTCATAGGCAGGGGCCTGTTCCTACCCATGTCAGCGCTTCAAGACCTGCCAACAATCTCTTCTTCTTCCACACTCAGATATTTGTTCATGGATACCAAAAATTGAAGTCAGAACACGACTATATCCAAATCACCCATCGACAAGCGGCCAACTGCCATGCAAGATCCGCGACAACCTGCGAAACTACAGAAACGAAAGAGTCGAGAGCGACAAGACTTTGAGAGAGCAGAACTAGAACGGACACAGATGTCAGGAGGTCTGGGAAATCATACTGCAGTCTCGTCATCACAGCCTCAAGAACCCTCTGGCACCATGTCCGGCGCGGAGAAGGAAAAGAAGTCAAGATGGAGACTATCAGGTTTCCACTCGAAGAATAAAGACAAGGACAACCACAACGAAAAGGACACAATCCGTAAGGAGTCTTCGGCCAATACATTTGATTCAGCATACGCGAGTAGTGAGCCCAGCAGCAGTGCGAACCCAAGCTTTTCGAGCAATGCACGACCCATTTCCGGAGATCAGTGGGTGCCTCCTCCAGCACCACCTCCTCAGATCCCAAGCCAGCAGCAGGAGCTAAACCAACATCGAGGGCAATCCTACCCCCAAGGGCTGGCTACCGAAGTAATTCCACCCACGCCACCAGCAGACACAAGTCGTGCTCCTCCCACCCAATCGGCGTACGAACACTATCCTCCACCCCCTCGCTCCCCTGCACGCTCCCATAAAGGAGGCTTTGCGCCACCTCAACAGCCCCAGCAGCAAGCTTCAAGCACTGAGAACGTGTCACGAGAGACGCACACGGATAATAGAACGGGAAACGTCATAACAACAACGACCACAACAACGACTACCACTACTACCATTACGGGCCCAGGCGGCTCTACAACAACAGAGCAGCCTCTTGGAAGCAACGCGACCCCCAGCGTCACTAGCATGTCTGGACCAAGCCCGCCAACTCCAGCTCCAGTTTCGCCTGTGGTTCAAGCACCAGTCCCTCAGCACCAAGACATTGAGCCTCTTCCAACTCAACCGTCAGTAAACATTCCTGTGAACCCTTCACCACCAATACCTAATAAGAGCAATATCCGACACAGAGTCGAGCTGTCTTCTGTTTCTCCTGCCATTGAGCACCAGAATCCTATGAACAGGACGACAACGAATGAGCCAGTGAGCCCGATAACGCCTGCAAGTCCAGGCCGCGCAAACTTCTCCTACCCCTCGCGAGCGATTCCGCCAGGCGTTCCGCGGCAGGTGCCAGCAGATCAACAACACGGGGAGTATGCGCAATCGCAGCCTCAGGACGACGCCAGTCGACCAATACCATATCGTATGGGACATGCTCCGCAGCAGGGTGCGGACCACGATGTGCAGAAACAATCAACTATGGCCAATCTTCGGGCTGCAGCAGCTGGTATTCATGTGAGTGTCTAGATATTCCAGCATAATATTTCCGCATGCTGACAACTGCATAGGGTGCCTCAGAAGCTCTCAGGGGGACCTTCAACGACTCGATCGACCGCCGTTTCGTCGCACCGGACAACGCCGTACACGCAAAGAACCAGGCGACCATTGCTGCTGGGCGTCAGGAGATTGAAACGCAACACTTTACTCCACGCGAGCACCACCATCGACCGTCCGCGGCTGATGCACCACCAGTCCCTCCTATCAGAACAGCATATGGGGGTCCGCCGGTATCTGGCTCACAAGTTGAGGGTGGCGGTCGTGGCGCGAAGCTGAGCAGCTTCCTGAAGAAGAAGATGGACCTCGATGGAACGGAGTCAGCGAAGCGTTACCAGACGGGCAATAACGTCCATTGAGAGTATCTGAGGGCATGGGTGGGCGTAGATTTTTGAGCATGTTTTGTTGAATACACATATCAATGCAGTTTCTGAAGCGTTCCAATCAGTCTGGGCGATTTTTGAGCGAGTGGTAGATCGGTTATGTTAGACCACGATAAGGAGAAAACAAATTGAATTGCTAGAACTATAAGAGGGTAGCTCCAAAGAATTTGAGATCGATGCGTAACACTTAAGCGACGGAGATGAGAACTACAAATAGATCTAACAGTTACGTATCTTTACTAACAGCTCGAGATACATCTAAGACAACTTTCACATCGTTTATCTTTTCGTGAAGCGCCAACTTACCATGTCCACCGAAAATGGACTCGCGGGGAATTAAACCCTGGAACTGAGATCTCGAAATTGTCCACGCAACTGGTTCTCTTTTCACAGTCGGAGTAGCGCTCGCTCAAGACCATTAGCACAACTGATTTCCACCTCATGCAATTGTATGGGTCAATGAACCTTCTCCAGATTTGTTGATGGAGCGCATCGGTGGACTTCGTAAGCGAGAAGTTTGAACAGCGCCCCACACTCTGTAACCGGATTTTGAACTAGGATTCAAGGGTGATTCTGGTGTGTATGGATTGCTGCTACGGTCTTGCTATATTACCATATGTTGCAACGTCACCGAACGCCGGATCCACCCACCAGAAGCTCAGCTCACCCAGATCCACTCTACCTAAGGTTAGGCTAACTTACTAACAGATTCAAATCTCTCCTTGCTTATGCCACGTATACAACAGGTTAATTGTCTATATTAGGTATACTTAGCAATTAACTAATAGGAGCATAGGACACTTAATAAGCACATAAATAGTAACCTAAATAGACACCTACATATAAATTAATAATCTATCTCCTACTTATTCCTAAGCTTGTTATCTAACAACAGTAATAAGCCTAGCTTTTTAAGACTAGGATAATCTCCCCCTACGTACTTAGCTAGGATATACCGTACCTTACGTAACGTACTAAACCCCTACGTAGACTGTACCTATTTGCTAGTGTATATTTGCTAGCCTATACTAAGCAACCTTTGTAAGATAGAGGCTTAATTAACCTTTTTTTATAAGTAGGTACAACTACATAGAGATTCTCTACCTTCTCTACTTCTTAGAGTAGTAAAGCAGCTTAATAGAGAGGTTGCTTTAATTAGGCTTAATAGAGTATAAAACTATGCTAATGTAACAGGAAAAATAGCAGGGCTTTAAAAGGTAGTAGAGATAGTAACAGAGGTTAGAAGTTAAAAGAAGAAGTATATTTAGGCAGTAGAGAGCCTTATAGTAGATAAGGTAGCTAATTTAATAGCTAAAAAGAAGAGTAGTAAGAAGTAAGTTAAAGAAGGTAGAGAGTCTATAAAGAAGGTATATATATAGAAGTGTTACACTGTTATAGACGTTATAAAGAGACTAGCTATAACACTTACACCTATATAGTTAAAACTATAGATATATTTAATAGTAATAAGTTTAAATAGTATTTCTATTTTATATAAATTATAGTAAGTAGTAGTAGTATTACAGTATATATATTGCAATTACCTTAACTCTGTTAAGTAGATAGCTTGCTTAGGTTAGACAGCTTCCTAATAATAATAATAATAATAATAATAATAATAATAATAATAATAATAATAATAATAATAATAATAATAATAATAATAATAATAATAATAATAATAATAATAATAATAATATAATAATAATAATAATAATAATAATAATAATAATAATAATAATAATAATAATAATAATAATAATAATAATAATAATAATAATAATAATAATAATAATAATAATAATAATAATAATAATAATAATAATAATAATAATAATAATAATAATAATAATAATAATAAAAGTGAACAACGTTTCCGCGACGCTTTGGCTGCCTGCTAAGTCAGGGTCCTTAAAACTTCTGCACTTAAGCGCCGGCCATTTGATCATTGTGTCTAACGCTAGCGCTATAACTAAGCTCCGTGCATGGTTGACGCGGCCATGTCCGTAGCAACCACCACCAAGCTTCGCAAACCCGCCATTTACACCTCCGCCAATTGTTAGACCTTTTGCGCTGTCGCGCCTCGCAAATACAGCATTCGCACCCGGTTCAACGTGTCACGCCCCGCCAGTAGTTGGATATCTTCGGACCCGCCAATGCCAATAACTGACATTCCTCGCGTTCCATCGCGGTTTAGAACAAGAGCACTACAGATTTTCACATTGACAGTCGTTAGGCTGGCAACCCAAAGACATACTAGCAAGCTCTTTACCCGCTCTGGCGGCACCATACTTTGTTTTGATCTCTGTATCAAATTCGGAGCCGCTGTCACTCTTTCAGAAGCGAACACACTTCAATTCATTGCAAAGCATACCTCTATTCCTGTACCAAGAGTTCACCATGCTTTTACACACCATGGCAAAGCCTATATACTTATGGAAAGAGTTCGTGGCGAGACTATAGCTAAGAGGTGGCAATCGCTTTCGGAAGCGTCAAAGCTGTCAATATTCAAGCAGCTTAAGCAGATAACAAACGAACTCCGATCTGTACCTTGCCAGGCCAATGGTGTCTCCAACCTAGATGGCGGTCCAATTCACGATTATCGGCTACAAACATCCTCGTGGGGACCTTTCTGCACTGTCACCGATTTCCATTCGTCGCTCCGGAATAACCTAACTCTTGAGTCACTGGAGTCATCCAAGTCGTTAAGGCCCGATGAAATATCAGATCTAAGACAACTCATTACGTTTCACGAGACAATAATACGCGCACCAGTTCTTACACACGGTGATCTGAGCAGCCTGAACATACTTATCCACAATGATACAGTAGTTGGTATTATTGATTGGGATACTGCAGGGTGGCTACCCTACTACTGGGAGTACACAATGGCATGGCACGCCAATCCTCAAAATTACTTCTGGCAGAATGAAGTGGACCGATTTTTGGATACATACGAGGAGGAGTTGAAAATGGAGAAACTCAGGCGTACACACTTTGGTGATATTTGATCTATTGTTCACTTTAAGCAACGAGTTCTTTCCTCTCTATTGCGTCCCATGTTGCTACCCTGCTCTGGTCGAATTGTCCTTGTCCGTCAAACCGGTGGTCAGCGGCCTTCTTTGCAACGTACCACATGGCAGTGTCTCTTACGACTTTCCAGTCAGTAAGACAGGTCCCTAATGCTTTTCCATCCTGAGCAGCCCAAGCGAGGGCCTCTTGAACCCACGAAACGCAATTCCAAGCCTCGTATCCTGCATAACCTGCACGTATAGGGGTTCTGGCAAAAACATCCAAAAGTCGTGCTCCATCTGCAACCTTGCCGATCATAATTCTAACCAGGATAGCAGAAGTTGGTTGTAAAGATATCTCAATATTCTCGTACTTCCAAATCTTCTCAGGCGTTCCAGCAACAATTTGCAGGAACTCCTTCGCATGGCAGCGTCTTCCATTTGCACTGCCTCCTTCGCTCTTTGGGCCAATAATGAATGCCCAGTGATAC
Organism: Ascochyta lentis; assembly: GCA_004011705.1. Lineage (NCBI taxonomy): Eukaryota > Fungi > Ascomycota > Dothideomycetes > Pleosporales > Didymellaceae > Ascochyta > Ascochyta lentis. The sequence goes on along the minus strand of RZGK01000015.1, from coordinate 1,218,974 downwards.
CTGTCGGGCTTTAGCTGTATTTAAGCCATATGTGAAAAGTACGAACTTGTCCTCGCCACCAGGCATCTGTGGAGCTCCAGCACGAGCGTAAAGAGCAATGTACAATCGATCCTTATCAGAAGGCATGAGTAAAGACTGGCCGGCCTGTTCTTTGGTATTTTCCCTGGAAATGCAAATCGCACTCTAGTTGATCCTACTATATAGACATTCTAGGACCTTACTATTTTGTGCGCGCGCTTAGTCGCTGTTTACTGCGTCATTTAGTTGGCGCCTAGATACCAGTTTGAGGCTGCGGCTATCACAATAAGATGTTCCGTAGCGCTGTTGCTTGAGCGCGTAAGAGACGAGAAAAGTAGCAGTGGTTGTGTTGCAGTCGGGTTGCAAAGCCAGCACAATGCTGGACGCGGTGCACAGAACGGCTGCAAGGGGGAAGATCATGGAGCAACAGGCAGATTATAAGCTGTTATAGGGCGAGGGATGATATGCGCGAAAGAGGAAGGTTCAAGGTAGTTTAGTGGTAAGGCCGTCTACTGCCGAACATGCACAGTTGGGTGACAGGATTCCCCGCACTGCGCACACCAAAAGATTTTCGCCTCCACACGCCTACACCCCTAACCCCCCCATAGCAGCTATTGCTTATCTTTCTAAACGGCAGACCGGGACAACCATAAAACCATACGATATCTACTAAAACTAGGGTGCGTAGGGCTATTAAGTACATAGAGAAACTAGGACAGGTGGGTGTGGATAAACAGCTGCAGCGTCAAACTCCGATAACTTGACAAGCATGCAGTCAAAATTAATTCGAAAACACAAACCTGATGTAATTTACTAGTGTAAAGCTGCGTTGTGGGAGTAGCTGTGTGGGTGCTGGCAAAATTGGCTCATTTTGTTGTGCGGGGAATTCTATGCCACCAACACGCTGTGCAACCACCTGGCCCAAATGTTGAGAAGGGTCTGGTGTATTCAGAAATCCCTATATTAGTATTACTGAGAATAACTTTTGTGATTTAGGACTTACTAAGATTCATTACAACAGAACCACTCTGCTTAACAAGAATTGAGATTTGTTGTAGAGAGAGAGTAAATTCAGTTTGCGTTGTTGCAGGAAGGGAACAGTAGGGCAGGTTCAATTCTTTAAAGGCTATATAGTGGATTTTGACATAGAATCTTCAAAAACAAGCGACGGGCTCGTGGTTTAGTGGTATAATACTCCCTTAGCATCGCAGCTTCAATGAAGCTTGTAATCTTTCCTGGGAGTGGTCCGGGGTTCGATTCCCCGCGAGTCCATGTTTTTGCCGTTCTTTTGCACCTACAGGTGTCTTTTTAGGGTTGTGGGGAGCCTGGTGGTGGTCCGGGGGGTTTGGGGTGAATAGGGGGTTGGTGGGCGACCACGGTTTTTTTTTTTTTGGAACACCAGGAAACTAATTGTCACACATGAGCTTTAAGCGCGACTAGCGTAAGCGACTTGACTCTTCAAGGTTTTCGTAAACAACACTGGTTGTTCAAATTTCTACTTGAGAATGATTATGTCAAACTCGAGGGATGAAGGGCCTGAAACGTTGAACAACTCAATCTTTTCATTGACTTAGTTCAAATGTATATACTTGAGGCTCGTTTCGTAGATCATGTCTTCAACAGTACAGCATTGTTAGGAACTACCGAGACAGCTGCACCGCCCAGGTTCCAAAGGGTCCTTTGTCGTTGTCTAGAGCTGAGACACACAATGAGCGCTTGCATTTTCATATCAAGAAGTCGACATGACCACGGAGCCCTGCAGCTATAAACACCTTCACCAATTTATTGAAGCATTTCTTACAGACTATGACATCCGCAACGTTCTTCCCAACCAGTTGGCCAACTTCTACCTATGGACCAGGCTTACACAACCATGAGATCCATGCACAACAGAGTTCATACGTGCGTGGTTGGAGTGCAGCAGTACTAGCACTACATCTCCAGGTCCTCTATTTGGATGTGCAGTCAGGCGAGGTAGAGTGCAGCACGGCAATCCTCTACGGGGGGGATCTTTACAACGTGTGTAATGGCCTTCCGCTGCCGTACTTCCTCGACAAAATCGAAGCCAGGTATAGAGATATCTCTGTGTTACTTTTACCAGAAGAAAATAACGAAAACGATGATTTAAAAGTGACATCAGTTATCGCCGGACGGCGTGCAGAAGAGCTTGTTCCTGGAAGTCAGAATTGGGGGCTGGCTACGCAGTTTGCATGGATAATTAGATGGACACTTTGCAAAGATCCACGACGTAAGATGGGAAGAAAGAATGTTGGCTTGCTGAACGAAGTAGATTGATGGTATCAAGCCGAACAGAGATGGAACGTATATGTACCTTGTCTGTTTGCTTTGTAGATAGTTGGCAAACATGATCTGCTTACTGCGTGCATCTATGTACATGACGAACAGGAGTGAATGGATTGTGGGTTGGTACAAGATACGCCGCTTGATATGAAAACTATAGAGTTCAGTATGCTCGTATGCCTCAATAATTGTTTAATTAATGGGCGGGGACAGGCATGTGCACCGACAAATTCTCACCACTGAAAGTCAATGTCGCTTCTTCGTGCCCGCCCAAAATGAGAGCAATTTCTACACCTGTGATTGTCCAGTCAAGATCGTTTCATCTATGGTGGTCCTAGTTTCTGTACTAAAACAGTAGTGACTTCATTCAGTCTTTCTTACGATCTCTGTACGTTTGAAGTTGCTAGCTTGTCTACATTGTGCAGCGCAGCAATACCGCTACGTAACAAAACCTCTTTACCAACTAGTCAAGATGCTGAGAATTTTCTCAGGAAGCGCTTCATACGGTACTGTAACGATAACGCAAACTTCAAGAGACGTCACAGGGCTGGTGTTGTTGCAAAATCCATCGGAGGCTTGGTATGCAACCGGCTAGAGCCGAAAAGCTTCAATCGATTATCGCTATCCTTACGGGGTTTCTTTCCAAACGACATTAATCATTACTCTTCTACCCTATACGGCAATGGTAGCTATAGCAGGCTCAGGCGTGGCGTTTCGCCCGAACATTCTCTTGAAAAGGCTCTTCCTCCTTTCCTTCTTCGGCACGACCTCCGGGGTGCCACCGTCCTCAGCACCCACTTCCTTCTTCCCCGGCTCCTCAGCAGCATTTTTGGTAGCGTTCTTCACCAACCGTTCTCTAACGACTCTCTCCTGTGCTTTCTCCCAGAACTCTACTTCCGTCTTGCGATGGTGAATTGCGCTTTGGTACCAGCCATCCCATTCCTCGCCATCCCATCCACACCTGCTGCTCCATTTCTCCATGAGCTTCGCCCCGAATCCTTCGGCCTCTGCCTTCGAACAGCTAGGACACAGTGTGGTGAGGGGCATGAGTTGTGTGGAAGTGTTTGGCGTGTTGTAAAATGAATAAAACTGCGTGGAAAATGGTGAGTAGGGCAAGGAGGTGCAGCCACGTTTCGTGCAGTTACGGGGCGTATAGCGCCAGTCATAACCGCTGTCCGTCTGTGATGTCTTCTCCTTGGTCATCACCATCTGCGGAGAGCCAAGAACTCTCTTACTTTGTGCTCTCTGGAGTCGCGCGTCTTCCATCTGTCGCGCTTCCCGGTATAGCTGCAGGAAGATCTCAAAATCTTGTGCGACAATGCCAAGGGTCTTTCGTCCGGCATTCTGTCGCATCATCTCATGCTCCTTTTTACAGAGAGCGTTTGCTTCCTTCATCTCTTTGCTTGCATGTCTTGGGCAGTATCCGTGGTGTCTTGAGAGGTTGTATGGCTCCTGTACCATGTAGTATGTAGGGCCAGAAGGTGCTGGTATGTAGTGTGCCGTGCACATGGCTGCCATGCAGGGAACGTAGTTTTTTAGCGGGTCATATTTATTCGATGATGCGGGCGAAGGAATCGTGGGCGCAGACGACGACGGTGACGAAGACAGATTAGACACGACAGACTGGTACGATGTAGTCCTTTGTGTTGGCGTTCGTGCTTGGCTTGGAGGCACGAAGCCTGCAGGAAGAGGGATACCTGACCAACGTGGATCTAGACGAGGATCAATTTGGGAAGGTGCTGCAGGCGCAGAGAACCGCTTGTCAACACGTTGTCGGAACTGAGTCACCGGTCCCGATGAAGTTTGCGAGCGGCCTTGGTGGGGCTGTGTAAGTGACGTCGTGCGTGGTGAGCCTGCTGTGTCTCCAGACGGAAGAGCAGTGCTTGCCCGTTTTGAAGCTGGAGAAAGTAGCGGGGGCCGAGTCAAAGTGGTGATCATTATCTTCTTTGGCTGGTATTGATGTGGTCCAAAGTTGGGCGTAGATAAACCCCGGAAGTATCCGGGTTTGACAGGACTCGACTCAAACGTGGGCGACTTCAAGCTCATTGTCTTGCCAGGTTCGGTATCTCTCCTGGGCAACGGCTCTGGGTCCAAGAATCGAACTGTTGGCGGTACGGATCTCCGGTTCATGTTTTCTCCTACAGATCTCGAAGTCTTAAGATTCGATTTCATGGAAGAACGCTTCGGTATGCCTGCAGACGCATCGCTACTGGCGGACGACATATTATGATGGTTAAGTGACGATAAACTGGAACGTCGGGTAGAGGTGGGTGTAGTATTATTGCTCGAGAGCGGGGGCCTTGACCCGGAAGTGCCGGCGTTGAAACGCATTATTGAGTCTGTCAAAAGGTGACTTGAGTATGTGCTGGACTCGGAAGCGCTCTCAGCGAGGGCGACGCAGGTTTTTTGTGAAGTGTGCAAATGAAGGGCGGTATGCATGATGGTGTTGGTCCTTGGTTGTATAAGCTGAGACATAGCGCAACCATATGTACAGGGATATTGCCCGTGATCTGCCTTGTCACGCCAGATCTGACAGGTGGGTTGATGAATATTGGAGCTTGTATTAAGAGATGCTCAAATAACTGGAGATCTCGGCTACTGCTCCGAAGAAATTGCTGTAGAATAGGGATGAAGATGACGAGGCGGAGAGACATAGGAAGTAAGGGTACTGGGGTTCACAAGGCAGACATGACTGCCTCGGGCCTGCTTCGACCTTCGAGACATTTCGTACTCGGATGTCAGAAACAGCAACAACAGCCAGAGATCGACGGAGAGGGGGTGGAAGACCCACAGCCTCAATGTGATCCGCAAGCTATGCTCGTAAAGGTGCGCCAAAACAGGCGGCTCGCTGGAAAAAGCACACCGCATGCTGGAAAGAGCGAGTCTCATCCGATAAGGAGACTAGCTGTGTGGAAACACAGCAGCACGTTTGTCCGGTTGCGCCCGGAGATTGGTGACAATGTGCTAAAAACTCACAGGCAATGGAGGATTAGCATTGGAGATGGGTCCGTACGAGTCAGGCGCGAGCGCCAAGAGGACCCTGAACAGCTTGCGCGATCCACTCCGCTGATGGTGAGTGTACAAGGGTGCAAACCTCGGAAGGTAACTGTGAGAAAGGCGGGGTTGGTGCAGCTAAATCAATCTATATTCGTGCGACAACATCCGCCATCTAATCGAGATCCTCAACCTGCCAGGAAGCAGCAGCATGCTAACGGGACAGGGCCGATATATACAGGCGCGTCAAGGTATCTAGATCTTAGCCTTCGGCTGTTTGAGCATAGCCTCTGCAACGAGACGGCGCTGGATCTTGCCAGTCGCCGTCTTGGGCATTATGTCGGTGAAAAAGACCTGCTGATCGTCAGAACATGTTACACGGCGATCAGATCATTGGAGTAGGACGCACTTGTTTTGGAAGCTTGAACTTGGCAACGCGGTCGGTCAGCCAGGTCTTCAGCTCACCCGCAGACAGCTTCTGGCCTTCCTTGACAACTACCGCAAGACCGACGTCTTGTCCGTACATCTCGTCCTCCAGGGCAAAGCTGACGGCCTCAGACACAGCAGGGTGTTGCGCGATCACGTTATCAAGCTCGATGGGGCTGATCTTCTCTCCACCCTTGTTGATCAGCTCTTTGATGCGGCCAGTGATAACCACGTAGCCATCTTCATCCTGCTTGCCCTGGTCACCAGTGCGGAAAAAGCCGCCCTTTGTGAAAGATGAGGCGTTCGCAGTTGGGTTGTTCAGGTAGCCCTTGGTAACGTTCTCACCACGGATGCAGATCTCGGCTTCTTTACCCTGGGGAACCTCATCACCAGCATCATCCAGGATCTTGACCTCAACACCTTGGCCAAGCCCCACACTGCCCGGTTTACGCTGGCCAGGAGGAAGCGGGTTGCTTGTCATCTGGTGCGCGGCCTCGGTCATTGCGTAAGCCTCCAATACGGGCGCCTGGAAAGCCTTTTCGATCTCATGGAACGTCTTCGGGGAGAGGGGAGACGAGCATGAACGAATGAAGCGAATCGCAGGCACCGGGCTTGGGATGGGGCTTTTCAACAAGATCTGATGAATGGTAGGTACTGCCGTGTACCAGTTGGCTTTGTGCTCCTTGAAGTCTTTCCAAAACTCGGATGCGGAGAACTTCGGTGGCACAACGACTGACCCACCAGAAGCCAAGGGCGCAAGAAACCCGGCGAGCAAGCCATGCACGTGGAAAAGGGGCATTACCAGCATAGTGCGGTCTGCATGTGTCAGCTCATAGGTTCCCTGGATGTTCTGCATGGTGCGCAAGAGGTTGCGGTGCGTAAGTGGCACTGCTTTGGGGCGTCCAGTGGTGCCGCTGGTGTGTAGTACGAGAGCGACATCGTCCGGTTGCGCAGACAAAACCGGCGAACTCTTGCCAGCGAGCTTGCCAATCTCCTTCACATCCAGAACGACCTCCTTTCCGTTGTAGTAGCACTCAGCGATGGCCGCCTGGTACTTCCTTGCTGCCCTAACAGCCGCCGCGTCTTGCGCAAAAGCACCCTTGGGAACAAGAGCTATCGCCGAGCTGAGATCGTCGATGTAGAACTCGAACTCAGACTGCTTGTATGCTGGATTGAGGGGAGCTGCGATTGCTCTTTGCCACGATGCAGCAATGAAGGAGACAATGAACTCGTACGTGTTGGGGAGCGCAATAGAGACGGCTGCTTGCGCAGACACGCCAACCTTGGCCAGCTGCGCCTGGAACGCCTTCACATCAGTGGTGAGCTTCTGGTAGGAGACGTGAAGCGCAGGCGATCCGGGCACGATGATGGCGGTCGACGAGGAGATTGGGGCGAAGGCGTCGGCGAGCGTTGTGGGAGCCATCTTGTCTATTCTAGTATTAGGCAAGGAAATGTCTAGTGTTCAGCGTCAGTGTTGATACGGTCGATGGCGCAATTGGCGATGTGTTACCTTGAGGAACTTCTATATGACGACACAAGGGAATGGATCCGTCTACCGTGTACACTAAAGCCAGCTGAAGTGTCTAGGAGAAAGTTGACTGTTCAGTTTCCTCCGGCCCCGGCCTATGGTCCATTTACGATAAGAAGCGAATGACGCGATCTGGCCCAATTGCCGTCAAGCCGCATTCCCGTGATGCGGCTCAGACCGGGGTAGCGTCTTAGCGTGGGGAAGCGTGGAACGCGCCTTCCCTTCACGAAATCGCGCCTGCTACACTCACCACTCCCACCGACACCACTACCAACACCAACGTCACCGCGGTTTGCTATCACTGCATGCCTGTAGTCAGCGTACTCGCTGCTGTTGATCATACTCTTGCGTACTTTTGACAACCCTTGCCAACTCGCAGCAACAGGCGTCTCACTACGCAATATCTCGAGCTAAAATGGGCTCTCAGCAACCACAGAAGGCGCACCTGCCAAATCCATACGCCCAGGCAAGCCTGCCCAACCCGTATGCTGCAGCTACGGTCGTCTCGTCTGCGCCTGTCAAGTTCACAGAAGAGCAAGCAAAAGCCGAGCAGCAGAAGAAAGCACCTGGTATCTACTTGACGAGCTCCATACCATGTTTTTGAACCACGACTCATGAGCATTTGCAGCTTTTCATAATCCACACCAAATCAAGCGCCCGCAGGCCAAGAAGGCTGGGGTAACTGTCAAGAAGCCCATCATGCCAGTTGTCTCCTCTTCCACTACCAGCTCTTCAGACCCTGCCCCAGTTGCGGCTTCGAAGGCAGAACAACACGGCATAGACTGGTACCGAAGTACTGCAGACGACGATGCAGCCATCTTGGAAGAGAGAAGACAGCGTCAGTACGAGGAAGCGCAAAGAAAGAAGCAAATGAAGAAATTTCAAAAGCAATTTGGCTACTGGAACCCAACAGCTCCGCACAAGCCGGAGCGCTGGTCCAATCTGAAGGCGTACAGAGCAAGCGGCGGCTACAGGCGTAAGCAGGAAGGATTCAACGACTTTCTGCGATCGGCTGCTCGTCAGACTGAAAGATCGAGGGAGGAGAGCGAGAGTTCCAATGTCTCAAGGCCCAGATCACCGTCACGGTCAACCTCACCACCGCCATCTTTCGCAGCAAAGCCCAGTTTCGCACCGCCTTCTTCGTATGACCAGCCTACTGTGTCTTCTGAGCAGGACGACGAGGACCCTTACGCTCACCGCATGCGTCTTTCGCAACAACAGCCCAGCGCAGCACCGCCTCCACCACCATCTGTATCAGATGACGTCCCACCACCTCCGCCCCCTCCACCACCTGCGGTCAACGCTGACGCGCCTGGTACAACACCAGCGAATTCCTTGGCCTACCACAGCGCTACTATCTCCGCACCTCCAGTTCGCTACGCCAATGCCACGATCTCTGCACCGCCAGTGCGCTTCGAGCAACCCCCCGCGCAACCCCCTAACATCTCCGACGAACCCGAATACTCCGAACGTCCAGCTAAGCGCCCTAAGATTAGCAAGGCGGAAGCCATGATGGCGAAAATGGGATACGTCAAGGGTCAAGGTCTAGGCAAGAACAACGACGGCGTAACCACACACCTAGAAGTAAAGATCCGGAAGCCCACAGCAGGCGGACAATCCAGCATCTTCGACGACGGCGAGGGCAGCAAAGTCAAGTCTGCACAAGTGTGGGACGTGCGCGGCGGGGAGAGGAAGAAAGACGAACCAGGCAAATTCGGAGAGGAGAGCTGCGTCGTAGTGACATGGGGGTGTGTAGACGGAGTCGACTGGAGCGAGAACGCAGAGAGAGACGACGGAGGAATCAGACAGGACATGGGCGATGTGTTCAGCACAAAGGTAAAGCCACACACTCTTACTTACCTACACTACGATGTGTCGGAGACAGACAAAACAAAGCTAACGCGCACCAGTTCGGCCCTGTAGAAAGACTGCACGTCGATGAATCGAATGCCGAAGGCGTCGTCTACATTCACTTCAAATCCGTCCTCAGCGCTCTCAACGTAAGTTCTCATTCCCCTTAACCACCCCACCACCACACCAATAACTCAACTTGCTAATCTTGGTGCTTCAGGCTGTCAATCGTTTCGAAGAGGGCTGGCAATACCGAGGTCGCGATATTCGCGCGCGCTACTACGACGAACGGAAGTTCCATGCTGCTATCTATGATCATTGATGTGGGGGTTGTTTGATATCGCAGATCATGCTGAGTGCGATGGAATGGAGAACTTGGTATAATGAGCTATGTTGTCTATCTATAGAGAAGTAGAAGGGGAAATAGAAGTAGAAGTAGAAGTAGAAGTTGAAATAGAAGAAGATTGATGCTGGATCTGGTTTTTTCATCTCATCTCACCTCACCTCACTTAACCTTATCTTATCTCATCGCATTGCATCTCGTCAATGTACATGTACATGTACATGTACAGTATAGTATAGTATAGTATAGTATAGCATGCGAATACATCGACACGCCAACGAACAGCTTACACACGCACGCACGCACGCACGCACGCACGCACGCAAGCAAGCAAGCATTGGATCCCGTCCGTCTATGATGGTAAACGTGATATCGAAAGAAAAAAACTCCGTCATATGCGATCTTCCAGTACTTCTGGTTCCCCCATCTCTCTCTCATCGACTTTTTCGTCTCGTCTTCTTCTTTTATTCTCGCTGTACAACCCCCCCACTCAAGCGTTACCGGGCTTCTCGTCCGTGTCGATGTGCCAGACGACGTAGTTGGGTAGTCCGTACACGCCGTAGCCAGCGCGCTTAGCCATTTTGGCAAAGCCTTCTGTCTCGGCCTGGTTCTCGAATGCGTAGGCGGGGAAGTTGATGCCGGAGCGGTGGACGTCTGCTTTGACGAGGATGTTGACGCCGCCGATGCCGTCGAGGGGTATCTCGGCGTGTGGGTCGGCGTGGCGGTCGCCCATTTTGGCCATGTAGATGCGGTTTGTTTTGTATTCTTTGTAGCCTGGGATCGTGTCAGTGGGTGGAGAGTGGGGAGGAAGGAGAATGGCTACCTTCGGCGAGTACGACGTCTTTGTCGAGAGTGGAGGCGAGTTTGAGGGCGTCGGGGGATTCTTGCCACGAGTTGTAGTCGACTGGTCGTGGTTAGTGAGCAGCTCAGTATGGAGGAGGCAGTGTACCTACAGCGGCCTTCGATGTCGACCATCTTGCCGTTCTCCTCCTTGTACCTGTGGAACCAGATGTCTACTTTGTCAGTGTTGTCTCGTACGTGTAGTTGCCGCTGAGCCACTCACTAGGCACGAGGACATCCCTATCATGCATGACAAAGTCCTCGATAATGTTGGGCGGATTCTCAACAATGTCCACATCTCTCCAGTACACCCAGCTGTGGTCGGGCTTCATAGCTGTCGAAAGCAGGTAGTTCCTCGCCTTGCCCATGGCCTTTCTCCGTGGCCCCTGGGCAGCAAAGCCGTGTCTTTCCTCGACGCTCTGCCCGGTTGTGACGCCGAAGCTCTTCTCCACAATCATGGTCGACCTGAAAGCGATGTCTGGGTTGTTCTGAATTCGCTCCAGCTCCATGGCCAGCGCCGCCATGGTGTCATCCGTGGTGTCGCCGACCAGAAACGCCAGATCGATCAGATCGTGAGGGTACGTGAGCTGGGTGAGGAGGTCGAAGTATTTGGCGAGGTAGTACGAGGCATCGCGCAGCGGGGTCAAGATCAGGATCTTCTCTTTGTTCCGCGCAGCGTCTGTGGTCGACTTGATTGGGTCGAGGTTGACGTGCTGGATGTCGGTACTGTTGATCTCGACGGCCTTGCGGTGATTGAAGACGACGGGGGTGGTGAGGTGACCGTACCACTCTTCGTTCTCGTTGGGCGTCATGCGCATGGGAGGTTTGGAAGGGCCGAAGCAGTAGAATCTGAGGGTCCTATCAGCACATGTTCAGGGCTACACTTGGGCATGCGCAATTGCGCAGCCACGATGGTTGTCCGCACCTCTGCACCTCGCTGGCAGCAGTTCCCATGGAGCGCCAGAGCAGCACGACGGCCGTGACAATGGCCAGCGGGACCAGAAACCTCGGGCTGCGGGCTGTGTGCGCCATCTGCCTGTACGGCGGGATCCTCGCCCTGGCCGCCTTCCACGAGTAGCCACCCTTGCCAGCAGCCATGTGCGGCAGCATCTTGAGACGCGCAAAGCCCGCAGGCGGCGTGTCGTTGTCCTCGTCGTCCCCTCCCCGGGCCTGGCTGATGCGGATGGACGAGCTCCTGGCGCGGACGTCGCCCGTGTTTCTGCGCTGGCGTTGGGTGTGGAGGAGCGGCGACTGCGACTGCGACGGCAACGGCAACGGCGACGGCGACTGTGGTGTAGCCAGCGTGGTGGTTGGCACAGCTTGCTGCGCGGTGCGCCGGTGGAGCGGTGGAGCTACAGGTGAGCTAAGGTAGTGACGTTTATCGTCGCGGGTGGGGCCGTGGCCAGAAACGACAGACGTGACAGTTGGTGTTTGCGCACGTTCGGCGGTGGACGTTTGCACGGCAAGAGCGACCTGTCGACAGCAAACGACTGCAGCACCACGCCCTGGCAGTCGTTGGCAGTGTCGAGCATGCAATATGCAATCGACGCGCTAGCGACATGGATCGTCCACAACGAGGTCCACTGATGACGACGCGTGCGAAGAAGCCGCCCTTGAGCTGTTTCAGGGGGTCGATGTAATGTGTCTGGTGTGTTGTGAGTCGAAGCTGTTGGTGACTGCAAGTCGTCGCACCACGCACGCTCTTCATCGTCAGCAGTGCGCTCGTCTTGCAAGCAAACATGGTTGAGCTCCTGAGCATGTCCTACCCTTGTCCATGGCACGTGAAGCCAGATGACGCGCTAGCACGCGCAAACACCTGCGTGCCACCGTGAGTCTGGAACCGGGAAGAGCATCACATAAGACAGCAACGACAAACTTTGAAAGAGCCTCAACTGTCCGAGATCCTGCACACGTCGTAACCCAGCACATGGTGAGCTTTTAGCTGCCCGCTGCGGCCCGCACTGGGCGCCTTGTCGTACTCGGGAAGCGTGAACGGCCTGCCGAATTAGTACCTCTAGGATACGAGCTTCTGGCTGCACAGCTGTATCGCACCAGCTATCTCATGGAAATCCGAATCGATACTGCAAGACGATATGTCTATGCTGGATTGGACGTTGACGTGACTAGGGACAAAGGGGAAGACTCAGGCTACTGTCAAAGTCCGTCCTCAGGCTGTGACCGGCCAAGAACTACACTGTTTGTCCTGAAGGTAGGATTCGCGAAAGAGTAGGCTCAAGAGAACAGGTGGAATGTAACAACAGGCAAGATAGATGACAGAAGCAGCTACTCAGTCCAATCGCAAAAGACCATCAGAGTCAGCATCAGGAGATAACCACGCGTATGTGCGTACATACCTACATGCGTGCAACCGGCAGGATACCTTGTCTCCGCACAAGAGGGGAAATGCTGGTCTCACTCTTTGTAGTCGTTGGAACATACAGCATCTTCACAATCACGTCGTCTGTCCATGGAAAAAGCAACCCATCCTGTACCCTTTCTAGCCCCCACAAACGGTCGATACGACATCAACCAGCTTCACCCATGGTCTATTCCTAGACCTGCCCACCAGCCCTCTTCCGCGGCACTACTGCGCGTACACAGTGCTTCTCAAGCCTACATTCCTTGCTGGCGGAACGGCAGTGTACATCCCCAACCCTCGCTAACACGAGCTGCAAGCCCATGCTAGATGTGGAGTTGTATACACGCCAGTGACTATTGATCTTCAGCGGATGCAGCAGACGGTCGTACATGCAGCCTTCTCTGTGGATCGAAGCCTGCGCAGCCGTCGTTGCGGAGCAATGGCATCATGGCTTCACTGGATGGTCCATGAACAGTCCAACTTCGGTGGCTTGCAGCACTATCGAAGCTGTATCGGGTCTTTGGCAGAATCCTACCCAGATCTTGGTTGTCGAGGTAAGAACGATCGGTCAGCTGAGATATCGAGTCAGTTACTTCTGGCAACGAGTCGGCCCTACCATCGGTGGTACTCCGGACAATGACAGGTAGTCTAGCGACCACAACGTGAAGGCAGCGTTGGTAAAAATCCTTCGGAAGACTGCATAAGTCTAGTCCGGGTTCTGAAACGAAGTACTGGTCGTTGCGAGATTCTGCACACGTTGAGGAACATTGCACTGGTGGAGGATTTGCGGAGTGATTTCCGCCATGCATTCGTAGGTTGTTGGACATCTCATTCAACGTCTGACACGTAGCACAGAGGATGTAGGGACATCCGCAAATTTTCACACTGCTTAGCCACCGCATGGATCCAAAGTCTGCTTGCAGCGATCTGCGTTGTCATGAGGGTGAGTCGCATGGCCGGCAGAGTATTGATCTGCTCGATAAGTAAATGGTAACTTTCTTGACTGCAGCAACTGCAAACAGATACTTCAAGCGAGTTGCGAAAGCCTTGGGCATCCACAGGATCACGTTCATACAGGTCGAGCAGACGCTACGATCGCTTCCCATGCCGTTGGCTGCTGACCCGCAGTAGGCCATGCTGAACTGTCGACAATAGCCGTGACTACTCACGGGGGGAAGCATCGGCACGGGAACGATACTTCACTGACCAGTGAGATGTCTTGAAGCTAGGGCGGGAAGCATTCCTGTCATGCACGAAAGCTCAGGGGCCCCAGTGCCCAGAACACGAGCAAGGTGAGTGTGGAGGACGAAACGAGTGCTCAGGTCGCACACTGCTGTAACAAACACGTTCTGACGCGACTGCTCGGCCGTTTAGTCGCTCTTTAATGCAGGCAGCCGTTGCCCATTTGCACATTATAGGTCCGTAATAATCGCCATGAATCACCAGACGGGAGGCGGCAGTAGATTTGTAGGACCACGAACTCGGACCAACGACGGCGGTCAATCGGCGAAACTTGGTCGAATAAGTCGATCCTGTCAAGGAGGATGGTGGTGCGGAGAAGCGCGCAACGCTGCGCGGTAAACAGCCTCAGGCTGAAGACTACGGGAACACAGGACTGCAGAGTGTCAGCCATTATTGCACCTCGAACCGCGCAGTACAGTGGCTGCGTCAAAGGCGCTGCCTGGAAGCAAGACAATCCAGGCTATCCCATCCTCGTGCTCCATGTCTCCAGTCCCAGTTCGGACGAGCCGTCCACCGCAGTAGCAAAAGTGAGAAGTCGCTGCGAGTGTTGCAATCATGCATGCGCGCTGGCCAGTCTATCCACTTTCGGCTGCATGGTGCAGCGGAAGGCAATTGCCGGAGCCGTAAGCGAATAATCTCCAGTTGAGGAGAAGAGAAACGCAACATACCCAAGCCGCCCTGGAGAGGCTGGCCTGTCGGCAGGATGGGCGCGAAGGAATTAGCGGCGGCAACGATGATGAAAACATGTGGGTCAAAGACAAGTCAAGAAGTGACAGAGAGAATGGTGTAAGTGGATCTGTTTTGATTGTTTGATCGTTCCTTCCTCGAGCAAGGGAAAAACACTCGTGCATCGATTGCGACGCGGGTATACCATAATGCTAAGCTAAGAATGTCTATAATTATAAGGCCATGAATTCGTAATGCAGTATGTCGTTCGTCGTAGCAGGAAAAATGCTGAAAAGGAGTATGAGACAACCACCCAGTAACGAAGTGCAGCGAGCGGTATTATGTAGGCAGAATACACAACGAGGGAGCAAATTCAACCCCAGTGTGAGAGAGTGCACCGCCAAAGCGACAAGGACAAACAAACTTTTGGAGGAAAACAGAGCGATTTGTACAATAAAAGATCAACACACCGCCAATGCCGCTAGGATCGCGAAAATGAGCCTCTTTCAAGAGGTCGCAACATGTTGTTTAGAGGTGGCGCTGAGAGGCTGGGAGCCAGTCAGCCTCGCCGCGTGTGTCCTTTGCCGTCTCTAAGGCCTGCACATGCTGAACCAGTTGCTCCAGGACCTGTTCCTTGGTCATGGTCGCTCCTTTCTCACATATGCGTGTGAGTGTGCTAATGGAATCGTTGAGCTGGGCATTGCTGTGTCTGATGACCAAAATGGCCGAGCCGTTGACACAAGACTTGTTCCATAGAGACGGTTGGATACCGGCGTCCTTGAGAACGTCCCAGTTGACATTGTTGGTCTTGAGCGAAGTCCAGCCGGACTGGTTACTACCATTACGTGGCGCCGCAGTGGTCGCGATGTTAGAGTTGCCCTCTTTCAATGCAAGTACAATATTGGCCTGGTCAATAGCCTGGTCGAAGCGGTTGCCAGCTTCGTTGTCGCTCTTCTGGACTTTTGAAGAAGTGATGCCGACGGATGCTCGCCTGGAATACTGCTTGCGGTCGTCTCGCTTCTTCTTGCTTGCTTTTCCGCCAGTGTGCGGTGAGGCAGCCCGAGAGTCGTGTGCTGGTGTGGCGTAGGGGAAGCTTTGTAGGTGACCAGCTTGCATCCGCAGGCGATCGAGGGACCTGAAGCCTCCATAGGAGGGCTCAACAGTAGAGGCCGAGAAAGCAGGAGAAGCTGATCGAGAAGGGTGAAAGCCAGATGATGTTATCGAAGAGATGGAAGGACGCCTTGACATGTCGGAGTCGTAATTTGTGACGCTTGAGCTGTAGCTGAAGCGTGGTTCAGGCGTGATCTGGTGGATAGGTGGTAGTTTGACATTGGTAAGCTCAGGCTTGCTGAGAAGTGTTAGAGTCATCATGGGCCTGGGTAGAGTATGGGACTTACATGTCATCAGTGGGCTGGTGAGACACAACCATGGCCGGGTTGGGAAGGTGGAATTGATGCATGGTATCGAAGCGTTAAGGAACGTTGAAATGTAGATCAAGGACTAGTAGCCGCCAAAGAACACAAGTGAATCTGGAATGCAAGTCGTGCGTATTGTGATGTGAGACTTGGACGGCGACAGTGGCTGTCCTTTATAGCATAGGAGAGGTGAGGGTCATAGTCTCATGCACCAGCTCTTGGTGACAGCAACGCGGAAGCGGGTGTTCGACCAGGTTCGTAAACGTTGATGGTCATTGCAACCCTTCACAGACGAGGGTGTAAATCCTTTCGGTACCAAACTTTCAACGCTGCAAGACCTAAAGAAGAGCAGTCGTGTCTAGACGGCTGTGTCCAAAGCGGAATAGGGTTTGTACCACATGTAGTTGTGGGGGTAAGCTGGGCGATGCGCCCAGGTGTGCATCTCCCTTGCCGATGTCGTTTGAGACATGCGCAATCTGCAGCCGGTAGACATGGGCACCCTGCCCATGCTCTGACCGTTTTCTCGATGACAGCTAAAGGATGCAAGGCTGTCAAGTGCTTTTCACCGCTCATATTCGCTTGGGCCAACTCAACAGGTGATTCGAGCAATGTGACAATCGACCCTACAGCCTCGGAGTGGTCAATGTAGAACAGCATTTCCAATGCAGAACGTGCAGATGTAGCGCCCCTCTCCTGTGGCTATGTCTTAGAGAGCAGCAGGTCCTCTGCTTTGGGCTTCGAGGCTGATGATGCTTCTCAATCCGTGGCCAAGGTATCATCGTGGCTTGCTGGATTCGAGCAGACAGGGCCCTAGTCGAAAAAGCAAACCTCGAAGACACCGTTTGCCAGGCTCACGGTCGGCGGCTGCACCCTCTCGATTCGCGAGACCCTTCAGGCCGGCGGCTCGTCGTTTTGGGCGTTGTCTGTGGCAAGAAAGTGGAGAAACAGGGTATGGACGGATGTTGCGAGAGCTGAACCTGGCTTGTGTAACTCAGTGATGTTGATGAGCAGCGACCCTGGCTCGACACCACTATACGCGCACGCTAGGATCTGGCCCGCTATTCCCCGGCTCGAGCATGCCGTTCAGGATGACAGCGACGAAGTGACCAGGATCATCAGAGATAGAGACGGAAATGCGCGCGAGAATTCACACTAACACGAGTCTAGCAGAGGGCGTGACAAGGGTTGACAGCCTAAGAGTGTATTTTCGCTTGTCCTACATGACAAGGGGAAAGAGTAGGTACCTTATACACAAAAGTAAAACGGGTGTTAACAAATATGCAAGCACAATCCTCTCAAGCAGCCCGTCGTGCCATTCCGCTCGACGATGCCGGAGAAGATTGACCTGTGTGTACTGCAGATTGAAAGTCTACCATGCCTGACCCCAGTAGCCAATTGATACATACAACTGATGCATGCGGGCCCATTAACCCTCCGCCCAAACCACTCCAGTCCTCACCATGCTTGGCTTAATAAATGGGCACTTGTCCGAAAGATGCCAATACGCTATCAAAGGAAGTCAGATCGTTGAAGTCTAGTCTGCGCAAATACAATGGAAACGCCAACGTCCAAGACCATTTAGATAAGGAAGACAGCGGCCATGGCAGCAAGACCGAGAGCACCGTTGACTGCGCTAAGGGTGGTTGCAGCACCAGTCTTGTCGTCGTTGCCGGACTGGCTGGTAGGCTTGCTACCGCTCTGGCCGGGGTTGACGAGCGCACCCTGGCACAAGTACTTGTTGCTCTGGATGAACTTCTTGTCCTTGAGGGGCTTGTAGAAGTTGGCGCAAACATCAGAAATGTTGCCAGTCGACTGCAAGTTGAAGGCACCCTTAACGCTGTTAAGTTTAGGGGTCTCAACACTAGTACGGATTAGCTTGTGTTGGAGTGTGGGAAACGCTCTGCTCCACTTACGTGCTCATGTTACCAGAGATGTCGAAAGCACCGCCAATGCTGGTCAGCTCGGGGAAACCGTCAATGGTGGTCAGGTTGGTGTTGTTGGCAATTTGCAGGTTACCAGAGATCTTGGTGAGCTGGGGGAAAGTGAGGTTGGAAAGCTGCTCGTTGGCGACAATGGCAAGAGCCTCGCCGATGGAGGTCAGGTTGGGAGCGGAGAAGGTCTCGAAACCGTTGTTGTACAGACCGAGAGATCCGTTGAGGCTCTCGAGGGAAGGCATCTCAAGGGAACCGACGAAACGGAAAGTCAGGTTGGCGGCCCAGATCAGGTTTGGCAGAGTAACCTTGAGAGCCTCGTTGTTGTTGGCCAGGGTCAGCGACTCGGTGACGTTACCGAGCTGCATGGCGATTTCGTCAATGTAGCCGTTGTTGGCAATGAAGATGGAGTCGGCCTGCTCGATGTTGATGCCCTTGAGGGAGCGGAGAGCAGTGTTCTGGATGTCGATCTTGTCGGCCTTGGTGACTTCAGCGGTGAAGCCGATGGTCTGGAGGTTGGGAAGAGCATCCCACTTGATCGACTCGACAGTCTTGAGCTTGGGGAAATCGACGGCGTTGAGGCGGGTCAAGCCGGACAGGCGCATCTCGCCATCGAGCGTGTCGAGGGTGTCAGCGCTGAGACGCTTGATGTCCGAGTTGTCGGTGACGATCAGGTCGCCGGTAATGCGCTTAACGCTGTTGAAGGCGATGTCGTCGGTGGTGCCGGTCGCAACAGCGATGGAGCCGGAGAAGGTCGAGCACGTGGCAAGAGCGGTCGCATCACCGGCGTTCTGGACGGTCAGGGTCGCGGAAGCGCTGCAGGCAGCTGAGAGGATGTGTTAGCGGCGGATTTGTGCACGGAAAAGGTCCCAATGGTAGGGCACACATACCCGAGGCGGAGCCTGCAATGGCCAGAGCCGGGAGGGCGATCTTGAGGAACGAGGACATGACGATCGATGTGCAATGCGGTCGGTTGGTAACTGGTGGAGACGCTGTTAGTCGCTGGGCGGAGGCAGAGTGTGTGCAGTTGTGTGTTGTGTTGTGGCGTGGCGTGGTGTTG